>PTEX01000098.1:2278790-2404344 GCA_003342815.1 Eudromia elegans
TCTATTGAGGAAAGAAGTATTGTTTTGAAATAATTGTTTTCCAAATTAAGCTGCTTCTGGATGTTACAACTATAATCAYGAGTTTCTCACCAATGAAATCGATATGATTCTGGTTTTCTTTGTCTCTCTACATAATAATTTATTGTTACCTTCCATCTTCTTTTCAAATCACAGAGTTATAATTAAAGTTTGGAAAGCTGTGGACAAGCTCATCTAAATTTTATTCCCTAATAAAATTTACATGTTGAAGTAATAATTTTATTAGACATAAGCCCAGCTGGCATTTTATAATTCATATTCATTCAAAATTAAGTGGAAATGTGTTTTATTAGCCAATGCTTGAATACAGAGCTCTTCATTTTCAGTATTACTGGAACAGTGAAAGCTGTGTTATTTATTTTAGAATAACCCTCATGACACCAATATTACACAAAGTTCCAAATCCAGGAGTGCTGTTGCTATAAAATTAAAAACTAGAAATTCTACATTTCTCATTATCTCAAACTCCTTTGCTAATTTTGTTAAATGGCATAGATCTGAGTTTCTATGATGCCTTCATTTCACTTGTAGAGAGTTAAGTATAGCAAGTATGTCCTATTCACTGTCCTTTTCTTCTGAATGGAGAGAAGAACAGCTGGGTTTTCAATCCATACTATGTGATTACACAACTAAATAAAGTGAAAAACAGAATTAAGATCACACAATCACATGGCAGTCATAAACATCTTCTCATGCTATCCTTTTCACGTGAAATATAATTTGTTTTTCAACTGCCATTTTCCAATTTACTTTCACTGGCCCTCTTCAGGTTGCTTACACATTTGCTACAGCCTAGAGCATATCTTGGGGTCAATCATCACTTCTGTTATCAGCCTTTTTTTTCTCTCCGATACTCTTTCTTTGGCCTTTTCTCAATGCAGAGATATATTCCTACACAGACCAGATGGCATCAGACCAGATTATTAGTGAAAATGTCAGTCTAAATGGAGAAAGAGTTTCTCCCTCCTCCAAAATCTGTTATTAGATTCCCCAGCAGAAAATGTCTAGAATCTGTCTGTCAGATTTTTTGGAAGATGTCCATAKGTTTGTTGCTAGTTGACCACATACACTTCCACACCCTTCCCTACCTGTCTACCCTACCCTTCCCTATCCTCTCCACAACTGCCTTTCCACTCTATGCAATCTGATTGTTCAGCCAAATGATCCCTTTTTATCTCACCTGAAATTCTCCACCACCCTCCAGCCTTGCCACCCTTGAAAACACAATCAGCTCCAGCATCTSTTTCCTTCCAGTTTGTCACTATTTTTTTTTTTCTTTATTTCACTCACTTATATCTCTTTTCCTTGGGCAAATCTTTCTCTCCTCTTTTCTTGATCAGGGTAGTCTGCTTTTTTAGCCCAGTTTCTTGACAAAACAAGTCTTCATGGTTGTACTGTCTGGCTGTTGATCAGTCTACTGTTTCTGTTTATGCACCAGTTACTAACATTTTCTTACTCTTCAAGTTCTTTTAAAATCACCTACTTTGTTAGCCTGATATGTTTTAGCTAGTAACAGTTGTTCTTTAGGAAGGCTGATCAGTAAATGCACCTTCTGGGCATGAGGTGGATTTGCATTAGATTTTCACTTTTTATGAACTGCAGTGGAATCAGACTTGATCTACTTTAGAGAAGGGAATGTCACTGACCTGAAAAGACAATTTTACCAGAGCAGGGTATGTGTAGCACCTTGGAAATGACTGTTGGATCCCCATCCCAAAGTAGAAATCAGTCCAAAGGAGCTGAGTCTCTGCTGGATGAGTGACGTGGACAGACAAGTTGTCTGCAGTATCAGTTTGACTGAGTTAGTATGAAACATTTAAGCTCTGCATTGCTTTAGGTAATAATTTTTAGTGACAAGCAAATTGGTATAATTTGTACAACAGGTAGGATAGTGTTTTGGCAGAGTTTTCAGGGATCTTATATAAGTGTGTAAATATATCACAGAATCACAGAATGGTTGAGTTTGAATGGGACAACCCCCCCTGATCAAGCAGGAACACCTGGAGCACGTGCCACTGGGTGGCATCCGGGCAGATTTTGAAGATCTCCAGAGAAGGAGACTCCACAGCCTCTCTAGGCAGCCCATTCCAGGGTTCCATCACATGGAAATGAAATTCCTGTGTTTTAATTTATATCCATTATGCCTTGTCCTATCACTGGTCACCTCTGAGAAGAAGTATCCCATTCTCTTTACATTCTCCCCTCAGGTATTTGTACATATTGATAAGATTCCCTCTCAATCTTCTCTTCCAAGTGAGGGATATATAAGATATATATGTATATCTTACATGCACATCCCTGTAGCATCAAAATGAAGAAGGTGAAAATGATGGTCCGGTGATAAACCACATTGTCATCTGCCTTTGAGATTCCTGAAYTGAGAGCTTTAATTCACTGCCCTCTCTAAAACTTCAAACCTCCAGGTCTGATGAGCTCTCGTCTCCTTACTGACCTCCGCAATCAATTCAGAATATGCATTTCATGGCAAAGCATCCAAGACCATCACATGCTGCAGGTTTGACACGGTAATTTCTTTAGACTACCCACACATGAGACCTGCAAATAAGCTCCCTCCTAGCACAGTTAGTWAGTAGGTCCTTTATCCTGATTGTTGCAAACTATCTTCAAGAACAAAGTAWTGCCCTCCTTGAATGCATAGCATTGGCTTCTACAGCTGGCTGATCCAAAAGCATTAATGTTGTCCCATGGCAGCTTGGTCTTGCCTGCAGGAGTCCCAGGCAGGTGCTCATATACAAACACAGAAGGTGGAGTGATTCCCTTGTTTTTAATGTCATTTCAAAATTAATAGAAATGGCTGCAGAGCCCAACCAGCTGTGTATATTTACCATGAGGAGTAGGCTTTCTGATTAGCTAATGCAATCTAGATTGCATGTGTTTCCACTTGAATTGGATTTGAACGAATTCTATTATGTTGTCAAAGTGTTATTTTTACAGAATATTCCCTTCTGGCTTTAATTGGTCTCCTTCACCGTGCACATGCTATTAGCCTGTTTGTATTCCACCTACTGTTATCTGACATTATTTCATGGATGGAGTAAATTCCCACTAAAATGTGCATGAAATTAACTACCCTCTTTCTCTCATTAAGGGTAATAGCACTTACAGCAAATGATTCCCCATCCAGTAAGACAAAACACAAAACAAACAAACCTGATTTTATTAGAAGGTTCCCTTTCCTCTACAATTCTTGTAAAACTGATATATGAGTCTCTGAATAAATGAGTTGCTGTCTGTGTATTCCATACATGTGACTGTTCACTCTGGTATGTTGATTTGATTTACTAATTGCAATCATTTCAGTATTTCTTCTCCACAATAAAGTGCTCTTCAGAGACAGATTGTCATTTTTTCCCCCTCCCCTGGGGAGAAATGATAGCCAAACAACCAAACCCGGGCAATTTGCAAAGGAAGTTTCTGAATTCGCTTTCCTCCAAATTTATATTAATATATGTAGATAGATAGATAGATAGATATGTCATATATATATATGAGACATTTCAAGAGCTGAAAATATCTTATCAATCTTCTAATAGWTTGTGGCAGAATAAGTTTTGCATTTAGATGACAAGGGGGATGGGAGTTTGGGGAAATCATCAAGCCTTTCGGATGGTAAGAGCTAGCTAGAGCAACAGCATGTGGGCACAGAGGCTTCAGAAAGGGAGCCGTGTTCTGCTGCTCCCTCAGAAGCATCTCCCACACTGGTAATAGCAGAACTGTAGCTATCCCCKAGAGATATTTGCCCATGCAGATCAAACAGGACCCTTGTCAGCAAGTGAAGTGTAGGTGGAGATGTCTATCAGGTAGGACTTAAAGGAGTGTGGAGACATGTTCTTCACTCTGTTTAATTTCTGCTGCATTAGAGCTTAATATTCTTGGGTATTAATTTGGTACCTTGGGTACCCTTGGCTTGGGTATGTCCTGGGCCACACATTGACCGGGTCAGGATCACAGATACACATAAATAAGCAATGCATCATATAAGCAGAAGGTAAGAGTGGATGAATAGATCCAGAGCAATGAGGAGGCTGATACTGAGGAAGAAAGCAACTTCTAGGCATTATGATTTACAGTTTGCAGTGGCTTGGAGCATACATTGGAGCATATGGGGCTTTGCAAGCACTGCTGTCACATGACAGTTCTTTCAGAATATAAACAGAAGGCACTAGAGAAGCTGGTTCATGACAAAGTGTTTATTAATTGAACCAGCCAAGTGAAGTTATTTGTTTAATGAAATGTTCACTGCTGACAAGCTCAAAAACAGTTTTTCCCAATGTTATTAGGTCTAAAAATATATCTACGGGTATGTCAATAATACCATGTAGAACAAAAGCTCCAACATCTTGCAGAAATTCATTAACCAAGAAGTTTCTTGGAAGATGACATTAAAATTTCATAAACAACTTCAGACCTGTCAATGGAAAAAACACTAGTAGGTTGGTTTTATTTTGGTGGGAAGAAGACAGTAAAGAGTTTCGTTTGCAAGAATATGCTCTGACAGAGCAGATAGTCCCTGCTGCTTAGCCCATGGAAAGCTGCAAAATCAGCCATTCACATAGCGATTCTTATATGGTTTTACTTGAAGGAAAAAAGAAAGGTTGAAAATAATTGAGTCCTGTGTGGTGCTGAGTGCTAGTTTGCAAAGCTTAGCACCATCGTGTTGTGTTAAGTCAATGGGAGGTGAAAGCACTAAAGCAGATGTGTTTTGAGGTTTAATCACGACATCACGAGGCTGACACTGTTGAGTCCAAATTCTAGCTTTGAGACCAATTCAGCCCCTGAACTGTGATGAACAAATTTCACTGGTGCATTGCATTCTACCTGTGGGTAACAAGCTTTCCTCAGGCAGGTCATTAAACTGAGCCAAATTTTTCCATGTTACCAAAGCAACACAAAATTTAGCAGGAAAAGGATGACCCAATATTTTAGGTTGATTTCTTTCTCTGAAAGGTACAGAATAATACCTGTTTCATCAGAATTTATTAACTGGGGTGTGCATTCAAAGTGCTGAAGAGAAGCAGAAATTTTCTACTTGATATCCACAATTTCTTATTACAGGGAAATATTTAAAGTTCCATATGAATTGCAATTGAAAACAGTGTTACAGCAGTAAGCCAATGGCACCAGGTTAATAGAAACTCCCTGATTCCCTGGGGCATGAGCCAATAGCCACCCCTTGCAGATAGACCTAGGGTGATTTTTTTTAGCTCTCCAAGATCTGGTGCATTGAACCTTAGAAAGAGGCTTCTAGGACCAGATTCAGAGCTTCCCTTTGCTTTTGGTCTCAGTTTCAAAGTCTTGAGGCAGAATTTTACTCATCCAACAAGGTTCCTGCATCATATTGAAGTTCATTAGAAAAGAGATTGTCCTGCATTGGTTTAAGTGTCATGGTGACAGGAAACATAGCACCCTATAAAAACGTGCCCATCAAAAATCTCAAGTTTATGAATCCAGTTGCTTTCCTAGGGTATCAGAGAAAATCATTTGTTTAAGAGAAAAATTTCTTCTGATCTTTTCCCCTTCACTTTTTTCCCCCCTTTTTCCACTCAACATGACTTAAACAGTAGAGATGCTAAATTAGGACCTTCCAGAAAGATTACAGCAAGGACCTACAAAAATTTCCGTAGATGTAATACTGTAAATGTTAAAAAGCTTTGTAAATAAAAACAAATGAGAGAAAATGAAAGACATTCCTAATCTCTCTTTTTTTTTTCCCCCATGTCCATTTGGGGGAATGTGTGTGTGTATGTCTACACACACGTGCAAAAAAGTAGGATGCATCAAATCTTCTGTGTGGCATGGCATTTCTTGCTGGAGACCTTTTCACTTCCTTAGTTGCTTGATTAGTCTCAGTTCACAGAGATGAATGTTCCTGTCACAGACCTTCTATCAACATCCCTGAATCTTATGAATCTGCTGTTACACCGTAAAATGAACAAAGGAAGAAAGAAAAACACACACATAAACAAAAAGCAAACAAACAAAAAACCAGGTCACATCAACCAAAAATAACAGAAGTTTGAGACCAATTCACAGAAAATGCAGGATGAAAAACTGAAGGAAAATAATGCATAGGCCAGACACATAATTTGCCAAAGTGGATCCAGCAAGCAGCAGTCCCTCGGGGATCGTCGTGTCCCCTTCCTCCAAGTCACATTTCTTCTCTTACTGTCTGTTTTCTGCTATTGTTGCTGATTCTCTTTTATTTTTTCTTCTTATTTGGCTTCCTAATTTACTGAACAATTTTTGGGCTGGGGTTATAAATCATTTTATAGCTTTGAACACATCTTTCACATTTCCGTGGGGTTTTTTTTCTTCCAATAAAAGATTTCAAGACAGCTAAGATGTACTTCTTAATGTTCAATATGCTTAGGGGGAAAATGAATGATAAAGATCACTGTCTATTTTGCCTCAAGTTCCTTTGCAAAATGACTTTAAAATGACCATCTGTATAACATAGTTGGTCCTGCTTCATTTAAACTGTTCCTATAGATGAACAAGTAGAGATTTGAATGCACAACATCACTGAGACAGAAGATAGAGGTGTATTGACTTTGATAAACAAAAGAGAAATGACAAAGAAATATTTGAAGGCCAAATGGGCTTGGTAAATGCTCTGAGTTACATTTTATCATTCAGGGAATATGTTTACAGAAAGAAGAAACCKAAATGAGTGACAAATCATAAATCATCACCTGCCATCCTGCCTAAAATCATTTTTGTAAAATTACTGTGAAGAACCATGCGTTCTGTATCGTCCAGGAAGAAATTAAATTATATACTACTTTTCTTTGACAAGTCAGGTACATTCATTAAGATTAATTATTGCTTTCGCTTGCAGTGCTAGAATTCTCCTAGGAAGTAAATCATTGACTTGTATTGCAAAAATGACTTTAACCTGAACTGAAAGGTGTTAATATAAGATATACTTAGAAAAGAAAGAGGTATCAAAACATGCAAAAAATCTGAATATATCTTTATTCTCTGCAGAATATGTCTTAAGTAAGACTGAATTTTGAGGACTAGAAAATGTCATATGCTACCAGAATTCTTCATATGAGTAATAGATTTAAGGATAGCTGATGGTTATTTGAAGAGAATAAACTGAGACATTATTTTAAATTTTTTAGAGTGAAACATGAGAAACAATGGGCCACAGTTAGAGAATATTTTGCTGAGCACTGAACATGGGCCTAAAGAGATGGTCAAATCTCTGTGCTTGGGGAAATTCAAAATCCATCTGGACAAGGCCATGAGAAAACTAACATAAACTTGATGTTGAGACTGCTTTGAGCAGGGAGATGGGGCTGCTGACCTCCAAAGGTTTCTTCCAAACAAAATTATTCTATAATTTTTGCCCTCGATTAAATTAACAGAAATTTCTTCCTATGGACAAGGCTATCCTTACAGATACTTCCTATTTTTAGTAGAGATTTCCAGCTGTTACCTACTATTATTACTAACGTAGGTGGCATATTTATAGAAAACTGCTGTATCACAAATAGAGTTTTTAGACACTTCTAGTTTTTTATTTTTTGTTTTTTTTTTTTCCCTCATTTTCTATATACATAGCAAACTAGTTTAAAACCAGGAGAAACTCTACCTTGTCTGCAAAGTCCTTAACTAGTCAGACTATTTTGTCTCCCTCACTTGCAGTGATGTTTCTTGCTCTGAATGATGACTCACAGTATACAATTCATGGTGTTTGTAGTAAAACCTTCTGAAGTTTTCTTTCTTAGAACGAGCAGGCTATAGACCTGTTTGTTTGCTTTCTGATTTGAATTTTCAAATGGTTCTTTGGTTCTTTGCATGAAGAAGAAGAAATTTTTGTTTGTTTGTAACATATGAAAATAAGATTAAATCTCTACAGTACTTGCAACAAGAAGATCAAATGGAGAATGGTAACACCTAGAAATTTTAGGTAGCTTCAATGCCTACAAAATCTGGAAGCTTTTCTTTAGTTACCAACCTTCATTGCTGTGAAGCCTCGTGACATAGGTAGAATCACAAGAAAATTCTAACATCTATAAATCTATAACTAATGATGATTAAGTATGCTCAGATGCTTGTGGGTAGTTTGTATGCAAACTGAAATATTATAGACTGTTTGTTGGAAAATCTCATGCAGAACAGCAGTGCCCTGTCCAGATACTGATGAAATCAGGATTTAATAAGGTCTTCTCCCATGTTCCAACCTTTTATGGCTTTATTTCTTAATGTTGCAGTGTCACGGCTTCTCAGATCAGGAAATAAGATTAAGAAATAGTAGTCTATACATTTTGCTGATATTTTATTATATCTCTCCTTTGATTTAATCTCTGCCTTAATTAAATTATAAGAACTGACTCAACTTCTTTCCAAATATATCCTAACTATAGAGGAATGTGGGCTGTTTCCATAGCTTAATGAGGAGAAATTGCTGTGACAGTTTTGTTGTTTTTTCTTTTATTATTATTATTATAATCATTCCAAGGAGAAAAATCATCTGTGTGGATATTTTATCTTTTTTTTTGTGACATTGGCCCTAACTACTAACACAGGGAAGCATAGCTCATGTCCAGTGCAAGCCAAGGTCTGGGGAGAAGATAATCACAGGCTGTTTTGTAACCCTAAGCCGTGATGAGAAATACATTTGAAGGCTACTGCTTTTAGCATATGGCATGTGCTTATTGTTGAGGAGAGGCAAGGTAATCAAATGAAGTGGAATCTCATCAGCCCGGCCTCATTTTCACACTTTTACCTAGTGCCTTGTCTTTTTCTAGAGTTCTTGGTGAATGTCTATCCTTGGACTTCTCACAACTGACCACACCAAGTGTCTGCATCAATGTAAGCTGCCTGGGCCTCTCCCACCACTAATGAACTGTCGCTGCAATTTTGGAATCAAATGATCTGACCATATTCTGGCATCTACCTTAAGACGAGATGAATCAAGCAAAATTTTCTTTATTAAAATAGACTCTCTTTTAAAGTGAGCAACTCAGAGGCACTCGCCTCCATTTTTGACACCCACATTTTACCAGATGAATTTTACCATGGATGAAAGAGGGTTCATATATTGTGGTAAAGCAATCAATGAAAGTCACCAAAGAACAGCTAGGGTCCCCCTCACTCCCTTTCAACTACCCAAGCCCATGAATCCACCACCAAAATGCAATATTACCTAACTGACCAATTATTCAGACCTCAGGAATCACTTAGTGTGGGACATCATTGGCCAATTTAACTTTTCCCTCAGGGAATCAAAAATAAACCATCAAAGAAGTAACAGGAATCAATAGGAAACAGCATGATTGCTCTTAACCTTCTCCCTCAGCAAAACACACACATACTCGCTCATTCTGACCAATATATATTCTCTCAGTATATTTTGTAACTATATCCAAAAAAATCTAGTGCAAAGTGTACTTGATAGGTTTTTTTTTACAATAACACATCAAGACATCCATATTTACTGTTATCTCAGTGATGTCAAGCCTAGACAAAGTAGAATGTTTGATTGATAACAGGCAATTGAACATCACATCAAACAGAATTATAATACTCCAATACACATGCTTTCTCTCATCCCAGTCAATACAGCACACACTGTGAATGTATTAAGAATGCCAGATGCATTGATCATTGTCAGTTCAACAAAGAAACATCATGTTGTGGAAATTAAAGTAARTTGCAGATATTGTAAAATAGGTTATAATTATTAGAACAATCATTTTGGATTTTCAATTTGAAGATATTGCAAATTTCACGTCTCATTACCTTTTATATTATTATTTAAACAGCAGCAAGAGGTGAAATATTGAGTTAAAAATTTGGTTCAATAAACACACTGTGCTTCCAAACTTGTGAATCTGTTTCCTTCTAAAAGGTAGGAAACAAACACTTTCCGTTTGCACTTATTACTTCATTTTATAATGATAAACAAATAGCACTTACCATATGCATACAGGCAATACAATTATGTGCTAATGGAGACCAAAGTTTGTGAATCTTTTTAAGCCTTTCTGTGTCCTTCTGGTCATTTTCAGACAGTTAATATGAAATTCCCTGAATGACCATTCAGCAAATGCACTGCCTATGTTGACCTTATTGGCATGTCAAAACAGATTAAATCCTTTAATTGTGTTTAGATGCACTAATGCCTGTTAAAAAGATACAGATTTGTCTATTTGTAGATCTTAAGGAATTATCTTCCTTGCAGTTTGTAGATGACTGGGGAGTAGGAAGGAAAAAAGGAGAAAGAGTTCTTATCTAGATTTTCTACATCAATTTGTGCCCCAAAGAAACTGTAGGGAAATAGACACAAGCAGTGTGAACAACATGATGAGAGCACTTTCCATGTTATCCAGCCAAACTAAAAGTGCTTAAAATCAGACGGCTGATTTAAATCTTGACACATTTGTTTTCAGGCTCAGTTGAGTCAACATTAATTAATAGATACGTATATATAACATATATAAGAGTGTATATATATTAAAAAACATGCAATTAAAATATGAATTTTAAATGTCAAAACGTGTTGTTCTAGCATGGTCCAACACCAATCAGTTTCCCTGACAGCTGGAGTGCCTTACAGGCGTTTTGGTTTGAATGCTTCAGGCTCCTAATCTCTTCTGTGGCTTTGATCTTCCAGATGGACACAATTCCCAGGATATGTCATAATCTTATGACTCTAGGGTTTAAGCAAAGCAGGTCTGTGCATTGTTTTGTACAGTGGATGCGATTCAGGACAGGAATCTGACCAGTTGTAGTTATAAAAGATGAGAGACACTGACCTTCATCTTCCATGAATGTGGATGTCCAGAAGACTGCAAATTAATACTGAGTTGATACAAAATATTTCATCTCAGTGTAACAGACCAACAGTGTTAAGCCACATTCAAGCCACAAGACACAAACCTTAACAGAGACAGGGCAAAATATCAAATTTACCTTTTCAAGGGAGAAAAAATAGTATCAACAATATTTTCCATCTAAAAAGAAACAGAAAGACACCAGTGAATTCCCCAGCATCATTTATTACAAAGCCAACAATCTCTCAAACATATATTGCTTTTTGATATTTTCAATTCCATGATTCTGGGCAGCTGGCAGAAAAAGCCAGTAAACAGCCCAACTCAAGGAACTTTTCAAGCCTTTAATCAATCTTACAGCAGTAGCAGCATTACAGTTTTTCACAGAAAAGAGTGATAAACTTTTCCTGATTTTTTTCTCTTACCTCACTTTTTCTCTCTCTTGCACATACTTTAACACAAACTCATACTCTCACCTTTCAACAGATTGTCCCATACTCTCCGGTGTTTCCTTTCCTTCCCCCTTCCTTTCTTCTTCCCTTTCCTCTTCTTCTTCCTCTCCCCCTTCCCCATCCTCTTCCCCCTCTCCACCCCCCTCCCTTTCCCCTTCCCCTTCCCCTTAGTGCTGGACTGAGCACAGTGGCTATCTTGAATCTATCTGTTCCCTGAATAAAAACGGCCAGGATTTCAGCCTAGCCTATAGAGCCCCTTGGCATATCAATATCATGCAGTGCCTATCCTCACTGATGGAAAGAACAGCTCTTCTCAGTGTGAATAAAATTATTCCCTTTTCCTCCTACTCTCTTCCATTCTCAAGTAATGTCAAAATTTCAGGTTTTCCTGTTCCATAGGAGGAATCAGAGTCCCAGTAGGAAGTAAATTACAAACCAGATAGCATTCCGATACTGATTTATAGATGAAATCAGGGGGATAAGGGTGAAAGGTGCCATGTGCTCTAGGTGTCCCTGCCAAAGCAGGGGGGTTGGACTAGATGATCTTCAGAGGTCCCTTCCAACCCTAAAGATTCTAGAATCTGTGAAAACTCTATAGAACTTTATGTCATTCCAAAGGTCTCTAATTTTCTTTTTGGTATAGAATTCTTAAAAAAATAATTTAAATAAACTGTTTGTATAGTTGATTCATTATTTAGATTTGTTGTTGTCCTCCAACAATGCTAAGCAGGTTTTACTTTTGCTTATATCTCAGTTTTTAAAACCTTGTAGACTGCTTTACACAAAAGAAATAACCATAAGGCAGAGATGTTCAGAAGTGTACTGACAACAGCATAAATATTTAGATGTGCTCCTTATTGAAGACTTTCGCTGAGTCCAGATACATGTTTAATGCAGAGATTTATATATTTTCATATGAAAGACCCAAGAGAAATAAGAGAGTTTTCATGTTGTCTTTCATTTAATACATTGGATTGGAAGGCCAAAACTCTTCTCTTTTGCCTTTGAAGATTTGTATTTGTGTTGGTTTTTTGTCTTTGCTTGAGTAAGGCTTGGTCATAAAGATACTTTAAAGCACTATCCTACCTCAGGACACCAAGTCCTAATCTAGATCAAACACAGAAAGGTTAGTGGTCTCGTCATGCTCTCTAGTGGCTACTTGTCTGCTGAGCAACTGTCATGCCTAGGAGAGGACCAAGGCTGGGATACCAGTGCTGTGAGGATAACACTAGTTGAAGCACAGATGGAAAAACCAGTGTGCTTTTGGCTTGGCTGTATTCACTTTCTAGTCATGGCTTAATCTCTCACATAAAAGAACCAGAAAAAAAAATTGTCTTACTGAAAGTCACAAGATGTTTATTTCAAGAGTTTCGCCTCTTCTCTTAGCTGTATTTCCTTCAGTTAGAATCTAAAATCAATAATGATCAAATTGGCAAAAAAATTGGATACTAAATCCTGGGACTGTTTAAGTACTTATCTCAACTTTATTCAAAAAGTGCAAAGAAAAGAACTATAGAAGTTGGTGGGAAAGGTCTGCCTTACCTCAGTAGGCTTTGAACTATGGAGCCAAAGATACTTAGTTTTTTCACAAGCAGCAAATTTAATGAGTTTATGAAATGATTGAAATGTTTTAAAAACGTCAACAAAATCTTTGACTCAAGTTTAGAACGGCAGTTCAGATCAGATTTATTTTATTAATCCAAATAAAATACAATGGAATTAAACAGAGATTCGTCAAAAACAAATTAATCACCCTTACGATCATACCTCAGCAGAGAAAAAGTAAGAAGACATTAGTTTTGCTTGTCAGGGTTAATTCAGAATGATGAGAAAATATCACTCTAGCAGTATAGGGCCATGTTGATAGATCACTTTGGTTGTCACTCTGGTCCTGGACAGTCGGGACACTCCACTTCTCCTACCTTCTGTAGAAACCTGTTAACTCATTTGTCTTAATTCTTAAAAGAGCAGTAGATTCCCTCCAGCTACTCACCCTTCATCATTTCTGTAGCACTTTCTCATGGCACATATCTGCTGGAAAACTCCCTTTCTCTGTGGGTCATGATTGAATGGGTTTTGTATACTCTTGTTCCCCCACAGTGGGAGTGACAGATTTAAGAGAAGAAAATAAAAGTGATGCTTTGTGTTTGTGAGATGTAGGTGGTCAAGGGAAACAAAAACCCTTGTAGAAGTTTTATACAAGATACACAGATGGCTTTGGGGGTGTGGCAGACTCTGTTGATGTTAAAAGGAGGAAAGAAGGCAAAAAAGATTTGTGACAGATGCTCTCAAGCTATGGAGTATTTAAAGAGGATTGCTCTAACTTCATAAATGTTAGAAATGTTGCGTAACGAACTTTGGGGTTTTGTCAGTAGCTGCATTCTGAGATAAATGATATATGAGACATGTTTCATTCAAGACTGAAAAGACTTTGTGAGGCAATTAGTGCAGTTCTCAATTTTAAAGCAATTTCATTTCCAAGACATTTAAGCTCATTCTCCAAGGGAGAATGCTAAGGCTAAATAACAAACCAAAATAAGTTTCAGTAATTTATAAAAATAATAGCCCAGACTGGGAAAAAGAGAGTCTGTCTGAAGATTCATTGCAATTAACAATGTACTAACAAGGACAAAATCTTTGGAGGATTAAAAGTGCATTAAGCCAGCATGGATCGTCTTGCTGGAAGATAGATTACCAGCAAGTAGATGCATAGGGGGCTGTGATTTTATGATGCATTTTCTAATAAATGATTTTGCTCTAGATAAATTATTCCCCACTTTAGGAAAGTAGGAGAGCTTCAACAAAGACCATGGAGCAGCTGCTGTCATCAAGTTAGATTCACAGAGGGTTCACAGTAGTTTTAGATAAGGCCCACCATGAAGGATGGCACCATGGGTTCCTGCTTCAAAGGAGACAACAACTTAGTCTACTGTAAGGAAATTGGAAATGTAATTGTCCTAAAAGTGAAATAAGAATATCATTAAATTATTAACATGCCTGAAAAATAAGAAAAAAAAAAAGTTATTAACAAGTAGGTTAAAATGGTCTGTTTTCTGAAATAAAGACAGTTTTAGCGAAGAGTAAGCCAGGAAGCTGAGGTCTTTTTTCCTGAAGGAAAGCATCCATGAAAGATTCAAGGAGCAATTATAATCTTTTTGTTTATTTATTTATTTATTTTTAATTGTCAAATACAAAATGCATTTTCTTTGTACATTAATCATCTTTTCTTCTGGCTTCCCAGATTCTGCCTCCTTATCTTTTGTCTCTTTGTTCAGCTGATTGGAGGTTGAGCTCTTATAACCTAGGCCATTGAATTAGTGTCACTGAACCTGGGACCAGCTGTAGGCTTTTTTGTCTTTTGGATGGGATCATTCTGCTCCAGAATGCAGATGCTGCCTTTGAGAAGGCTGCATGCTGTGAAAGGGGAAGACCATGAAAAACAGTGAAATCTGGAAAAGAGTTATGTTAAATATGTTTTTAAAAATGTAGTTAACTTCAGCAGGGAAGAAATGCTGTATTGGACCCGCAGGTCTAATTTAGGTTGGCACTAGTTTAGAAACTGGAAAATTTGATTTGTCACTAGTCACTGAGAATAAACCAATTTAAGAGCATTTTGCACTCTGGAAATGTGAATGTTTATGTATGAGGAGTCTCGCTTGTCAAAAACAAGGATTCAAGAACTTGGGAAAGAGAATTGCCTTTGTAGTCCCAGTTTGATGCCTACTTGTCTGACTGGCAAAACTAAAATGATCAGGGTGATATATAAGTAAGTTTAGGCCAGATAAGCTGAAGCGTGATTCCCTGCAAACAAAGAGGAGAAAGACTGCAGAGGGTTCTGCGTGTTGGAGAAACCCCAGGCAGATCTTCAGCACAGACACACAAATATTTGCTTGGAAATATATTCACAGCTTGTTTATTCCTGACTGGAAGTCCATACTCCAGGTCTCTCCATCCCAAAGCAGACTTGGTGCATGTGTGCCTCTTGTTGCTGGTGTGTCACCTGGAGAATTTGTCCTTCAGTTAGTGTATTGAATGAAAGGAGAATTGCAGTTTATGCTGTGCAATATTACTGTAAAGCCTGAGGCAGTAGATTGTTGCATTGCTCACTGGTTATTTCTATTGCTTGCTTGCCTGCTGGATGCATGGTTACAAAAGCTAATTAGAGTGGACTGTGCTATTAAGAGTGTTAGACTTTAAAAAGAGAAAGCTTACTGTATAATCTCTTTGCCTCAAGAGTATTTGAGCAAAGATTACTTCAGTGGACCTAAAAGGAGCCAGCAGGAACAATCTCAGCAATTATTTTAATACAATCAAGCATTCAAACTCCCTAAGTGGCATTGTGAAGCCTTCCCATGCTGGCTACCTGATACTAGATTACATAAAAGGGAGATTTCTTTGTGTAGGCACCAGATCACTCCAGGCTATGGTTTGTTGCGGAACACTGGGTTTCATTTCAAGTTCAGTTTCAATACGAGTGACATTTATAACAGAAATCAGGGCTAGAAAAGGTCACTTTTTTTTTTTTTTCCTTTCTTGTCCTTTCCAGTCCCCTCGATGTAAAGTTCAGGAACTAACTCTACTCTCACAGCACATTTTCCTACTACTTTTGTAGCCACTTCTGCTTTCCACCATTGCCAGTGAGAGATGACTCAAATCTGGGAAAGGCCAAATCCTGACATGTCTTTATTCCCATCTATGCTACGAAGGCAGAAAGCTACACAACAACCTATTTCTGTAACACAGGAGAATTTCTGGAGAACATAAAGCTGCCTGGCATCTTCACTAAGACATAGGCATGTTTATCCACCCTAAGGTTATACACAGGCAATCGTTTGGCAGCAGCCTTGAAGACATACTAAAAACATATTTATTCCTAGTTTGCAGACAGATCAGCTAGGACTCATGTCCCAGATGAAGCTCTTACATCTCCTCTTCACATGCCAGGTGTGGTGTTATCACCCATCACCTGGTGAAGGTGAGGGAGAAGATGATGACACTCAGCACAGGCAGGAGGGGCTGAGGAAGGAGGTAGGGATGGAATAATAGTTTCCCTTCCTCATGTATTTATTTTGACAATCCAGATTTCTGTTTCAAATTTACCCTTTGCTGCAGAGRTTGTTGCACAGAATGACATATCTAAGGGAGGGGAAAAAAATCTACTACAGAGACCATACAAGATAGGAAAGCTTGATTTTGATAGCAGGAACTCATTTATGTTTGTGCATGTGGCA
Organism: Eudromia elegans; assembly: GCA_003342815.1. Taxonomy (NCBI): domain Eukaryota; kingdom Metazoa; phylum Chordata; class Aves; order Tinamiformes; family Tinamidae; genus Eudromia; species Eudromia elegans. The sequence continues at coordinate 2,295,321 of PTEX01000098.1, forward strand.
CTTTATTCCAGAGGGTTTGCCTTTGAGGAAGCCTGTTTCAACAGGTTCTCACAATCTTGCCAATAGGAGGTGGATGGAGAACCAGAAAATTTGRGAAGCTTTTCATTTTAAGCTCTCCTACAAGCCAATTAGCACATTATTAGCAATAGCTAGCACTAGGCCAGTTTTGTCAATTAAGTTACTACCTCTGTTTTTTTTTTTAAGAAGGATTTTTTATTTATTTATATGTTTGTTAGACTATGCAATGTGTTCTGGAGCCTCCCCCCAGTATTTAAGCAAATGCAACTTGCTGCTGCTGCTGAAGCACCTTCCTCAGAAAATTTCCATGCGTGTCTTTCCAGTGGCTGTGCAAGTCGGACACAGCTGCTGAGGGTGACACGCATCGCTCTGGCTGCAGCAGGGATTTGTGGCCCAGTGACAGCCACCCCGTGACAGAGATGCCCGTGTGAATTGGGATGCTCAGAGCAGCAGGGTAAGCGAGGGAGCCGTGGCAAGCCGAGAGAGACGAGGGCAAAGTGTGAAACCTGATGGGAAACATCAAAGGTAGAAATAAGAAGCTGAGATTTTAAAAAAAGCAAATTCCAAAGCTGTTTCCATCTGGCTGCACTGATTGCACTGGAGTGAGGCAAATTGAGAGCAAGCTGTTTCCAAAGGGTAATGAGGCTTGCAAGGCACAAGGCAGGCCAGGGACACAGAGCCAAATTTATTGGCGATACAGAGGTCTGCCTGAAAACCCTGTCTGGAAGGAAGGGAGACACTGATAAGGAGAGTGGCAGAATAAGAGGGTTAAATATTCACATGCACTGCTTCAGCTTCAGCTGCTTGTCATATACCTCACTGCAGATCCTTGTTGCCGCTGTGGACTCCCCTTCCCAAGAGGCGAGAAGATAATATATATACATTGACTGGAGTGTGGGTTGTGCCTCAGAGCAAGAGATTAGACCCTCCACTCCTCTGTCTGCCAGCTCTGAACTTAATTTYCCTTAATATGTGAGCTCAAGCCTTATTATCCTGACTCTGTGCTTCTTTGGAACTGACAGTCTGTGCCTCTGAGCTCTCACTAAAACCTGTGTTGAAACAGATTTCTCCTTCTTCCCTATACCGTGTGGGTGCTGATGTTAACATCACTGCAGAGGTGGTGTGTTGGCACAACTCTGCCTTTGGGATTGACTTGGCACAGAAACCTCTGATGATGGGTAATCCAGAGATTTGCTTCCATATAACTTAATATGTTTGAGGGATTATTCATCAATTCTCATCGTTAAAGATGTCAGCAGCAAGATGCTAAATTTTGGAGGAAGAAACTTCAAACTGGATGAAATATATGCTTACTCTCCATGATGCATTATATATATAATTTATATTATTTAGCATACTCGATAGTGTCTATCATATTATAAGTACTATGGGTAGCAGGGAGGTAGGTAACATAAATGATGCTTGCACAAAAAAGAATTCAAATGCAGTAGTGTTGTAAACCAAGAGCTAAGAAAAGAGAAAGTGGATCTGTGAATGGAGGTAGCACCTGAATGGATATTCTTGGATAACCTGCACATTTGTGGAAATAAACCATGAGTTCAAATATGAAAGCTGCAATTGCAATTTAGTTTAAAATCTCAGGWCTGCATCTTAGCTGCTTTTCTCAAGACTACACAGAAAAAGTTAGGACTGATGCAAAAAGACACCTCCTTTTCCTCTTTCATACAGGACATTCTACAGCTCACCAAAGTGATCAACAGGAGCTGAAACTAGCCTACTATCCACCATCTGCCACATCCATGAGTCTGTCAAGCAGAATCCATATGGATTGGTGGGCTTATAGCTTTCCTTCTGGGGACAGAAAGACTCTCATGTCTCCTCCTCAGGATTGTATCAAAATATTTCTGTGTTGACCATACACTGTTAGCCCTTTAGTGCTATAATTTGTCCTCTATATGTCAAAACTGGCCAAAATCCAAAAATTAGATATTTGCAATAACCAAATCTCAAAATTAGATCAAAATTCTACCAGCAGCATCCCTCTGGGCAGACTACATCAAGGCTTTCTATAAGGTGGGATAGGGATAAGTTTAAATATCTCTAAAAGCTCCAACAAWAACAGAAGCAATTAGAAGCTAAAGAAGCAGTAAGGTAACCTTCTCTGTGACATGGCAGAGACTGCTTTCGATTCAGTAGAGCACATCAAATTCTCCTCAAAATGAGTGTTTTCTCTGTACTTTAATCACAGATCTCTTTCATTGCTTTTAAAACACTGGAGCTTCTGTYGATGTACAAGCCCTTCTATTTTCTGTAATTCTGTTTCGGTGAAGCCTGTCATATTTTGCCAACCATCAGCAGTGATGACCACTCACTGGTTCAGCAATTTTCCCATGCAGTGCTCTCCACGCCATTCCGGATTCCCTCCTTTAGCCTTTGTCCTTGATGAAGTGAAGGCAGTGATTCAAACTGTGAATCGCAGTGAATCGCCCCAAAAGAGATATCAGCTCAGTAAGCTTCAGCAAGAACCACAAGCCCATTGACCTTTTGAGGCTTTGAGGCAATAGGATGGCACTTCCTCCCTGCAGCAATCTGCATCAAGGGAGGATGTGGCAGAAGGGGATTTTGTGCACAGAAGAGTTTATGAGGATCAGCAACAAATCAGAGTGCTAGTGCTGTAATTAATTGAGTTGGCTAGGATAAAACCTCAATTTTTCATCATTTTGTAGGAGGCTACAAAAGATTTGTTTTTTTCYTCCTCATTCTCATTGAACAAGAGGTCAGCACATCTTGCTGACTCACTGTCTCAGCAGGGGCCAGATCTCCCCACCAAAGGCTTCTACTGACTCCTTGCAGTCTGGAAGGGGGACATCTAAAGTCCAGGAGGAAGTTTCAGAGACAGTCAAATTTATGGCAGAGAGGATATTTGGGCGTTTCTATTCTGCTAGCATTTTTTCTCTAGTATACACAGTACTAYCACGATAGTGGGGATGTATTTGAAGCCAAGGTGGTAAGATTGCAAAAGAGAAGTAACCTGCTCCCAAAGTTCACTTGGATTCTAGATCTGGAGTACTTTGTCACCTGAGCTTCTGCCTTTGAGTTTGAATCCTAATCTAGAAATAGTTGACAAGAAAAGAAACCTTGAGATTTTATTGTGTTTGGACCTTAAGGCTGGTTAAAGTTCCCCAGCAGGAGAAGCAGCATTTGCATGGATGTTACGGCTCAAAAATTTGCTGTCTTCAGGCCTCTGTAGACTCCTTGGTTGGCATTTCCAGTGAGGATGCAATTTTCTTAGCAGAAATGGCCACCTAAGAAAAAATAATGGATTTTTCAATAACTTTCTTGACCTCGTACAACCAGACTCATGATTGTTTGTGTGAGCTGTGTGTATCCAATAGTGAAGTTCTGGCTTCAAGACGTCAGTAGCGGCAGCAGGAACAGCACCATTAAAAATGTATCCTGGGAAACAAGATGACGCAGACAAGCCAGGTGGAAAGTAATCAGTTCTGACAGGGACACCCACAGCTGGCTTCACAGTTACCAAACATACAGGAAATGGACCTCCCTGACATCTGCACAGTGCTTCTTGTCCCAGTAATAGCCTTGCTCCATGTCCGGCAGCACAAGCTGCCCGCCAGAGCACTGGTCTTGCTTTATAATAGAGAGGTAGGTCGTGGAAAAACCAGCTATGCCTAAACTGCAGGGGAAGGAAGAAGCAAGCTTTTCATGTTTTTTCTATAGCTGAACTACAAAAAGATGTGTCTTCCTCTTCTTACCAACCAGCATTAGCTCCCCTGGTGCAGAGGYACCTGCTGAACCAAGAGAAGTGGATGCCTAGGGTCCTTGTGGGGCTTTTTCCTTGTGGAGATACAGTTGCCTGCATGATGAGGGATTGACTCCACCCTTCCCCCTCATTCACACTATGATTCTTTCTATTCCTCCCCTCCATAGATCACATTTTGAGAGCAATATGTAATTATCTTGACAGTCTTCATCAGGATATTTTTTTTGCTTCTGACTTCACTCTCTGGTCTCCATTGATTTACTTTATGTTGCTGAAAATACCACTTGAAAGAAGAGAGTTTATGCAGTATTTATGTCTGTAGCTTGATTGACTGCAGTAGTTTCGAAGGGGTTTAGAGTATCCATCTGAGGGCAAAAAGGAGATCTTTCAATTTCTAAAACTTATTCCCATTAAGTTAACCAGAGTTCAGGGCTCTCAGCTTCCTGCAGGCAGTGTCCCTTCAATCCTGTATTTTACAGTCTTGACCCCTAGTTCCATGGTTTATCATTATCTGTGAACTGGAGGAGAATTGAACAAGTAGTTCTCAGAAATTCCACTTATAAATAAAACATTGAAAGTTATTCTCCTGCAYTTAAAATAAAACAGCAATTTTTTCCCTTCATCTGTGTAAAATTTTTCTATTAACGTCTGGCTTTGTATTTTCTGAGGACTATTTCAGTGCATCTATTATAAATATTTATGTGATAAGAAAAATTTTGGAACTCCTTCAAGGAAATCAGATGAGAATGTGTCCACACTTCAAAAATAAATGCATAATGTAAGTGTTCAAAMTATGCTATTATTAAATCGCTATATCCAGTGAGTTTAGTGGTAGATTGCTGCAGTGGGAATGGATTAATACATGAAATTCATTTCATAATTAGATTCYGTCAACACAACAGGAATTTCAAGTGAAGAAAGTAGCACCAATCCCAGAGTAGCCTCTCAGATCCATGTACAAATCTWTGAGCAAGTCACCTTAGAAATTGCCTGGCTAAATTAAAATACTATCCTTACACATAATGGAATATGATCTCCAGAAAGCACGTGATAACCTTCTAATTTAATTTGTTATCTCTAAAGACTTTTTGTATAACTGATTGCACACTGAAGTCACTGAAGCTGCTTAAAATAACATATTACAAGACAGTTTCCAAAAAATATTAAAAAAAATTGTTCCCCCAAACAGGTGTTTGTGACTGCTTTGTCTAAAAAACAACGATTTTGTGTAAATTTTTCCTGTATGAAAGAAAAGCTYTTTAGTGCAGAAAACTGATGAGAGCTGTCCATCAGTCATTGCTTTGCCTGATTTTGCCTTCCCTGTTCTCTGTAAATAAAACAAAGAAAAGTCTGCATTTGGAGAGCCAAAGCCTGCCTTCTTATGTGGGTGTACATCCCACTTAAATGTCAGGTAGAGTCAGGTGCAGAGGATGGAATCAGAGAAAGGAATTTGGCACTAGGGCAAGAGAGAAATGTTAGCGAGAGGAGGTCTGTGGGGGAAAAGTTCTGTGGATATTTTTAAGGCCATCAGGATTTAAAGGAAACAGAACTTAAAACTGGAGAAAAAAGTAGAGAATAAAGGATGGCTCCATGTATGCCATGTTGTGTCCCTGATACTTGACCCACAATGAGGGTGCAGGATACGTCTCCCCCACAACACGACACTGGTCAAGGAGGCTGCAGTCACCTTTCTTAGACCAAAGAAMTTTAATAGTGAGCTACATTTAACATGGGTCCCTTCTACCTACAAAGAGTCACTGATTGGAACAGCAGGCTGAAGTGAAMAAGGAGATGAAAATAAGTGGGCATAATGTTTCAAAATTTTTTTTTTTTTCTGGAAGATGTAAGTCATGTGTATCCGTTGCATGGATGAAGGCACAGAATGCTTTTCTGCATTGAATGCGGAACCCAGACTCATGCTTTTATATAGAAAAAGCAATAATGAACATCCTTACAACACCATTAGAGGATGACGGCATGTGACACAATGATTTGGGGGGTGAATGCCTTGCATCTGTCACTTTATATGTATTTTTAATAATTTTCTACATTTACACTTTTAGAAGATATACCATACCGGCTTTTGGATATTCATCATGAATTGTACCTTATATCTTTTTTGATTACTGTATTGTAATTATGTTATCTCCTTCTTTCTGCCCATTTCAGATGCTGCCATGAAAAAAAAATAAAAAATAATGTATCTGAGAAGAGTAGACTGTGACCCCATGAGATATCTTTTTGGTGCAKATCAGTGCAAGAATCAGTACATAAGCGAACTGATAAAGGGTGATTCACAGAAGCTAAGGTGGGTTCCCWCTTTTAAAGAGGTGACATACAACTGTCCCATGTACAAAACATATAGAGGAAGCTTGTTTAGGATTCCGACTTTCCAGGTGCAGAAGAGCRGAAGTGAAAATAAAAACAGCTTAGCTGAAAGATATTGCTGGACCTTGGGAGATAGGAAAATATCAGAGAAAAGGATGGATGTGGATTCCTGATTATCTTTCAACTTCAGCCTAAATTGCCCAGGAATGTTCAGTATCAGCTACCTTAGGAYTGATGCAAGAGTGAATAGTGTTACAGGTTCATAGATATTTAATTTCTATGACCTGAGGAGACTATGTATTTGTAGGAGCTGACACAGTATAAGAAGGCATTTCTTTAGTCATTGGGAAGCATCTTTCCCMGTGCAGTCTAGACTGGGATTAAATGGTAATGAAAAATTAGGCTATCACATCATTCACAAACAGAGTAAAAGTGATTTTTTTTTGTTCCTATTACTCTTTTCTTTATTTCAGTATGACTTTCTTTATAATGCAARCTAAAGAAACTCTCTAAACAAAATCTTCATCAAGTTGTCATAGAGTTCAGCCTTACAGGTATCCAGAATGATGGAGAGATCACCCGCTTTCCTGAATGAACATTTCCATAGGTTAATTACACATACACCAAAAAAAAAAAAAAAAAAAAAAGAGAGAGAGGTAGAGAGAGCTTAGCCTGATGCCTTTAGCTCTTCTCATCTCACTTCAGCTTCAAGCCTTGGGAATTCTTTTCTTTTCTTCCAGTGCCAGATCTGTGCAGTATCGGAAATCTCCTCTGTTGAAGTATGTATATGCAGTGCTCAGGTCACCTCTTAAACATCTCATAAAGCACATAATGGATTGAATTGCTTGAATTACCCCAAAGGTATTGTTTCCAGAACTATAACCATTCTTTTACCTTTTATAGCGCTTTTCAAAGGATTTATGCACTTTTCTCATGGCTCCGCTTAAATGAGAACCATAGATCCATTTTAATTTGTTTGTTTAGCACAGCTTTTTGGAAGTGAAATAATTCTCTTTCGCTAGAAATCAAGAAGCTTAAAGAAATGTACCTATTCCACAGAATTTCCTTCATTTCCCATCTCTCTCTTTACCAAAGCATGTAAACAGAACACTCTGTGCAAGACAACATGGATTTCATTTGCTGCAAATGTAAAGTGCCAGAGACATGATCCATGTCACAAAACATCTTATCTAGAGCATGCTGTGGAAGAACTAAAGAAAAAGGAACAACGGCATTACATAAAACAAAGGCAAGATTTGACCTTCAGGCCCATCAAAAAGAAGATCACCTTATTGCTGTACATGAAAATCTGTCATAAGGAATCTTCCTCTTGCTATCATAAGCTTATTTGGAAATATGATTCTTTGGAAAACAAAGCATAAATTCCCTGGATTTGTTTATGTTTCTGGTCATGAAAATGAAAATATTGTTCATCAATGCCTAACAGATCCGAAAATTAGTGATGTTTGCTGTACTTGGTCATTTCCTCTAAATTTCATCTGGCAATGTAGCATTTGAGCTGACAGATTGCTCTGCAAAGAGGGGTACAACCCTGACAAATGACAATCTCAGAGCCTTAATCTGGACTACTAGTACAAGAGCTCTCTCCAGTGGCAACTTTGTTACTTCTTTTGATGTTCGCCTCAAGCACTACTCAAGAGGCTTTAAGCTTTTTTCATAAATACTGAAACAATCACCCATGATTGTTACAGACGCTTGACTTCATACTCGCTTCACCTGATTTCAAGTGTCCACAGTGACACTGATGTAGTCTACGTAGTCTACCAGCCTTGGGGCAGAATTCACCTAACCTAGTTTAGTTATTGACTGTAGGATGAATGCTGAGACTTCTCCAATAACTTCAGATTTTTAAATGTAGTCAGACACCATGTCTGGTTATTAGAAATTTCTCTTCATGTATCTGTGGATCATGTGTTCCTCATATGTTACCAGTTACCTTCTTATTCACCTCAAAAGACCAGACCATGGCAAATGGCCTCATCGTCCTGCAGGGCTCCTTCACTAGAGGCATTGCACTGTCTCCTTGCAAACTGTCTGGTTTGATGAGGTTAGAGCCAGAGTGTTGTGGCTCTTCCTGCTGTTTCTTGCCTGAATTCCTGTCTAAATGGATGCTTTACTGTTGTCATTCTTACCATCCTTGTCCACATATGGTGAAAAATCAGCTGGAGACTTTTTGGCCAAACTTGGTTACCAAGGTGTTTATCTCAGAGAAGAAAAGAAAAAAGAAGACAAAATTCTATTCTTTGCAACTGCTGAAGGCCAATTGGTTGGCCAAAACTAGGTGAACACAGAAACATGTGCTTCTGGTTTCCTCTAGGGATAGTCTCCAGGGTCTCCTTCTCTTTTTTGTCATGCTATATCTTGCCATAGAGTTTAATTTTAATATCTGTGCTAGGAATCTTAGAAGTCTTTGACACAAGAACAGGAATTATATTTGATTTTGTTCCAGTCACAGAAATTGGTTCCTTTTTGGTCTGTGTGGATATTTTTGTTCCCCCTTATTCACCAGAAAGATATAAAAAGCGTGTGCCAGGCAAGGTATTTCACTTAGTGGCTTTTCTTTGGATGTTGAAATGGCTAGGGAATAACAAATCCTATAAATAAAACTGTTTTTCAGCCAGAGAAGACTGATTGATAAAGGTCACTAAATGCTTCCCTGCTGGAGTGTGAAATCAATGAAAAGTTTAATCTGGTATGATCTGGCAATTTGTCAGGTTTAGAAGAGCTGATGTGAGCTGAGGATGCAGAACCTAACCAGAAGTCTGGAAGAGACGAAACAAACCATAGGCCCAGAAACCAGCAAAAAGCACTCCCAGATTTTGCACAAAGAAGAGAGAGGSTGAGGTACCTATGCAATAGTTCTGTCAAAAAAAGTGCGACCTGTGTTTTCCTCCATCATCATACTTTTTTTTTTGTTTTATGTCTTTTCTGATTGAAATACTGTGCAATAAAGCATGAGAAAAATTGATATTTTGCTGCTTGGCTACTGTCTTCTGGCTAGTGGGTAGGCTGTGATTTATAAGTCACAGGGAATTACTGAGTGTTGCACAGATTCAAAGAACATGAGGAGTTCAAAAAGTTATAGAAATAAGGAAAACTCTTTGTCYTCCAGCAGGACCTAATCTAGGTTCTGACCTGTGAAATCGGAGGTCACAAAGAAAGCCAGTGCTGTCCAGATAGTAGCTGGGTAATATGGACCAGAAATGGGCAATGTCTTTGAGATATCTGTCCTCGGTAAAAYTGATGGTTCAAAAGCAGGTTCAAAAATTAAGCAGCCAGATAGTCTCACACAAGGATGTGCCCTGATCAGGTCTGCAAAAGTCTTGTCTGTTGCTTCTTTGGGTTGAAGACAGAGCATATAAAGCTGTGTTGTCCCTTGAAAGCTGTTAGCTTGGTGGAAGCTTGTGGCAAAGCTTGAYGAAAACATAAAATTATGAAAAAGAAGCCTGAGAACTGTAACRCTGAGAAAGATTTTTCTCAGATAAAGTTATTCTTCTCTATTAACTCTTTGAGAATCACTTTTAGACTGTTTTTCTAAGAAATTATTTTGTGAAATTCTCCATCTATGTGTGTGCATGCTTTTCTGTTACCCCCAAATAACTTTCGTACTAGCTAGTGAAATCCAAACAAGTCTTTCAGAGACATGGACATCCCAAAGAAAATGAATTTCTGGTGATTTTTATGAAAAAGGGCCACTAGGTTAAGCGCAGACACCTTTTAAGTGCTCTATTAGAGAGGGGTGTTGCATCACCACTCGGCCCCAGACAGTTGGAGGAGATGAGACCTTATAAATGYCTCAGTAATGAAAAAAATTCAAATGGACCTCAGAACAAATCATGAGACSTACTTTTTATATGGGTTTATAAATTCCAGCACACAGAGGACTGTTTATCTTGTTTTTTATTTGTAAGGTAGCCAAGTCCTGATCCAGGATGAGGTGCAAAGTATCCCTGAGAGGATTGGATATGGATATGTGCCAAGACCAAGAAGAGTCAAGTCTGGACTAAGGATACTGCTTTTTCTTTACCTAACTGTATCTGTGTCTTACATTGCATATTTCAAGTACACWTTCATACATTTTTAATTCTCTTTTTATCAAGTTTTGCTTACTGTGATGTGGAAGGCAAATATCTTAGCGGACATTCATTTAAACCCAGCTTTTTTGTTAATGGTCTAACCTTAACTTGACACAGCTCAGCAGGGAATTTAGTTTTAAGGAATTTAGTTTTACATTAACAGACCATAAACAGAAGCAGGATGAGAATTGATAGTGAAAGGCCTTCTGTGGATCTACAAATCCATTTTCTACAAAATTAGCAGAAAGCCTCCCATTAGCTTCGCCGACCTTTGGATCAGGCCCATAGAGGATGATATGCAAACATAAATCTTTTATAGATTCCCAAATATTAGGTTTTGCCTGTTTTAACCAAGATGTACTTTTTGCTAGCTCCTAAACTAAATGACCAGACAGCATAAAAATGTTTACATAATTTTTTCCTATAAATTGAAAATGTCACAGTAGAGCTGTCCACCCACTTTCTGCCCTGTTAATGTGGAAAAAAAAATCCAACACATGCCTTATGGCAGCTCATGCATTTTCAATAGCAGCTCTTAAAAAGACAGTTCAACATGCCAGCTCTCATAGCGTTGCTTCCATATGCATTTCCTATTCTAAAAACAGGGAAAAATTAGTAAACWTGGATATACACAGACTGTGTGACAACTACTGAAAAACTGTGATTTTAAATAATACTAYTAATGATTACTCCTACGGACTGTGTTTATTGAAAGATTTCTAAATTTCTTTTCAGTATTGTAGATGTCTGAAAGCTAACAAAAGCACAGAGAGATCTAAAGGCTTAAATGTTATTGTTTGAGTATGAAAGACATGAATTGCCTTTTCCACACAAATACAGATTTAATTTGTTTATTTTTTTTATGGAATTATGGCAATGCAAATGGCCTTCCATTGGTCTAGCAATGGAGTGACAGTAAACATTCCTCCATTACTGAAGAAAACAGTTGAATGGAGAAGCATTGGTTGCAAATAAAAATCTGTAAGGTTTATTATTTGAGTCATTGTAAAATCTGTGCACTAATATTTATATGTCTGCTAAGTTAATTTACTATTACTTCATAATGCCATCTCCCAGATAAAAGTCATTATATTTCCTATAAGACGTTCTTTCTTTTATTTTGTCATGTTCTGTAAAGATGCCCTAGATTTCTCTTTATTAGAAATCAAAGTACTAGAAAAATAGTAGTGACATTCCCAGTAAAGATATATGGAAATCTTACTTATGATATGAAACACTTTTAAAATGTTAAATACTACATCATCAGGTSGCAAAGTTGGATTGCAAACTGGGCTTGTATTCAAGAAGATATGATTACATTYTATATTATCAAGAAGGATTTTTCTTTTGGAACCATTGAAAGTGATTAGTCTTTTTGACACTAATCATAATTTATACTGAAAAGTAAAAGAAAAGAACATGAGTTACTTGGACATTATTTAAGAATGGAAATAATGACTAGTTAAAGGCTTAATCCTTTTTTTTTTTAGAGAAATTTAATGAATCTCTGATCAACTTACTCTGACAGATACAATAGTTTTCCCTTTCCTTCTTATTTTCCAGTCATCTGAACAGAGATGTTATACAATAAGTACTTACTATGTAAGAAAATAGTGTCAAAAGCACGTATCAGTCTGCAAAATGGTGGTCTTTTATTTGACTGCTTTGCTCTGTAATTATTGTGTTTCATGAGTAAAACGACATTTCATTACAGAACATGTTAAAACACATTTATTTAAATGGCAACAGTATATAACAAAAAAATAGGTCTAAAACTAATCTTTTCATGTTATTTATGAACAAAAGTTGAGGAACCAGCGAAAGTATCCATCATGACTTCCTCAGCCATGTGGACACTGTGGACACATTTATCACATCTAATTGTGGTAAGTCACATCTATCAGTATGAAGTCATAGGATGAAGCAAATTGTTAAACCTGGCGGTCCAATGGAGGATATTTATTAATACAGAGGCAGCTTGACTGAACTTCCCTGGAAGCACCAGGATCAGTTCTGACCTTCGGTAAAAGTATCTGGACACTGGGAGATACAAATATTTAATAAACAGATTGCAGTTGTCTGTTATTTCTTCCTAGGATCAGAGTCTTCAATTCTATGTCAGACATAGTGTATTTCCTAGAAAGATGAGCTGATTACTGGGGAAGAAATGCACCTGGCCTAATTTTTTGTGCCTAGGTTTGGATATTGAGCCTATGCTGGATGAATATCTTTCCTTTGAAATCCACTGAGATGAACAACCACCTCCAGCAGGTGAGACATTTCCTCTTAGGTTTAAAACGAATGAGACGAGCCTCCAGAAATGTGTGGCAGAGTCGGCAYACTCTAATTACTTTTCAGCAACGTGATAAGCACCTTTCCTAAACAATCTCYGTGACAGCAAGATCCAAATTCAGCCTGTTAGAAATAACAGACTTCACAAGATGATATGGACACATGCTTAAGTGTGAGAAGAAATGCTAAAATCACCATGGATAAAAACATATGGAAACAGAGAGACAGAATATAGATCACATCCACCTTCTCTCTCTTTTCTTACAAGGAAAAACTCTACCTGGATTTTGTGACATTTTTTCCTCTTTACACAGGTGGTTTCCTSTAGATGGACCTCAGATTGGAAATGTAAGCAAGGAAAAAATATACGTTGTATTCTCCCATTTGGCTGCCCAGACAGAAGAGTCATACAGTTATTTTTCAATACAGTTCYATAATCAGTGAGATTAGTGAGAAAACATATGGTACCCAGTGCTCTTTGATGTTTTGTAATTTAGGGACATGCAGTGAATATTAATAGCATTATATTTTAAGGACTGAATGTGCATTTGAGACTGAAAACTAGATAAGTAACAGGGTCTGACTATCTTAATTTCTCTAGATAAAAGGAAAATTGAACTAGTCATAATGTGAATGTCTCTACTTCAAAATCTAGGAGAAAAAGACAACTTGAGCCCTTTTATTTTTTATACTAAAGGTGATACAGATATAGTTCATGCATAACTTACAGTTTTTTTCCCCACAACTAGAAAAGTATAAATAGGATTCATTGTAAATGAGAAATAGGAGTCCTATTGTGTAGAAATAGATGATTAAAAAAAGATAATGTGTTTTCTTTCATTGTGTAGAAGCATTTTATAAAGAGCATATATCACTAAGTTTTCAGTCATATCTTATATTCTAAAAGTGAATCATAAATTTAACAGTACAGTCTTAAAGCAAAATTGCATCAATTACAAAGCAAGGAGAACTTGATCCTACACCATGGAGATGTAAATAAATTTAAGTTTTCCAGAATTACTTATAAGAACTCCCATAAGCAACACTTTTTTTTCCTAAGTATGACATCATGAAAATATATTTTAATTGGCTGGCACTACTAGAGTAACAGCATATAAATGGAGGACAGCCAGGTCAGGCAGTGGCAGCTAGCTCATCTATGTCACCATTCACATAGGGCCCATACCTATCACATGAAGACGTTTTTAGGAGCTACAAAACAGCTTTATGGCATATGAGATGCCRTAAAGATCAAAGTTACATTTTATATATACTAATAAAATTGAGTGTGTCTCTAATGTGATGCTGTTAGACTGTTTCTCAATCTGTTCCATGTAAAAATATTAACAAGATAAATAGCTGCAGAGGATACAGATCACATTTTCAAAAGGGATCTAAGGGTTATTTTAAAGGCCAAGAGCCCAAAGCTTCAGTTTACAGCACAACAGCAGTAGACTCTACAAGCTGATCTGCAGAGGATTTCCATTCAGTCCTAAGGAAGAAACAGCCTCACTTTTTAACAGGTGACTACTGAAAAGCCAAATGCAAAACTGAGACACCCCGAGGCACAAATACAGATTGGAGAAAGCTGCCAGCCCAGAATAAACTTTGTCATATGGATTTGTTGTGCTTAATCAAAACCAGGGAGTTGCAGCAGTTGAATGATCACTTTGCAGGCATGAGTATGTACCTTTTCCTTGGTGTGGATATTTTTTCTCCGTTTCTGAGCTGTAGGATGCTTCCTCAACTGCAAATGACCCCGATATTTAGCTAGCTCCAAGGAAAAGATGGTGTTGTACCTTACTAGCACCTTCCATTTGGAGATCTCAAACTCCTTCAGAAACATTGAGGAATTTAGTCCCACATTCTTCTGTCAGGATTAATTTTTTCCAGAGTATTTGCTGGCTGTGAATCAGGCAAGAGAAACAAATTAGTAGGGAGTAGGAGCAGCAGGAGAGCCAGTACTTGCATCCACACAAAACACAGACAGCAGACAAACGTTGCTCAGGCCTAAGCAGTCTTGTGCCTCAGGTCTATTATCTACGGAGACATCAGAAGGTAGCTCTTTCTCTGAAAATAGCTAAAGTCATTAGACCTTGTGGTTTATGTCCAGGACGAATGGAAAAGCAATATGTTTAAGAGATAGTGATATTACACACTCCTCTCTGTTGCATTTTTTTCCTATGCTTTTTTTGTTCTGAAGGTACTCTCTGTGACATCCCCAGAACAATCCAAATGTTACGGTGGTCTTGTGGTGAAGCATCAATAGTCAGCTTCATTCCCACAGCCTCCATCACAAATTTACATTCATATACAAAGTGGAGTAGAAGTCCATACATCTGTGTCAGGAACATAACCCTGCATGTCTCCACAACATTCCACCTTCCTCACCATCCACACGGCCTCACAGCCCACCTCTTGGTCTGCRGATGGTCTTTCTCAGCTGCAGCTGCCGTCAGCCTGCTGTCTGGGGTACCTGTTTGCTAGACTGGGGAGCTCTCTGTCCACAGCAGCTTTTAGAGAGCCCCAGCTCTCTAAACAATAACACTTGCAATAACAATAGCACTTGGAGAAATATGCGTTGAGAACAGTGTTCTCCTCCCATATATATTGGGCTTGAGACTTGTGAAACATTAATGCCCCTATAAGCACTGGCAAGTTGCTTATATCTCCATTTGTCAGGCAACAGGTGTCACAGTCCCCACTGTGGAGGCCACTGACCATGTGAGCACTGGGTACACAGTCCAGACAGGGTTGATCCTGAAGCATTTGCCACTCTGCATCCTTGGATACTGCTGCTAGGGCTGAAGGTGCCTATGAAGTGATCCGGGCCTGATGGGTATTCAGTACGGGGAAACAAACTGGATGTCACCACCTTTACATTTTGTATTTGGGACAGGACACACTGTATTGATGATGGACTGCTCAGTGGTGTATGTTTTTCTCCCTTCAGAGAAGCAGCAGTGCATTTTCTTTTCTTGCTAACATAATCTTTCTGTACAATTCATTTCATGGCTAGCTGTCCATCCTCATGTTCCTGACTGACAGATGGAGAAACCAAGGTATAAGGAAATCGAAGGAAGAAAAAGTGACATTTAGACAATGCTTTGGAGCTTTAATCCAGCCATTATCCAAAATCTGCCCCATCTACATAGGCAGGTAAGAGTTCATTCTGCCACCACATCTAGGCATCAAGTGTTAGCCACCAAGAAAGGCCAAAGTCACAACATCACTTCTTGCCTGAGCACCCTGAATCCTGCCTCTGAGCTATGACCATGTGAGGCTCATAGACTGACCTGACAGAATTACTCATCACAAGTGGATCCACAAGGTCATCCAAACCTGCCACCACTGCAGGTGCTAAAACCAAAATTTGACATAATGACCAAAATTCCACTTGAATCCCAATGTCAGAATAAATCCGCTTGAATAACTATAATAGATTAACAATAATAGATGTCTATAATGGCTTCTCTCTTTTCTGTATAAGAGACAGAGCTCTTTCTTTTTTCCTAATGGAAGTTTTGAAGGATGCATTTGTGACAGAAGTACCTTATTTGACACACTATTGACTTGAGTGGAGAGCTTCTTTCGCTTTCAGTAATCTTTGGGCCAGCCCTGCAGAGACACATTTGTTCTTTTTTTCCTTCTGACTAATCAGAAAACTGCCTCTAAGAGCAGCTGTTTCTTTTGAACGTGATTCATCCATCACAGAGATGCTGATGGGGAAGCAAACTGACACCTACAGAGCCTCTCATGCAGTTTGCAAAGCCAGTCATTCCTCTATAGACCAGACCAGTGAGGAAGCCTGAATGGCAAAGCTTCAGCACCAACCAGCTCTTGGGCTGAAACTACTGCCACTCAAGCAGGCACAGATGGAAAGCAGTAATTAACTTAATTAGCCACACAACTGAGGAATGGGGCTACTGATCCCAGGGAATCCTACTAATCATAAAACACTTTACATCCCTGTGGCGTAAGAAAATCATCTACGTTCAGATGAGATGGAGTAGCCAAAAGATTATCTAGCATGTGGCAATACAGATTATGGTTGTAGATCACTGTGGGCCAAGTGTTTTCTGTGCAGCTTTCTCCCTCACCCTCACCACTAACACTAGGCTGCTCTGTACTATGTTTGCTGCTGATTACTCCTCCATGGCACCCAATATTGAGCATTCCGACTGCTCCGACCTGTGTTAACACACAGGGATAACAAACTGCCTATTGATTCATTGTGGGCTGAGGTCCACCATGATGCTGAGGGACAGTTTAAGTAAGACTGATGACTACGCATGATAAAGTGGGGGTGTAAATGGTGGGCTAATATGGAAACTGTTAGATTTTATTTTAATTTTGTTTTTACTCAGGCAAACCCATTGAGTTATTTGGAGTAGCAGCTTTTAGGCTGTATCAAATGCCATGTTTCTTTCTTCAGTTGATTTTATACAAAAATTTCTCTGTGCTCTTTCATAATAGAAATATATTCCTTGGCAACAGGAAGCAGCCCCCGATTACCACCTGCAGCATTCAGGTTTTTATGTTTAAAAAGCTCTCCCTATACAAAGAGTACAGCAGATTGCAGGCACATGTTTCTGCTCTATTTAACTCTTGCATGGATAGCAGTTCCGCTCAACAATTTGTGATGAATTTGTGATGGAGGCTGTGGGAATGAAGCTGACTATTGATGCTTCACCACAAGACCACCGTAACTTTGTGATGGCAAATCTTTGATGCACAGATTTCCCCTGCAGTTTACATCAGGCATATCACTCCTATTTCTTTTATTTCACTTACACGTTCTCCTTGAACGTGTAGAGTGAAAGGTAACTTAGAGCACCTGTAGCATTTARGGAAATTTCAGAAGCAATGGAAAACTCTCTGTCCGTGTTGTCAGCCTTCAGGCTTCCTGGAGGAGGTGTTACCTCTTTGTGCCCTTTATTCAATAATGGGTAGAGCAGCACTCTGCATTTTGCACAGATGGAGCASAATAACACTCTGTGCGAGAAGAAACAATTTAGCAAAAAAGTGTGGAAAACTACTGTGCAAAGCTGTTACAATAGCCTTMTTTAGCAGAAACTTTTACTTTTCTCTGCAAAGATGAGCCAGGCTAGATGCTTGTGCAGCACAGGTACATCATATTGTGGTCATTTTCATCAGCTTTGTTATAAAGACACCTGGAATTCACAAAGAATCACAGTCAAGGCTGTTTGTTTTGCATGGGGAAGAGAACAGTTGTGTGAGCAGCAGCCTCAAGTAGATACTCAGGAGCTTCCCTGAGATAATTTCACAGCCAAAGATAGCATTAACTGCCCCAGGATTGGATTATGGCATTTATCTCCTTTAGAAAACTTTAYGTCCTTGTACTGGGGAGGAATGGAGAGTGCAGGAATACTTTCAGAGGGGAAGAGGTTTGGAGGAAGTGGTGCTCTATCACCTGAGTTTTCTGCTCATGGGTGCTCATGTCAAGAGTTGAGCAGCAGTGTTTTCCCTTGGGGATGATCTGTGAGACTCCATGGACTATGGGCAACTTCTTGAGGGCCTCTCTCTGCACTGAGGGCTCAAAACTCCAATGCCTTCTTTTACCTTGAACACTTGTAGATTCAGCTCCTTCTGGGTAGAATTTTAGGTAGAATTGCACTGTATCCTTAGTATTACTACAGCCAAAGAAGGTTGGTCATTTTAAGGAAATTTCCCCAAAGTACATCACTGTCAATGTAGCTGTCAATGGTTTGGACACAAGCATGAAACTGAGAAATCTGGCAATGCTGTTGCTGCCTTTGTCCCTTGTGTTCTTCATTGCTTTGACCAAACTAGGCAGCCTGTCTCCCTTTGGACAGTCTTCTCTAATAGTCTTTTTTGCAAGAGCTGGTCTCTGAAYGGCATAGGGATCAAAAAATGAATCTGATGACAAATATATGCCAGATCAATCTTTTAAAAATGCTTGTTTGATGTTACTACAAATTATTTATTAAAGCTTGCATGTGAAACACAAAGGGTCACAGAATAGAGAAGGCTATTTGAAAAATGCGGCAAAAGAATTTTAATGAAGAACTCTTTCTGCTCTCATTGAAGTCAGCAGATACTATGTGTGTTCCTGAATGTTATCTGCCTYCTATAGAATCAACAGATACACCATAGTGTGCATCATTTTGGACTCAGTGATGGATTTGTCTGGCCAAATAATCTTTGATACTCTGGGTTTGTAGAAGACCTTGCACTCTTGCTCCAGCTCTCTCTGTGGAAATGAATGATTTATGTTTGTAATGGATAATATATAGTAATCTCTTTAGCTGATAGCAGCTGTTTAGCTGTTTTAGAAAGGTGCCCAGGATTCATGGTGGGTTTTTTGTTTGTTTGTTTTTTTGTTTTGTTTTCAACAAACAACCAAGAGTCAAAGTTTCAGTTCTTAAACACTTTCAGACTTAGCTGTCTYTAAAGGATGAACGTGTTAGGCTGGAAACTTGTTTATATTGCAAAAACTGCTCAAAAGCCATGATTGTAAAGATGCACATGAGCAGCTAAGGCAGCTGTAGCTAATTCACTCTTGTTTTCCAGGGACCAACAAAAGTAGCAATAATTTAATGGCACAAGTAACTGAAAGTGATAAATGTCAGCAGATTTAGCTCTTGCATCATAATCCACAGAGGCCAAGTGAGAGGGTGTCTGAAGGCTGCCTGACTCTTGGCAGAACCACATAGCCCTGTGGGATGTCACTATAATTCACTATTAGAATTCATCAGTATTTCTGTCTCCCTTGAACAACTTTTTTAGAAGAAAATGTTCAGACAAGTCTTACTGAAATCATTTCTTTTTTCTCTAGATGTTSCCTGATCATAATATCCTCAAATTTCAGTCTAGGTGGACCTATCATTGCTTTAATTTATTCTCACCTCCCAGTTCACCCAGGATTAAATTCCATAAATTAAGTTTGGCTGAAGCTTACCTGCCACTTTTAATATTATGTTTTGCTGATGTATAGTTAAAAAAAAAAAGAGAGAGAGATTAACAAATGGACATGAGAATGTCAAATTTATCTTAAAAGAGATTAAAAGAAGTTGGTTTGATTAACTTGGGGAAGAAAAAATAAGGACTGAGAGGGATATGCTTATATTTGGGTATCAGAAAGAGGCAGAAATACAAACTTAACAAACTAGTAATTGTCAGTAAATATATCTACACTAGAAACTAGGATTAAGTGAAAGAAGCAACGTTCTTTAAGAAACCCCCAGAATCATGGAGATTAGAAGCTTGAAATGTTTCAATGTAAGTGATTAAATCTTGGAGTCATGGTGTGTGATTTTTTTGAGGGGAGATTTTTGGATAGGATAAGCATGGACAGGATCTTGAAATTAAATTATATGTATGAAGGTATGATACTTAATTTACTCGGCTCCCCAAAAAAAGGGGATAGATCATGGCAAGTTCGCTGTGCTTCATGATAGCAGCATTTAATTACTTCATTGCACACTTCCTGGGGTCTACTCTTGCCTGCAGGAAGTGGAGAGGAATATTTCCTTGCTTGATGTCTAACTTTTCTTTAGAGAGACAGAGAAAATTGGTTTTCTTCCAAAATATCTGAGATTAGCTACAGCTGGAAAAGGTCCCCCAGGGCAGAGGTTTTGATGTATCAGGGGCAACCAGAAACATTTCAATGCCCTGTTAGTGATATCTTACTTACATGTTCTTGGTTAAACCAATTAATCACTGACATAAGTGATGAAAACACAGCAAAACAGAGTACATATCTAATCTGCAGAGTCCAAAGTCCTTTGTCTCATACGAGCTAGCACAAAGCCAATGACATCCTCAAAAAGGAAACACAAAACTGTAGACGTGTTCAGGATAGAATAGGTACCCGCAGAGTTACATTTTAGGACAGCTGAACTGCTACTTTTACTCCATAAACTACGTGAAAAGTGACTCTTCCTGAAAGGTGAGATACCTGGTTAGATGAGTAAATTTGGGCCACCATATCTCTGCCTTCATCATTTAACTGTCTRTAAAGTCAAGACAGTAATAAAAACATCTTATACCAATGCAGATTGTAAAGTATTCAGGGGAAATCATGCCACTTCCTTTGGCATGTTTTGGAGGACCAGGTTTGATTAGGTGTGACCTCAATGGCATTTTYCCCATGATGATAATCGGTTCCTTTCTGTAGGGCTAGAGCATAAATATTTATTTCAAAAATCAGAACATTTGGTGGCCACTGGATTTTTTTTCATATTTATTTTTTTAGCCTTATTACACACATCTGTTCTCTGTGGGCTAATAATAGTGCAGGTCTGTATATACTCCTAGGCATTAATGAGCCTTGACACCGAAAAAGTAAAGAAATCTAACAGCATGTTTTGCAGTAGAGTGTAGTTGTGATAAACGCACACTGATTTAACAACAAAAAAAAAGAAAAACAGTTATAATTAACACTTATTTTAAATGTAGTCAGCATGACATTTTCAATTAAATAAATCTCATGAGACAGAATGTGCTATATTGAATTAACACCTCTACAGGATATGTGCTTTTTAAAGCAAGTACAAAAATTAACAGTATTCTGCAGGAGAAAATCTTGYCTTCTTTGAATGTGCATTCTGAAACCTTGATTTATAACTTTTCCAAAGTAATTTTTGATTTTTATTTTTATCGATATTTTATATGTTTTTTGAGAGACTGAGTTTCCTATCCCTTGTCAAGGAAAAGAGAAGCCTTCAGTCGTTTCAATGGGGTCATCCCAATTCTGTGGAGATGCTTGGTGCATCCACTGTCTCTGTTGGACATGTCCTCCAAGGGTCAGGTTTTGTCACTGCTAGGTAGGAAGGCCATGGGTGGCTTGCGAATTTGTGTTGGACASAATGAGATTTACACAAATTCACTTGATTGCCAAATGAATCTCTCTATTTTGGGGTAGTGTATCCTAGTACCTGAGTGATGATGGGTATTACTCACACAGACTCTCGGAACAGGGGAGGAATGGCTTAAAAAACAGGAGAAATAAATAATTTGTAGTTTCTGTGGAAACACAACTCTCACTCTTGGACCTTCTGCTACCAACACAAAATTCCCTTTTGAGATATTTTATACATCTGACATTTTCCTACTTGCACAAATCAGCAGTGATTTCACTCACAGTATGTAGTGGTTTCACTGACATCGATAAAAACCTTTTACACAGTCCTTCTATGGCTACTGTTAATCTGTTAATCTGTAATTTGAATGATGMTGATTTTAAGGGGCAGGTAGGTTTCAGGGAATATAATCAACCAGAGAGAAACCTCAAAGGATGCAAGCACATGTCAAATATGTGACGCTGGCACTTTCTGATTAATTGATTATTCTTCTTTTTCATTTACAAAGCACTTAGAGTTTTATGGGTTGAATATATCAGAAGGCAGGAAAAAAACTATCCTTGTTTTGCAATTTATTTCCTTCATTACTAAAGAAACTGGAACCAGCACTTTTCTATGAGAGATTTCTGTTAAATTTGCTTAGCCATTCTCTGTCATCTTCTTTTTTTTTTCTTTTGATGTTGATCACCAGCAGCTAGAACTAGAAGATAATGAAGAATTAAAGGATTAGAGATGGAGAAAGTTTAAACATTAAAAGCAAAGTCAGAAAGTAAAAAACTACAATCACTGAGATAATGAGAGTGAGGTATATAATACCTCTTCAATTAAAGAGAGAGAAAAATATCTCCATGGTGCTGCTTACCTCTGGAGGGCACAAATAAAACAGCTAAGATGTTCTGAAGAGTTCAGAAATTAAGGTAAAATGCTCTGGACAGGAATCAGTGTTTTTCTCCTTCTTCACTTAGCAAAAAGAGAAACAAAATKATCATCCAACAAGTGGCAGATACATACATACAGTAGCCAAAGGTACTAGCAGCTTTCATTGCTAAAACCCGGGATACAACTTTGCCACGTGCCCCTTGCTTGAAGGATCAGACCTTTCAGGGGAATGGGTTGTCCTTCCCTAATGTGGCATAAACTCAGCAGATCTAAATGCAGTTACATGAATGAACTTGGAGGAGAGTAGAATCATAGAATCATAGAATGGCTAGGGTTGGAAGAGACCTGTAGAGGTCATCTAGTCCAACCCCCCTGCACACGCAGGGTCTCCTAGAGCATGTGGCACAGGGTGATGTCCAGGCGGGTTTTGAAGATCTCCAGAGAAGGAGACTCCACCACCTCTCTGGGCAGCCTGTTCCAGGGCTCTGTCACCCTCACYGTTAAGAAATTCTTCCTCAAGTTCCTGTGGAACTTTTGGTGCCTCAATTTGTGGCCATTTCCCCTAGTTCTATCACTGGCCACCGCTGAGAAGAGGCCAGCCCCATCCTCCTCACTCCCTCTCTTCAGATATTTATATACATTAATCAAGTCCCCTCTCAGTCTTCTCTTCTGCAGGCTGAAGAGGCCCAGCTCTCTCAGCCTTTCCTCATAGGGCAGATGYTCCAGGCCCCTAATCATCTTYGTGGCCCTGCGCTGGACTCTCTCTAGCAGCTCCACRTCCCTCCTGCACTGGGGAGCCCAGAACTGCACACAGTACTCGAGGTGCGGCCKCACCAGGGCTGAGTAGAGGGGCAGAATCACCTCCCTCGACCTGCTGGAGATGCTCTGCTTAATGCATCCCAGGATCAAGGTAGGAGAGTAAACYTCCTACTCCTAGGAGAGTAAACCATCCCAGGACAGTAAACCTTACCTTTACCCTTGCAGAGGCAGACGACAAGATGCTCAGGTGCTTAGATAATTACTATAATTTTTTGAAACCCTGAGGTGTCCCACGTGCTTTCTGCCATATCTCCAGAGAGGTGTTGGTCTCCTATGTGTTCTCTGTCATAGCTGCGAGCCTTGTGCCTGTCCCCATACCTCAAAGCACCTGCAGTAACGCCAGATTCCTCCCAACTATTCATATAGTAAGCCCGTAAGTAAGCAGAGAAGCCTTGGTTTCAGGCTTGCTGTTGATATGTTGAGTCTATTACACTGAAACAGGAATAAATCACATCCAACCAACCTTACAAATGTTACTGGTTTTCTAACCACTGTTAAATTCAGGAAAAAAAACCCCTCGTAACTAGCTAAAAATATCAAGAAGCATTTTGCTCTTTCTGACAAAGGGACCAAGCAAGTGGCATTTGCATTGCTGAGTCATGAAGCTGCAGATTGCAGTGGCCATTCTGACCATATCTGTCCCCTCCCTGTTTCTGTAGTTTCTGTAGTGAGGGGAATTATGTTTCATCCTCTGTGTAAGAGGATGTTTTGAATCTGATAACTTCTGAAAAACAAAATGTTGGATAAACTTTAAAAGACATCTGCTCACTGTTACTAGTATTTCAGATCATGTCCTTAACAGTTTTCTACTTCATAAATAAAAAGTTGTTTCCAAAGTATAGCTATTGAGCAATGCTAGCTTTTCTCTCTTTTCTACCACATATAATGTAGTGACCTTATTGTGAAAGCTTGTGCACTATATTCCATTAGCAATCATCTGTACCATCCAGACTATGCAATAACTTCTGTTGTTGCTGCTGTTGAATGACATTTTTAATCTAAATTTCAAGCCAGAAATAACATTTTGGGAGCCTCTTGAGTATATAAAGGATTGCTAGTACAAGTGTCAGAGAAAATGGACTTAACCATCAGAAATTATTTGTAAGGTTTGTCAGCCTATAAAATAATGGAAATTTTATTGCAGTAGTCATTTAAACTCAGGAAGTACAAAGCTGGCTTGCCAGTAATGTTTAAAATTTGATGTCCCTGGAAAGATCCAGGCATTTGAAATATTTCATTAACCTTCTGTGCTTCCTTCATTTAGTAAGTTGTGCTCTTGTCACTGATCTAATGATCATGTATTTTGAAGTCTCCCTGACTTTACAGGATTTCTGGGTATTGTAAATTTTTCCAAAATGATTCATTGACGATCTCATCTGAGAATTGCCAAATACTGGCAAAAACCTCCCAAGAGGTGATCAAGCAGTACTGTGTCCATTTGTTTTCAAACAATTATCTCGTAGAAAAAAAAAAAAAAAAAAAAAAAAAAAAAATATTCCAGAAAAAAAAAAAAAAAAAAGACTCAAAAAAATCATAAAGAGGCAGCACATATCTTAGGTACAGAGAGTTTCTGTGGTGAGAACATACTAATAGCACATTTGCAGAGGTAGGTGACTGAATGATAAGAGAATGACATATTAATATTTACCAGTATCTGAATGACATTTTCTAGTAAAAGTGAATGAAACCAAAAATCTCACTTTTCTATGGATTCAGAAAATGTATCAAAAGAATTTGGATGCTGGGGTACTCGCCACTAAAGGAGAATGTTGAACTTCTGCTGTTTTTCTTTTCTTCTTTTGGGTGATATAAGTAACTATTTGACCTCTGATTCAAGGGCCGATACAATCAGTAGGAGTTCTTGTGCAGAAATCCTAGCCAGCAAAACTAATTATCTTCTGTGCTTTGAAATTATTAACATGTGTGAATAATAAATAAACACACACACGTATTTGTGTGTCTGTTTTCTCTAGAGGCCACTGCAATTGCCATCAGCAGCTCTACTAACTGGTGGATGGAGAGTTGCATATTTTAAACAACTTTCAAACAACTTCTGTTTAGAAGAAGGAGCTCTAGTTTTGTTATTATATCTTAATCATATACATATGGCAGGAACGTATACCTGATTTTAGAAAGAAGGATTTTACAGTGAGGAACAGATTCTCTAAGGTCTTCATCCTAGGTCATAATTAGGCCCTACGGAGGCCAAAAACACCTAAACAGGTTCCCATTTCTAAAAATCAAGCTTGACTGGGTTCCTGTTTTCTACCTTTTGGTATGTTTGGATGACTATCTTTTAGAAGGCCAAACCTTCTTGACCTTAAGCAAAGCTGTTCATGGATTTCATTCATATTTAAATCAAAGAGATAACAAAAAACATCTTTTCTATTTCTATTGATTTATTTCTATTTTTCTAGTTCTATTTTTTGTTTGCTTGTTTGTTTTATTCTCTACCAATATTAGCACGGAAGGATTATTCAGAGGAATGTAATGTGCAGAGTTTGAACTTAAACAGTGACTCTTTCTTAGAGACTCAGAGTTCATCAGTGCTTCCCTATATTTGGCTGCGTTATGCAAAATTTTGAGAATCAAATGGACCCATTTCCTACAGAAAATGAAATGATTTTTTTTCCCTCACTATGGSCATTCTCTACAGGGAGAAAAGAAAAAACAAAAAGAAAAACCTACAATATAGAGAGATAAGCAAGTATTAAGTACTTAAAATGCATAAACCAGACTTTTTAATATGAAATTCCATAGCATATGCGTATTTGCAAGGCAGTAATTACTTCGATTTTTTTCTGAAAAGACAAAGATGGAAGAGGCATAATGACTTCCAGGGTTTTTCAGTAGCAGTACCTAAAAATAATACGAGTCATAAACATCATAAATGCAAACTACTAACAGCCTGCTTCATCTGTCTGACAACTTGCAAACTCCCAAGGGAGTTCTGATGATGTTATGCCCGAGCTGCTGATCATCATCCTGGGTTGAATCAGATCAGCTCATTAAAAAGGGTCTGTAAATCAGAGAGCCTCAAAAAATGTAAGATATGATCATTAATTTTGACAGAAATATGGATTTTACCTCTAGATTGTTATGATAATATCAGCAAGAACTCTTTACATATAAAACATRGAAAAAGGAGGATTTATTTTAGGKTTTTTTTTTTTTTGTGAAGAATGTTACATATTCTGGAAAATGTACTTTCAGAATGACAGAGAATATTCAGACCTTCAAATCAAATTGGACAGAAAATTCTGAACAAAATGAAACCCATATGAAAAAAATATATATTTTAACATAGTGTGGTGAAAGCACTGGCTTTTCATTTTGAGACAGTATTTTATTTTGAAATGTAACTTGGACTTGTGTTTTCAAATATTAAAATGAAATCTACAAAATGAAATAAATATGCAGAATTTATCTAGAATAGTTGGCTTGGGAAGTTGTTTAAAAATATATGCAAAAGATTTTATTTTGAAATAACGATAAACTAATCTTTTTCAGCTGAAAAATCAACATCTTGCTTTTGTGTTCGATTCTGAAGAATGCCATACGCTTTCAAGCCTGATTATGCTTTTGTGGAAGGTGATATACATCTGCCCTAATTCAACAGAACCAAAATCTAATGCTATTAGTGGCCTATTTCTGCTTCACAACAGTTTCTATTGATAGAAGAATCACATTTCTTTTTTGTGTGCTTGTTTTTAATGCAGACAATTTATGTTAAATTCACAGTTGCTATCTTGGCTAAAAATGTGGGGAAACTGCAGGTTATTAGAGCTGGATCTATAACTGCATCTTGAGCTGAAGACTGATAATAAATTTTGAAAGGATGCTTAGATTTTATAGAATTAAAAGGAATTTATGTGCCAATCTCTTACTGTTTTCTAGGTCTTGATGAAGCAGTCTCCTATTTTTGTTCAAGGGTACAGAGAGAGGAACTGATAATATGTCAGTGATTAATGAAAAGGTCTTGATAATGCATAATTTACTATTCTTGGAGATGGTTATGAAAACTGAGTCTCACCAAGGGGATAACTTTAGCAGCAGCTGAAGTGAGTTTGAAAATGCACTGGTGTAAGTGGTTTCAAAATTCATCCCAGAGCAACAAGAACTTTCTTTCTGGATGACAGGTTGCTTTAACAGAGTTAAACGCTATCGTTCTTGCTTGTACTAAATATAACTGAGCTAAACAGAAAAGTGCACTCAATGTGATGACAGAGAGATGGACATAACAATGCATCATCACAAAGGTGAAACGTGCTTAAGAATTCACAAGTCCAAATGAAAGATTTATAAAAATACGTAGTGATCTTGGAGGTCTTACACACGCAGCACTCCACTTGCATTTTAATGGCCTTTGTCAGGAAATGGAGACCCTTGAAGGTCAGACTTCTTAAAGCTGGGTTAAACTGGAAATCCCACTAAGCACTGAAAATTGCTTATGTGGTTGTGGTTTCAAAACTGTGGTTTTGAAAGCCCTGAACCTGAGCAGAGATAGATGAGAGTCCTTCCCCTAAGTCTATTAACCAACAGAGCAGGTGTTTCCCAGCACTGATGGCAGTTGCTGGTGTTTCTGCCCAGGAACTGGAGGCTGCAGGTCTGAAGGCAGGTGCCTTCAGCAGATGCTGAACGCCAGGGATGGTCCAGACTCAGTGCTGAGCGGCGAGTGTTGAACGAGGTAGTTCTGCACTGCTTCTCACTCAGCTCTCCATCTGTACAGACACCTCAGGAAACCACAGTCTAGCAACAAGTACTAGTAATGCTGCTTCATGATCTGACCAAGGCAAAGTGATGATGAAGACCAGCACTCAGGAAAGGCCTTGCTTTTACTTATATTGCTGCTCCTGATCTGCAAAGCAGGTTAAATGGCAGTTCTGTTCTGCTCCAACAGACCCTTTAAAGAACGAGACCAGTTGCCTTTTTCACAACCATTCCTTCTCTTTTCTCCTTGCTGATAACCATGCTTTGAACCATTTTTTATCTCCTCTATGTGCATCTGATCCTACTAACACAGAGCTCAGCAGATGCTGTCGTGCAGACTGCACACAGCTTGCTGCACTCCTTCTCACAAGCTTCAGCCTTGCAATCAGCTTTTCTCTTTGCTGAACAGTTTTCAGCTATTTGACTTGAAGGATCCAGCAGTTCTACTTTTTCTTTTTTCCTAATATCCCTTCGTCTGCATGGCTAGATTGAGAGCTGGGGGTGAAAGTGATGGATGAAGGACACTGTGTAAACTGGCAGCTCCAAGGCTTTGCTGTCATTCAGTGTCTATAGATACTGTCTAAAGCAAGGGTTGCTTAAAAGGATGACTGAATATCCCACTAAGAGGTAGAAATTGGTCGATTTATGCTTCTGATTACACATACGTCAACATTCACTGCCATAATTTTACAGTATCTTTCCTATTTCTCTAAATGAATGTGCAGTAGGATAAAACTTCCAAGAGAGGCTGTGGACTCTCCTTCTTTGGAGATATTCAAAACCCACCAGGATGTGACTCTGTGCCACGTGCTCTAGGTGTCCCTGCTTGAGTGGGGGCCAGTTGGATTAGATGATGAAAGTCTCTTCCAACCTCAACGAGTCTGTGATTCTGTGAATACTATATTCCTTTAAACTGTTAATATCCCTACATAAATAAATAAATAAATAAACAAATAATCTTCATCAGTTAATGTTGTATAAAGAATCACAAATACTTGCCAATATGCTGTGTTTCCTTACAGTTCCTGAATTATATCTATTCAGAAATGCTTTATCTTCACTCTTACAAATTGTGTTTCCTTACAACAGTAAATTCTTTGTACTAGAAACTTGCAAATCTGTTCCATTTTCCCCGTGCAGGAATTAAAATTCAAGGCATGAGTTTAGAGGGTTCTGAAAATTACTTTCGGAGTTCATCTTTAAACCAGCATTCTGCTTCTTGAATCTTCTGGGTCAAAATATAGAATAATGTGACTGCTCAATGTGTATGAATAATATGGGTGTCACTTCCATGCTCTTTGGCTTGGAAGAGGAGGTTTTGCTTTTTAGTACAGAAGACTCCA
The DNA here is from genome assembly GCA_003342815.1 of Eudromia elegans. Taxonomy (NCBI): domain Eukaryota; kingdom Metazoa; phylum Chordata; class Aves; order Tinamiformes; family Tinamidae; genus Eudromia; species Eudromia elegans. The sequence goes on from PTEX01000098.1 coordinate 2,324,395, forward strand.
ATCTGTCACAACTATAATAACTGCAAGAGAGATGGAGGAAGCTTCCCTGTAGTGTAAGTAAAAGACAGCCTTATCTTCTGTCTCACACAACTAGAAAACTGTTGTCTGGGCACGGAGTGGGTCTTCAGTCAGGAAAGAGCAGATGTTAGGTCTGAAATTAAGAGAGCTGTTTCATCCTAAATGAATAGTGGCATCTGCTCCAAGTGGAAAAGCCTGAGAGATCAGTAGCAACAGCACTAAATAACAAGAAAATGTGGCACAAGCTCTGAACAATCTTACACAACTGACCAACAGCTTGGACACAGCTGGATGCAATGAGACTGTTGGATTAGATACAGCGAAATATCCAGGTATCGTGTAGTTAGGGACTAGAAATTCAGCCCAGGATGCTTCATGAGATCCATAGCAGCACTTGGGAAYATCATTTCTCCATGCAGTTCCAGGAATGGCCTGGGTATCTTGAGGGAGGATGAAAAGAGGAGTTAAACCAAGCCCAGAACTGCTGAGATGCCCTGGTAGGGGATGTTAAYCCCGAGGGAAAAATCTTGGTCTCTGATTAGTGTTGCCAAGACAATTAGTGATCTTTTTTTTTTTTTTTTCTGCAACAGCTCTGTAATGTAAAATTGCAGATGCAGATAGAGACTGTGGATACAAAATCTTCSCAGCAGAGACAAGAATCTAGATATCTCCTTTCCTGGTTTGGTGTCCTGATCTCTACGAGTTTTAGCCAAAGAAATACAGTTGCTCTCCTCACAATGTAACTGAGAACTCTATGATTTCAGTATTCACCTGAGCTCCGGCAAATCATAGAATCATAGAATGCTTAAGGTTGGAAGGGACCTCTAGAGGTCATCTAGAGGTCATCTAGAGGTCACCCTGCACACGCAGGGTCCCCTAGAGCATGTGGCACAGGGTGATGTCCAGGCGGGTTTTGAAGATCTCCAGAGAAGGAGACTCCACCACCTCTCTGGGCAGCCTGTTCCAGKGCTCTGTCACCCTCACYGTTAAGAARTTCTTCCTCAAGTTCCTGTGGAACTTTTGGTGCCTCAATTTGTGGCCGTTTCCTCTAGTTCTATCACTGGCCACCACTGAGAAGAGGCCAGCCCCATCCTCCTCACTCCCTCTCTCAAGGTATTTATATACATTTGTCAGGTCCCCTCTCAGTCTTCTCTTCTCCAGGCTGATGAGGTCCAGCTCTCTCAGCCAATATAGGTTTGAACCTTACAAAATGATGAAGGAATTGAATAGAGATGTTTCACTTTGCTGTTTGCTGCACACATGTATGTTACACAAAATGCATGTGAGACAGCTATCACCATTTTTGGCTTTGCTGGATAGGGTGTCAAGGTCCTGTATTTTTATTCTAGCAGAGCTTAAACTTTAATTTCTCTGTCAAGATTGCACTGAGCATGCCTTTTGGACAAAGACTTTTAGAGAGACTTGTGCATATATATATCTAGTCTGCAGATCTCAAAAGTTAGATCCTTAGGCCAAAGCAGATTTGGACACATGTGGAAACAGATGGTTGCAAATAATACCAAAAATCTGAGGTCAAACAGACATCAAGTGAGACGGTGCCTCCAAGGCTAGCGAGCTGAAAAAGGACAGAAAACTCTACATAATTCTCTTTTTGGATCCTAAGCCAGTGAAAAGAATTCCTTCATGACAAATCATGAACCTGAAAATCACTCAGACGGCTGTATCATATCTGTGTAAACAGGAACCTAGTCATACTTGCACAACATGTGAATAAAACAAAAGCTGTGGCAGAAATAAAAGTCCTTTGTGTGAGATGGTCTATTCTAAGTTAACTTAATTAGAGAGGGTTTTTAAGCGAGAAGTAGGAGTATTGAGGAGAGGGTACTGAGGAGGAAGAAATTCAGTTTCCTATCTGTCTTTAGGATACATTATAGCAGGATAATCACCTTCTAAGTTTTTGAAATGTAGAAAAAACTCTTTTTTCCCCCCAGGAGTTRGAGAAGTCAGCTAGAAGAATGACTATTTCAGCTTTCATTTCAGCTAATTAGGAGGAGGTGACTGAGAATCTAAAGATAAATGATAATTTGAGAGAAAATGACTGTGAAGATTAGCATTCATTATGTAATGGAATGAGTGAAGACTATCAGCGGAATAAGGCTAAAAAGGTCCTCATTCACCTACTAGGGGAAGTAGAAGGATCTCTTGGGAAGATAGTCCAATTCAAAGATATATTGGTCCTCTTTTGTAGACTATATTATGTGCTGAGAAGTAAACATCCCTAATGCAGAGAACAGGTAGGACACAAAGCATAGCAAGAGGTGGCTATGGCTGAATAAGGAGCCTTGCATGATTTGAAAATAATTCTATTTTTAAAAAATGTACAAAAGGTAGAAATAAAATCAGATGACTAAGAACAAACATAAAGGAACAGGACATTGTGAGAAGAAAAAGAACTCAATGTCTGAGACATAAAATATGCTATTCCTAGCAAGGGAGATAAAAATCTGTGCAAATAGAAGCRCGGATGAAAACAAAGGAAAACAAAGGTCCATTACCAAACGAGAAAAGAAAGTCTAGCAAATAGTCAGTGAAATGCAAAAGGCTGAGGTGGTCCTTGCTGTCTTTGTAGTCCTCATCATAACGGTTATATATGACTCAAAATCCAAGAAAATATTCATCAAGAATGCATAGATGCATCCGATGAAAAAATATATAGAAAAAAATAATATTCAGAGAAGTCTGGTATAAACAATTCCAGAATTTCATGGGGAGATTATGGCAAACTGAAAAGGTACTTTAGCTCATTTGGTTCTGTGAGTGCTGGAATTAAGCATGTACACATGAAAGAAAMGTTAAGCTAAGCTGAGCACGACCCCTGGCATCTGTACAGCAGAGAAGGGTCTGTGTGTTTACAGTGGATCACAGATTTTGTCTGAGCTAATAGTGCTCTCCTGGTGCAGAAAGGGCCAATATGTTTCTGGGTTGGGTTAGCAGTTATTTTGCATGTGAAAATGGGAGAATTTCTTGATTCAGTGCTTATGAGGTACCGACTGCAGGACAGGAAAAACTCGGTGCTGAAAAGGAAATGTAGAAAACCTAACTTTTGAGGAAAGGTGAAAGGACCTGTGGCTATCATTTACAGAAAGGGAACATCCAAAGCCATGGAGCCACTGAGCCTTCAGAAAGTAACCTAATATTCCCATTTTGCCTAAGGCAGAAGAAATCTGTCCAGCTACTTTTAGAGATTTAAAATTATAAAGATGCCACTGCTTTCCCAAGGAATCTATTCCAATTCTCTTTTTAATTTTTGACATCGTGTTTTCTCCTAGTCTCCTGTCTTTAGCTTAAACTCTTCTTCTCTTGTATTGTTTTCTTAAATCTTTGATCATTCCTTTGCTGTCATTTGAACCCTTTGCAACTGCACTGTATCTTTCTCTGAAAGCATTGCCAAGTTCTGATTATGCTATTTAATGTAAATCTTTTTAAAGAACTGCTATCTCCCTTTAACACTTTTTTCTCTCATAAATAATAATGTATCAATTCTCTAAAACAAATGGAAGTCTTCTTCCTTGCAGTCTATAATTCTACATCCTTTTATTGATACATTCTGTAGTCTGAGGATTACGAAGGCTGCCATTCCATATACTCTCTTTACCTTTTCACTCTTAAGTCATTATTTATCACTTATTATGAACAAATCTGAAGAGCTCCTCATTATTTTCTATTTGCAATTTCCATATTAATAAAAACCCCAAATTCCAGGACTGGATGGACATCCTTCCTTTCCAAGAAGGAAAGGACCTTCATGTTGTAATGAAGATTTTTGTTTTGTTTTGTTTAATTCACACCAAGACTTGTTTTCTGGAGAATTTTGACAGTTATCTCAGAGTCTCATCCACGTGGATTTCATGATTTGATGTGCTGTAGCAGATTTCCTGTTATGGCAGTTACAGTGTTCTCTTTCTGTCTTTATTATTCACAGATGTAGAGACATCGGCTGGTCTAGACTTCTATTCTGGGCCTCTGCATATGCACAGAGGAGTGATTTGTCAAACAGATAGTAAAGATGCAGAAATCTTTGATATAGTCTTTAGCTTGGGTGAGAGTGACCATGTAGAAAGTGAGTATCTCCATTTCCCTTAGCTTCTAGGCATCAGTTTCAGTAGTTTCAGTCAGAGCACCATTTCATTATATTGGTCCTTTGAGGTTTTAGTCCTGTCAAATCCTATTTTTTAACTCTTACACAAGTTTTAGCAAGTCAGAGGTGCTCTTGTTTTCTTTCTATCTTTCTTTCTTGTGAGACGTATTTCATTCTTATTCAAAGGTTAACAGGTAATCTTCTGAAGCTTGAAGGAACAGACATCCCAACCGTCTTCTTCCCACACAGGTATAAAGAGGACGTTGATAAATTATTCTCTATAATCAGTGAAGGAGACAAGAAAAAATTGGGATCCCTTTTTCAGCAGGAGGCATTTAAATGGGYTGACTTGAAATATAAACCTCATTGAGATATAGCAGTGTGAGAGTTACACAAAGTTCCTGGACGCCATTCCAAAGAGTTGCAAATATAGATATAATTAGCAGCTTCATACCATGTCATCTCCAAATAGTGTATTGTCTGCCTAGAAACAGAAACCTTGTCTTTCAGCATAAAAAAAGAGAGGAAAAAAAAGTGCTTTAATATGCAGAAGAGATTTCCCTATTGTGATAAAGAGATTTCATAAAGGGTAATATAGAAAATAGGAAATGTCAATACATCATATAAAATGTTCCTTAGACTACTCACAAGATTCRGATTGAGTTTAAGCTCATTATATAAACAGCACCTTCAGCAGAAGGCAGCAGTCTGCACAGAAAATCTAAGTAAAAGAACATTCTGCAGTTATTAATATCACTGGAGGGCAAGATCAATGTTGTGCCTTAATATAGAATGCAAACCTCTCCAAGGTTTTGATTAAAGAATAAAGGCCAAAAAAAGTGTTTATTTGAAACTCTTTACTCAGAATCCCATTTTTAATATATTAGCAAAAAAAAAAAACTAAATAAGACCTAAAAGTCTAAAAGAAGATGTTTAAAAGAAAAAAAAAATGTTTTGGCCATATGGTAAAGCTAGGAATAGATCCTTGCAGCTCTGCTCTTGTGCTTTCCCATGGGAAGAGGTAGCAACTACCCATCAGTGTATGATGTGAGGATTAGCAAGTGACTAAATGGTGCATTTCMGATTCCATGCTTTATGTAGTACAAACACCATCATACTCATCAGAATGTTTGAAATTGGATGTAAAGTCAAGCTGAAGAGTAAAGGATTTGCCTTTTATTTTCAGTTTATGAACTCAAAGCACCTTTTCCTTTGAAGAAGTAATTTATTTAATTTATCAAAAAAATGTACTGTTTTCCTTGCCATTTTTGCTGGAGCCTTTTGATGCAGTTCACAGACAGAAGGGGTCATCAGCAATATGAAGCTTCCTACCCTGCTATTAGCAGCCACTGGGGATGTGGGATGAAGATCATCATGCACTTAATCATGATGTTTACTAGACAGAAGCGATACCTTCTGCTCTTGCAGCTCTGCTGAATCTGTCAATTTGTCTGCCCCTGCAACATGTTCCCTCATAGTTGCCATCTTTCAATCTCTTGTTGCTTTTGCACTTTTTGGTACTCTCATCTTTCCCCATAGTTAGATAGTCAGGTACTATATGTATAAGGAGATGGGCAAAATATCAAGAAAAAAAAAGATAAAAAACCCTCCAATATCTGCTCTGAGACCTTGCTGCAGGGATGCGTGCTTGCGTATGTAAGCATAAGTGGTGTTCATCATTAATCTATTCACACAAGTTGGTACCTGGAATATTAGCACTAGTTTCAACATCATTAGTCTAGTTTTAATCCAGTTTTTCAAAGGGCAGAATTGAACCAATACCCCTATAGGAATAAATCCCATTGTCAGGAAGCCAGTCACTAATAGGACCCTTAGAGACAGATGATGCTAAAGGCTTTCGTTATAATTGCACGAAAATAACATGTTTTATTGTTACTTAGCTACTTTATCCTTAGTTACTTTATCCTTTGGGTAAAACCCAGTCTCCATGCTTAAGACTTGCAAAATATTTAGAGGGCTGCACAGACAATTAAGGGTCAATATATTGGACTCTCAATGTGCATCTATTTTACCATCCAGCCTTTTTCTTTTCAGAACCAAGATTTAAGTGCATCTTGTTGATTGCATGGAATAACGTGAACAATAATTGGATGTTAAGGTTGTTTTCTGTGCTTACTAGGAAGAAATGGTTCCAGACACCTCTCTCATTTTCTCCAGACTCATCTGGGAAACAGGATGATTTGTAGAGTTGCACTCAGGAGGCAATAAAGAAAAACTTTGGTTAAAAGGTGCATTAGCTTAGAGTGGACAAAATGAGTAGRTGATTGATTATTGTCAAAACAGGTAAAATCAGTTTTTTCTTTAAAATAGAAAAAAAAAAAGAAAAGAATAAGAAAGGAACACCTTCACATCAATTGGAATGGCATTCTTTTCTAGGAACAACAAAGACAAAATTCGACCACTGTGATGTCTTTATAGGATTATGAGTAACTAGTACTAAGAGTAGCTTGGACACTGGAAATTGCAACAGCTTTCTTCTGCTGTATGGGAGAATTCTCAGAATAATCGCATGTGCAGGTTCCCTCCAGATAAGAATGGATCAGTTAATAGCCATATGTCATATATAAGTCATACTGAGGATTCATTTACCTTCTAATCCCTTAGCATAGACTTTAATTTGTTGCATGCATATGTGTGAACTTGTGGTACACAGCACTGCATCAGCAGGCTATAGTCACATATCTCACAATGCTCTTCTCTTGGGAATATGGTAGTGATAAAGCATAAAGATCTCTGATGAAYTGTGGATGCTCACCAGAGCATCAGGGACGTCTCATATTCAAGCCATCTGGTGGCTTGGAAGGTACCAAGCAGGTCTGAGAAGGCTTCTGGGGAAAACACTTCTTAAAGGTTTGTCCAAACGCCTCTCAGACAAAACTCAACATCTGACAAATCCTGGTAAATCCAGTGTTTGTTTCCTGTTCACTGGTCTGCTCTGAGGAGATTGGGATCTTAAAGGTGTGTGTCAAAAATATAAAATAAAATAAAATAAAACAAAATTAAAATAAAATAAAATAAAACAAAATTAAAATAAAATAAAATAAAATAAAATAAAATAAAATAAAATAAAATAAAATAAAATAAAATAAAATAAAATAAAATAAAATAAAATAAAATAAAATAAAATAAAATAAAATAAAATAAAATAAAATAAAATAAAATATACTTGTGATACTTCAATAGAAGGGCATCCAGGATTCTTCCAGATTCTGGGATTGCACTGAAATTGAAAGATGATCATTTGTCAAGTATACAGATTTATTAGAGTTAAGCTACATAAGCTACATATATGGCTTGTCCAGTACCTACTGGACAACACCAAATAATTAACACTAGATATTCTGAAAAAAAAAAAAGCTAAAAGATATAGTAATGCTTGAAATAGATGAGAACTGAAAATAGAATATGCATATCAGAGCTCTGTGGTTAAGCCATGACCACTCTCACCCTTTCCTTGTTCTTATGGGGCATCCCTATCAGATGGCTTTCCCTGGATTATTCTCACCATGCTCAAGCTACACTAAGATGTTTCAGGTTATCCCTGGCAATCAATATCAGAAGCCTCCCAACTGATGGGTGGGTTTTGTGGTCTACAGGCCAGCTGATGATGAGTCTGAGTTCACACCAGAGGTGCSTGGCTTAATTTCTTTTATCATTTCTACGCTTGTTAGTTTATTATCTGATCAATCAATGCCAGGTGACGGTTACACAATAGAAGAGATGGCCTCATTTGATACCAATATGGATACCAACAGAATGCTCAACAGGATGCTCAGCGGATAACAGTAGGGATGTCTGACAGATATCAACAGATATCAGCACAAATGWTCCACAGGTAGGCCAGTGCAACACTKCATAGTACCTAGATGCTGATAGTGTGAGTCTGTGGCAGCRGTTATCCTTTTCTGTCTAAGTATGCTCAGAATCCATGGCATCACAGGAAGGCTGCAGCAACCCCACAGTGCGGTTACTCCAGCCATGGCAYACCYGTGSTTCCTAAACTCTTCCAGAGGACCCCATTCTTCCAGAGCAAACCTCTCTCCTATGGGCTGTATATGACCATCCTGAGTCATATACTTGCCTGTCCAACACATATTAAGACTACAGGTGCTGTCCATATATTCCCATTAGTGACATTTTCAGTAAACAGCAGAGAGATACTACTTCTTTTCAAAATGCACATAACTTTAACTGTTCTTTCTCTCTTTTCCTTTCTCTCTGARTAGAAAACGGTTGATAGCATTGATAGTGAATGGAAATTTCCTTCTAGATTTTTCCACTGCTGATATTTTATTTACATATATATTTGTTTTTATATTTTATTTTATATATATATATATTACKTCTTGCTTGAATTCAATAGTTTTGACAAGCTATACCTGTTAAACTCTTTGGAAATAAAGATTCCAGGCTATTTCAAGCCAGTGTGCCTGATGATAAACTGAATATTAACCGAAAATGCTTATTATCGCTTTGCTAATATAGTTCATCTCATCGCTGTCATAGTTAATTACAAATGATTTGATGAAGTGTAATAGAATATGAACATTTCAAAGTGGGGTCAAGAACATCTTCAGAAATGGGGTGCATATGTGTTCAGAATGTGATCCTCACAGTGAACTCTAGCAATTAATATAGTCCTCATAAAGTGGCCACAGTGGGTGTTATTAGTGAAATTAGATGGCGTGAGGTTGGATAAGGTGGAATTTGTGAACTGAATTAGCTACATCAGTAGCTACATCAGTACCGGCATGTAATACTTCCCCTATTAACATTATCTTAAAATCATGGCTTTGCAGGATTTACCAAATAAAAGAAGCTGCAAACAAACAAGACAGAAAATCCCAAAGAATGATGAAATCAATAAAATCAGCTTTAATAAGTGCAGGCTAGGACAGACTGGAAGCTATAGTCTTAAGCAGAAGAAGATAGAAGGGAGCTACAGATGAGAAATCTCAGTGCAACTTCCTGTAGAAAATAAGATGTGCAGTAATGGTCCACAGTGGGTAAGCAGACTGACTATTGGGCTAAAAATACTTTCTCAGTTTCCTTTGAGATCTATTCTGAGGCAAGATTGCTGTCCAGAAGGTAGATACGCAGGCAAAACCCTAGGTGAGGCCTGAGGATATCTCATATGGGCTCAGGACACCTGTGCCCAAACAGCTCAATTCTTTTTGAGGAAATAAAGAAAAAGTAAAAAAAAAAAAATGTTCTTCTGGATGCAGCTCTGCTGAGGCTCCACTGCGGTTTTGGGTTGCAGTGGATCATAAGGCAGCTTATGAAAGGCTTCAGAGAAGAAGCAAAGAAAGACATAGAGAAGAAGAAGAGGCACAGATGGTTTCTAGAGCTAAGTGGTTAAGCTTAGATAAAAAGCTGCARAACATTTAGAATTACAAAGTGACAGAAATAGATGCTGTCAGAAGCCAATACTTGCAGTCACATGCAACTGATACAAGCGCATTTTGTGTGAAAGGGACTATTCTGAGCTGCAAGTGAGACTTAATACCCATGGGGGGACCAAGACGGTGAGGCAAAAGGTTCCTTGTGGCTTTTCCTGAAAGATCATGTTTCTTTTCTCATCCAAAAGAATGGCATGCTAATAAAAATAAGTAAATAACAGCAAACCAGTTGATTCCCTTTACCTTCATCTCCTGGTTATTAAGTAAATATTATGTAGGGGTTTTTTTTCTTTTTTTTTTTTCCCCTTTTGCATCCAGGAAATGCTAAATGATTAAACTGATATTAAATATGAAAGTTTACATGCCTCCCAGTCTCAGACAGACATTCATTCATTTGCTGCCCAGTACTTTCCTACTTTGAGTCTCTGCATTTCCAGTAAAAGCATGCACTTTTTTATTAGTATTTTTTGAGAACTTCCGTTTATATTGAAAGTATGATTATATARTATATTAAATATATTATATATATTAGAGGGCTGCACTTTTATCACAGCACCACAACCAAGCTGTGACCTACCACATCAAACTTCAGGAACAGCATCAATGAACTGGTGGCTATATGCAGAATAAGCAGCTTGTTCTGCATAATTTCAGGCCAGCAAATGAAAGCAAAAAGATTTAGGAGATAGTAGTGACATCAGTACTGGTACATATACTGCTGGTGCCTGCCAATGTAACAGTTCCCCTATCAACATTATCTTAAAATCATGGGTTTTCAGTGTCTTGGATGCTGCAAATGCTCCATGTTTCTGTGCTTGTTTGACAATGATTGACTTAACAAAAATGCTGGCTGTAATTTAAAGTTAGCTATACTCTGAAGAAACCTAGTTGAAATGCCTTTTAAAGGGAGCAAATGCATTCCTGTCTTTGCAGGTTTCCCTCTTGATTTTATTTCCTTTTGGATGTGCAAGCCAATGCAGAAGTGCAGCATTTTTGCAAAGTAGGTTGTTTCCTAATATATTTCACAGAAGGGAAAAGAGCAACCAGCCAAACGAGTATTCGTTCTGGAGCAAGCTTTCAACAAACTGATCCTGATCTGAACAGTGCCCATCTCAGTCTCCGTTCTCCTGCAACTCTTTAAGGGAAAAGTAAAAGAAATAAAACAAAACAAAACAAAACAGAGMAGTCCCCCAAAGTAAAACAAAACAGAGGGCAAGGAACTGCAGAGACACTGATGAAATTTGGTGTGTCTGATCCCTGTCGCATGTACAGGATGATATGCGGTCAGCCTCATTTTATTACAGATTGAAGCTAGATTTTGTCATTTTCATCCATTCTAACATTTATCAGAAAACGTAACAAGGAGACTATTGCATCTTGGGCTAATCTCTTAAGGGAAGTTATAAAAGCTCAACTGGAAGAATAAAAAATAGTAGAATTTAAAGTCTCTTGTAATAACAAAATAGCTAGATAGCTTGACTCAGTAGCTATTTATCCTAATAGAACATTAATAATGTTCTCTATTCCTATTATTAATATTACATTTACAGTTAGATGCAAGCTGTTGTGCTAAGAAGGGTGTAATCTCTTCTAATTTAATGTGTCTCTAGTGTTGATATCTTKGTTGTAGTTGCCTAGGCTTCTCTTACAGTAAACAAAGAAATAGGAAAATAGAGTTAATGGAGTTTCAGGAGTTTTTCATCACTCTAGAAGCAAATAGTGCTTGTTTTATGATAAGATAATTGTGCCCGGAGCTTTCCTGCTTGATTTGACACGTTGTCTCTGTTGACTATGGGGGGAAGCTATATATTTTGGATTGAATAATTGCATGCACATCTAGTCAAAAGAAGTTCCTTGCTCCAATTGCTTCTGGAATTATGTCTTCCAAAAGCTCTTCACAGTGAATATGCTCTCTCYAAGGTAAGGACGACTGTTATTTTCCTTTTTGTTCAAAAGCATACCTGGTCCAAGTCTGAACTGCCCATCGTTGGTGGAAGGTCCTTTTCTCTGCTCTTACCACCGAGCTCTGTGGGGCTCCTGTACGATGCTGGTGGCATCTGGTGTCAGCTGCCTTCACATGGCTTGGGTTGAGATCCCTCAGGGTATATGACACATCTGCATGGGGTTGGAGGATACTGCATTGGATCTGCCTTTCTGGAGGCCAAGCAGGGTGCCCATTTCAAGTGGAGGGACACAACTGTGTTTTGGCATAAAAATGTGCATTCATTCTTCATTGAGACAACACGGTTGGACTTTGTTCTAATGTGGGACCTCCTCTAGCAAAATRCCATCCTCTGATGGTTCATTGTGAGTTTCAAACACATGTTTTGCAAAGTCTTTGGGTGGATGAATAGCTGCTTCACATGTAGTGGTCCTTGCTTTTCCTTGTTTGAAATATTTATTTCCAAGGTAGCATAAAAAGGAGATTAAAATGCCACTTACTTACTGTATAAAATTCATTTTAATACAAAAGTGCTAGAGAAGTCCCTGTGAGCTCCAGAGCTTTACAAGTCACAGCTGTGCCTGCGTAGGGTAGCTGTAAAKACAGCAATCAGTTTTGATTCTCCAGACCGTGTCTCATCCAAATAAAAAAGGCAGGATTAAAGCAATTTTTCATAGTGGCCAAGTTTCACAAGYGACCTTCTGTATCCTGGAAAAGGGGAACTGGTCTTGCTTGGGTTAGCTATCAAAGCCAAAATGCAAATAATTCAGAGAAAACAAACCAACAAAGAAAATGTTACAGAAATGAGTGTGTGCTTCATACTGCTCCTCTCAATCAAAGTATCAAGGAATCAAAGAGAGCTTGTTTTCCCGTTGGTATGTTGCAATATTCCACTACACTCACTAAAAAATCTGTTTTATCACAAGAAGCCTGTGTATGCTCAATAAATCAAGAACCAAGGGATCATAGATGTTCCCTAAGTAATTCTTGCCTGACATTTATGATACATCTAAARTTTCTCCTTTCACCTTTGTGCATTTGATGGTCTATTCAGGAAGCAATTTTTTTACATTGAATATAAGCACTGATGTGGACAAGAAAGGCAGTAAGAGGAGCAGATAGATAAAAGCTTCTATTTCTCCAACTCATTTTCTAGCATCTCCCTGTGAGATTCCTATGAATAACAAAATTTCAGTTGGGAAAAATAACTTATAACCAGTTATAGATCAAACAAGATTCTTTTAGAAGATTCAGAAAGAAAGTGTATATTCCTGTTTCACTGTGGTAGCTTTGTATGGCTTTTTCTATTTCTCAAAAAAAAAAAAAAATCTTCTGAAGAGATATAAATCATTCTTTATATCAACTTCCCATCCTCCAATTTTCCCCTCAGAAAAGATTTAAAATGAACTCCCCTAAAAGATGTGTCCATGTTTGTCTTTATAAACAAATACATGTTTGATCCTCTCAGGATCCTATCATGATTTTTCTTCAAAATTGAATACACATACAATATTTGCACATGACCCTTCCATGCTCTCCTCTATAAAAGTTGTTTACTCTTGTGCTCCRAATTAGGTTTTTTGACAGGACTGGGCTGTCTCTGTCTTKATTCTGAGAAAAACAMACGAACAAAAAAAGTTTGTATTACATAAAGTGTTAMGTGATTTTTAGCAAGGCTACATTCTTAAAGTACTGAAAATTTATGTTTTGATGGAAATGCACAAACTTAGCTGAATAACATTTGAAAAGCTATAGTACTAAGGCTCAAATAGCACTCCTGCAAAGAGTATCAACACTGGAATTTGAACTGTCAGCATTTTAAAATACTAAATCAATAAACGGTGATGTATTYGAGTGAAATCAGGAACATATCAGAGTGTCACTAAGCAATAGATTGGTCCAGAGGTGCCAAACAGGGGATTTGGATTATGTRCAAGGAAAATGGAATACAAAGAAAACTTGCTGGTGTATGAATGGAAGCGTCAAAATAAAGCAACTGAAAATATATAACAGAAATGAAGGAGACTTAATAAAGGCAGAGAACAGCCACCGTTAGCCTCTGTGCTGGGGTTACACATAATACCCAGGGAAGCAAATCATAAATATGGCAAGAAATAACAAAGCAGGTGAGCAATGTGGTTCCCTGAAAATGGGGTAAGGTGCATTCTGTGCTTTACAAATTCATTCCTAGTGTATATTCAAAATCATATTCTCTTGCTTTATTAAAACAAGTGGTTTTCATCAGCCTTCAATTTGGTACCGCTATAGCTCTAAGAGAACGAGTTAGAGTCTTTAGTGGCTCTGTTGTCATGGAAACAATTATTTATTTCCGTCTGGATAATCTTTATCATTACGGATCTGAGCTGGTCGAAAAAGAGTGTGAACTTCTAGGATTTTGAAATTAAAGAAAAGATATCAAATTGGCCAGATCCTACTATGCTTATATTAATAGGGCAATTGTGCTTAACCCAAGATAAAGAAAGATATTGGATTGGCCTTTTATTTAATGACTGTCTTTTCAGGCTTGGATTGTGTTATTATTAATCTAATTTAGGATTACTCTGATTTGACGACAGAGCCTACTGTAACCAGTGATGCTCTCCATGCTTTAAGGAACGCAGCACTGTGTCAGAGACCACCTAAACCCAGATGGCCTTTGGGTGTATTGAGTTAAGCTGCACAATGTTGTTCAACCAACAGTGCAGGAGGGAATGGCTGGGAAACAATTTAGCACTGTCCCATAGCAACAGTCTTCAGCAGGAGCCAGAAGCAAAGTTCCTATCTATGTTTTTGATTCATAACAAGAAAGTTTCCAAAATGAGAAAATCCCCATAACAACCTGTCCATCTCCAGTAGTAACACTGCTTAACACACCATGGTCTGACTCCTGCTGCATTTGACTTGCAAAGGAGAAAGCCATTTAGTTGGTCGCACACACTTAATCTGGAACTCGCTGTGTCATCTCATTAAAACCTACATTAAAACCTACATTCTCACTTATGCAAGCTGACTTGTCAGAATAGACCTCTACTTCAGAGAAGCAGCATTTTAAATCCCAAAGAGAAACAAATTACACTTATCACTCTGTAAGAGATATCAAATGCGTGTCTGTTATGGGCTGACATGTTGGGGATTAAGGAAAAGTGAATGCTGTGATTATTTCATTACAGAATGATATTGCAAGAGTCACTTATTGTCTGAGCAGTCTTATCAGGAAATAATTAGATTTGGGGAAATGTTCCTATTCATTTCCATTGTAAATCAACCATCTGGATCAATGACTGTCTAATTCAACTCTACCCCAGTTGAAGTAAGGCTGTTAATTCCTCGTGCTGGTGGTTAAATATGGCTCAGTATTTTCCAAAACATAAGGCGGACACATTTTTATTAATTTAAAAAACCAGCAAATAAACAAAACTGAAAGGCAAACTGAACAGAACAAATAGAATTTGTTCTTTTACAATCTTGTAAGCAAATAAAAAGCTTCCTGAAGATGCTGAATTCAGACATGCAGCCCAGGCCCTTTCAGCCCACAGGTTTGGAGAGACTTCGGTCCATCTGCTGATTTGGATGAAGGTAGAACACAGGAATGCACTTCTGATTGCCCATCAGTTCAGATCCAACGTTTTATGTTTTCATTTTATAGGCTGTTCAGCAGATACCAGGACATACAGTAACAGAGAGATGCTATTAAGCTCAAAACGGTGAAAATTCTTTGCAGAAGCCTCTGAGCTGAAGTATCCCCTAAATTAAGAGGTGTTTAAAAGGTAATACATAGTTATACATATAAATACCTATAAAGATTCTATCAAGGTTTTGATAATTTCTAGCTGATGATACAGAATGAACCATTCATTGTCTGTCTTCACCAACATCAACAATCAGAAGTCAATAAGCTGGAGGTAGTCAGGGTCAGGTCAAGCTCATAGTTTAAGTCTGCTTCAGGACAGGTAGAGGCAGGTATATATTTGTGTTTGGCACTGTATTTAAGGTGCCACACTGATCATCCTGCTTCTCTAGTGACTCAGCATAATATAAATGGGTGCTTTTTAGATTGACTCACAAGTGTCCAAAACAATAGCAAGCTGTGCTAGCCTAAAATAGTTAGCAAGCTACATAAACCTGGGCTTCAACAGAAGTATATTTGGTGGTAGCTCTTCTCAAACATCCTAATTAAACTCATAACTTTTATCATGTTAGGAGAAAAACTTCTAAATCTGCAGGTTGGATTATCAGCCATCAAATAAGCACTAGCAGGGCAAAGTGTTTCAGAGAAGGGGCAGCTGAAAGCTGTTAAGGCTCTGCAGCATCTCATGTATGCCTGAAATGCTGCAGCAGAAGGGCTAACCTATAATACAGATCAGAATAATAAAATGTGCAAAAATGATAAGGGACACATCACAAAATCTTGAAATCTATTAATAGTCCTTGAATGAAAAGATTAGGCTAAATCTTTTGTAATGAAAAGATGTGCCCCTGATGGGCGTTATTTAGTTTTCTGTAGAGGTAGGAAGCTGGCCTCCTAAAGATCTACCTTCCCTAGCTGTTTACTTGCTGCAAAGTCCAAGTGTTTGTTATATGGTGCAAAGTCTTACGTATTGTTCGAATTCCTCTCTCCACAAGGGATTGGGCAATCAGAAAGAACATAACATGCTTGCTTATGAGATAATTGTTCATAATGAGAGCAGGTCAATTAAAAGCCTAACTTCCAGGACTTTCGGCTAGGAATACTCCTTCTTTTGCCATAAACATGCATTTCAGTTTTAAAGTGTGAGGTTTTTTTTTACATTTTCACCTAGTTTAGAAAGGTAGGAGAAAGCCAGAAATGGCACTGCAGCACCACAATGCAGATTTATCTGCCTTGCCATTTATAAATAACATGAAGCCCTTGGAAAGCCCTTGGAAGCCCCTTCTTCTGAGCATATATTATATTGTAGTCAACAGATGCAGAGGTGGCGAACAACTGATATCATACTCGGAAGGGAGGTTGTCCACATCAGTCTCAGGAATACTAATACTGTTTGCCTTAATGCAAGCAAAAAGAACAACAGTCCTGCATTGTTACTGCTTCACACAAGAATATGATCCAAGTCCTCTGCTTTTCACGTCAACCATCCCCAATAAACTTTTAATTTTATACTTCAAGTAATGAAATTGATAGGAAAATGAATATCCTCACTGAATCCAAGATGAATGAGCATATAAAATCATTTTGCAGAATAGGCAGTTGAAAGAAACATTTGGAAGTGTTGAAATGCTTCATTTCTAGACTGATCAATATAAGGCTAACTTATATTTAATTCTTACTATGACTCCTGGGTTTTACAGTTCAGTTATTCATGATCTGTTTATCTTTCATAAAACTAATCCAATAGTCAAGTATAATTTTCTATATCCGTGACACTTTCTATGAAGTAAAATCACAGAAACACAACAGTGCCATAAGTAGAGATTGCCTTGGTCAAGGACAATATTGGCCCAAACATCTGGTCTATCATTTTTCTAAAGCATCAAGATGACAGAACGATATAGATCAGAATTAGTTTTAAAGTACAACAAATTTTTGGTGCTGTTTCTCTCTGTCGGTAGAAATGRACTGAAAATGCTTTGCCAAAAGCACTTGATTTTTTGGAACGTTCTGCCAAAGACACCTGAGGTTCTTAAGTGATTCTACTTACATCAGACACTATTCACTAGATAGCATTAGTATCAAAACTATCAGTAATCCTGCCATGCTGGATTACAAASAATTTCAAATTGTTTCTAACCATAACTGGTGAAGATTAGAGGAAACTTGCATTGTGAGGATGTGTGGGATATTTCTCCAACATTAGGGTGGTGATAAATGGGGTAGGGTCTAGTTGGAGGCCTGTGGCCAGTCACGTCCCCCAGGGATCAGTGCTGGGTCCAGTGCAGGTCAACTTGTTCATCAATAACTTGGACAAAGGGACTAAGTGCACTCTGAGCAAGTTTGCAGATGACACCAAACTGGAGTAGTGGGGGCAGTTCTGAGCTCCTCAGGACAAGAGGGACGTGGAACTCCTAGAGAGGGTCCAGGGTAGAGCAACGAAGATGATTAAGGGACTGGAGCATCTATCGTACGAACGAAGACTAAGCGACTGAGAGGAAATCTGATCAATATGTATAAGTACCTGAGGGGTGAATGTAGGGAAGARGGGGTCAAAGTCTTCTCGGTGGTGGCCAGTGACAGGACAAGGGGTAATGGGTACATGTTGAAACACAGGCAGTTCCACGTCCACATGAGGAAGGACTTTGCTGTGAGGGTGACGGAGCCCTGGAACAGGCTGCCCAGAGAGGCTGTGGAGTCTCCTTCTCTGGRRATCTTCAAACCCGCCTGGATGCCACCCTGTGCCCCGTGCTCTGRGTGTCCCTGCTGGAGAAGGGGGTTGGACTGGATGGTCTCTAGATGTCCTTTCCAACCTCAACCATTCTGTGATTCTGTGATTAAGATTGTAAAAGAGTCTTGAAAAGAATTGACTTAAAGTTTGAAGCAAGAGATTTACATTCCTCACAAACTTCGCTTTAATTGTAATGAATGATGAGTTTCATAGTCCAAACTGTTACTAGCCCCTTTTTAAATCCACTTCAGTTCCAGCTTGCAATTACTTCCTGAAGCAAAGGATTCTCTCAGATAATTACGTTGGGAGAGTGCACTTTTTCCTTCCATGCRGTTTTGAATTCGTTATGTTCCAACTTCATTTAACATGCCCATATTCATTTGCTTTGAAGCAAAGGGAATAGCATTTCTTTGATGACCTTTTCCAGATTATTCAGTATCAATATATTCTTCTTATGACTTAACTTACACATTTCTTTCCCATACTAAGAAAAAAAAAGAAACAAAAAAAAAACCCCATTGCTGTGTAGGAGGTTTTTTTGCCTTTGTTGTTTTATATATCTATTTCAGGTTATTGGACCATTGACTATACTTCTCAGATCCTCTAAATGTTCTACAATACCCTGCCTAAGAGGAGAGGAGGAACAATGAACTCCATTCAAAATGAGGTCACTCTTTAGGTAAAGAAATTATGGTATTTTCTGGTTTATTACAAGTACATTCATTTTGCTTGCTTTTTCTTTCTTTTTYTTTTTTTTCTTGATCTGAAATTCACAGGAAATTGAGAGTTGAATTGTTTACATCAGATTAGTACAGTATATAGAATTACCTTAAATTTATTCCTGCATAATACATTATTTCGCATTTATCAACAGTTGGCTAGGTTCAGCTTTTTCTTGATTGCTAAAGCAGCTTATTTGGATTCTTCTAAGTTTGTTTGKTTTTTTTCCCAATCCCCTCCAGGTTTGACTAACGTATTAATTTTGAGTCCTCTGTAGTAACTTCATGTTTTTACTAAATAATTCTAAATGAGCGGTTTTCGTAATATTTAAGGTGAAGCAGAAGCTCTAAACTATATTTGGTTAGGTAACAATTATCTTAAAATGATTTAGAAAATATTCCTATTTCTGGAAGCTTGAAAGTGTAAAGAGAAAGCTTCATTCATTTGCATTCATTTGTATAATTGCAGTGAACTAGTTAGCATTTCACCAAGGTTGTGTTTAGCTCAACTGTAATGTTACATGTGTTTGTACACAAGACCTAAGATGCCAGCACCTGGCTCAGATTCTGATTCAGGAAGCCATTTGAAGTGAATGCTTTCTGCACGCTTTGAAATGCTCTACTGAACAAGGACCAAAATGCTAAGAATTGCTTGGAGCAATTGTGTATCCCATGCAACACTTCCTTGCTCCCTAAAATAGACTGGTATATTCCTTTTAAAGATGAAATAYGTTACTCCAGGAACCGTCAGCAAAAATAGCATATATGTGAAAAAAAGGTTTTCTTTCACTTTTCAGTCAAAGGAYGGAAGAAATGTAAAAATGTTAGTACAAAAATATTTGAGGGCAAAATGCTTAGTTTCTGTCTTCCACTAAGAYTGTTGACAGGATTAGTCAAACGCAGTTTACTCCATGTCTAAATGTTTCAAGTATCTTTCATGTTATTTTTCATACTGGTGTACAGTTCCTTCAAGTGGGGCAAGTRGAGTAGCCTTCCTATTTCATATATCAGCAGCTTTAAAAGTGTTTGGTGATTATTTACTGCAAATCAGCAACATGTAATAAAATTTCTCACAGAAAGCACATCATTCAACATAATTGTGAGCAACAAGTGAAAGCTGGTTACTGCCCTGCATAGTTTTGGTGCCTTATGATGTAGCTGAAGACCTGAATTAAGCACATAGAGCATCTCTATTATCAAAGACTTAATATTAAATCATTTTCACCCTCTGGTGTGGTCACATGTCAGAATCTAGAAGCTCAGACCTGCTCAGACCTAACCCAAAGATTTCTTCATCACACAGCAATTAATTAGTTGTACCTTAAGGGATTTACAGACTCCAAGGCTGATAATCCTTGCAGTTGGGTACAAAATCCTCATGATGTGGCAGGTTCAATACAAAGGAGAATCCTAAATTTCATTCCAAAGCCAGCACATCCTTCACAACTTACCAAAACTTCTGGATGTCAGGTTTCAGCACCAGCAGACAAATAAGAAGTCTGTGTTTTATGCAAGGAACACCTTTTTTTTTCACTCTGTGTCCTCCAGTCTTGCTATAAATCCTTTTAGTTTTATTTTTCAGTGACAATTTCTCCCTTACCTACGACTGCCTGGAGACTGGCTTCGGCTCTTTGCTCGTCAAGGTGTCCAGCTGCAGACAGGTGTATGGCACTTTTCCTGCCTCTCTATGTAGTCATTTCTCGGGCTGATAMAGCTGACCAAGGCCAAAAGCACTAGGACGATGCAGGATCTACCTCTGCTGAGGGTAGTCTTCAAAACKTCTGCAACTTCTGGGTCTTTTCTGCTTCTTGGATAGGGAGAAAAGAAAAAAAAAAGACAATCTTTCTCATAGGTGATAGTCAAAGTCCTTTCTCCTAACAGTCAAGGTTACAGGTTTCACTTATTATACGTTTGGGAATCTAGTATGGATCTCAGACTTGCATCTGGTAGAGACAGGTAGCTTCATTTCTCCAAAGGAGAGTGAAGCAAGTACTTCCCTATAGGGAAGAGACAGGTTCTAACTGACTGGGAAAGGGAGTCGTGTCTGCATGACCAGTACTGCTGACCTGGTGAGGCAGATTTAAACAAGATCCACAAAGTGGGGGAGTGGGACTAGTGATTGAAGAAAGACAGGGTTTAAAAGTTTTTGATGCAAAAGAACAGGCAAAAGAAACTTCAGGCATGTTGTGGTGGGCTCTGTTACAAACTGCCTGATCCAGGTAAGGTAGTGCAATGAGGCTTCCTACAACTAACAGGCTCTCCTCCTCTTGGGATTTCAACCACTGGGAAGGCATGTTTTACAAGCCATCCAGGAAGTACCTAGGCTACATGAGTGACAATTTCTTGAGACAAACAGTTGACTGTGAGGAATGCTCTTAATTGATCTGTTGTGCACAAATAGAGAAGAACTGGTGGCCAATCTCACAGATGGCAACTTAGGCTGAAATGACTATGAACTGATTATTTTCATGCTCCAGA
This sequence comes from Eudromia elegans, assembly GCA_003342815.1. NCBI lineage: Eukaryota > Metazoa > Chordata > Aves > Tinamiformes > Tinamidae > Eudromia > Eudromia elegans. The sequence continues at coordinate 2,345,430 of PTEX01000098.1, forward strand.
TGAAGTCCTGGAAAGAAAGCAACAATCTAAGCTGATTGAGAAAATCTTCACCTTGGCATCCTTCACTTTCAGAAGAATAGCCCCACCACAGAATTCCTGGAGAAGATACAGAGAAAACTTCAGATATTCATGACAGTGATACTGTATATCTGTAGAAAAGCATTTTATGAAGTACCTAAAGGTAACAGCCAGGATAGAAAAGATAGGAATCTAGATCTTTTAAGAACTTAAAGGTGATAATAAGTCATCAATGATGAAGTTGAATGAGTAGAAGCATTAGGCTAAAGTGACTCTAAAAATGGAATCTACAGTATTGTGGAATATCTCTACAATATGTTCATGTGTAACTCGGTAAACAGAAGAGTGCAGATAATAGAATTTTCTGAAGAGGCCAAGCTAAGAGGCATATCAAAGATTAGAGTTTCATAAAGTAATAATAAGATGATCCAAAGGAATATAATATAAACTGGATCAACTTCAATAGTTAGTAGAAAATTGTCAAGAAGAAAAAATATTCAAGCGTATTTGGCAGTGAGGGACTGCACATTACAACATTTTTGACATTTTCTCTAGTATCTAGGTCCCCAATGGTTATGTCTCTTTACATGTCATGAATTTTAGACCAGAGAATGTTATGAAAGCAGGAAAGCCCTCAAGTCTTTTCCTTAGACAATGCTAGGAAAGTAGGACTACTAAACATTCAGATCACACTGAACAAGGTCTATCAGTCAAACAAAAGGGCAGAGAAATGGCATGCTTTAGCTGGAGATTTATGAAAGACTTATGGCTCTCAGTAAGAAACCCTGAAGTTGTTTTCTGCATCATATTTCAAATATATTCAGAGCTGAACCTGACCTCTACAGGTGGATCAACCTTCCACTTGGCGGTTGATTTGCTCATCATTTTTACTCTCTTGAGCAAAATGAAGAAGACTCTACTTTTACATAGAAAGATCTTTAATCAAGATATGCCATCATCCATCTTAGTCCTTAATATGCTGCTCTTGACTTATGAAGACAGGCCAAAAGGAAAAAAAAAAAAAGAAAGAAAGAAAAAAAGGTAGTTTCTTCCAAACAGAATAATGGAAACTTCAAATTTAAACAGCTAAAATATGGTAAAAATCACATTCTGTTCTGTGATGCATGTGCTTTTCAGTGTCTGGTGAAACAGCTTGGGATGGGGACGGTTGACTGAATAAGAGCTGGGGAGCTTCCAGATGGTCAGAGGGACTAACACCACTAACAGCTCCTGCCAGCTACAGAGGCTGATCAAAGCAGGGAAGTCTTTTTTGAGTCAGGCTTCATAAAGCCACGTGCCACACCTGGAAGCTGATAAAGAAAGAATGCTGCTGAAACTTTTTTTTTTTAATTACTGTAGAGAAGGCTGTTAATACCTTCTCTCTTGGTATGCCTATGTAGAATTAATTTATTGCTGATCACTGAAAAGATAATTTTTGTGTTTTCTTTTAGGGACTGGCTTTCCAAATCATTCACAGTAAGTTAAATAAACTGTTTCAGAAGAAATCAGTCTTTTATAGCTGTGTTATCTAGAAAACAGCAGCTACAGCTAAGCAAGCTATGGTGCAGAATAGAAAGACATATCACCTTCAGTCTATGCCAGTTATTTTCAATCCATGATCCYCATTTCCCTGGAGATCCTCTGTCTATTTTTGGGAAGTCTGCAAATGATGAYAAAGAAAAACACATGTACAGGCAGTTTATACTCATTGTGCATGGGCCCAGAGCACACCTGGAAATTTCATTTTATGAATGTAAAAACATTGAAAGGCACAGAGGGACTTCTATGTAAAGGCATAACTCTTCCTTATGGYATAACATTCTCTTCCTTTCGGCCGCTGGACATGCTGAGAACTTCTCTCATTTCAGCTTCTCCCAGCTAGCAGTTGCATAGAGATTTGAAGGAACCAACCACTTCTGGCTGGAAGATCACATCAAAAATTCTTACTACAAAACTTCCCATGYTCTTGGATGTACAAGAGAATAAATTGTCTTCCATCTTCATCCTGAATACAGTGGCTACCTTCCTTTGATTTCTCTTCATTCCTTTGTTAGCACTTTAAATAATCAGAGGAAATCCTCCTTAAACACCTCATTGGGCACTCGTAATTTTGCAGGATCTCTGGCTCACCTAGTTGTGTCCGAGGATCCAGTTTTCTCTTATTACATATGTTCTTGCTGTTCCAGGACTCTCAAATCTAGAAAAGGAAGACAGCTGATCTTGAATTTCTCCATGGCAAATAGTCATGCTGTCTGATGCCTGCTAATTTAATAAAATATGTCAATATTGTGTCCTAAAAAAATAAAAATAATAAAAAAGAAAGCTTAKACCTGCCTAATATACGYGCTAAAACCTTCGAATTTCTTACTACCTACAAAGCCAGTTCTGCTGCATAATTCTCCCTACTGCCCCAGGTCAGTGCAAWGTGCTKCTTCAGCTCTGATGTATTTTTCTGAAAGTATTCTGCCACCTAAAGGTGACTTTTGAAATAATGTCTCTGAAGAATTGCTGATTTGCCATAGTCACTTGGGGCAAATTGTAGTATTCCTATTTCTAATTATATCATTAAAAGATTTGATTTCCATTTCCAGATCCAGAAAATACTTCTCCTTGAGAAGATAAATTCTTTACAGAACGTGTCTGGTTTCAATGAACTTCATGGCCTTAACCTCTCCATTACTCATTTCCCTATATTCCTAGAATATAACCAATATGTCTCATTTTCTTCAAAGACCTTCATGCCCTCAGAAATGACTGACTTTTTTTTTGAAGTCTCCTGCTAAAACATAATTTCTTTTGAACATTCCAATTACAACTTTTAAAAATAAAACTTCTCTGTGCCTCATTCTATCTTTATTCTTACTATTATTTTTTAATTCTAGAGCAGCTATTTATGCTTTTGCACTAGAGCTTTAGGCAACTGCTTACACTGAGATACAATTGTCTGCAAACATATATATTTGCAAAGATGCATTTTGATACACGTTTGCAAAGAAATAAGAATAAAGCATTCACTTAATTTTAGGTATATTTCAGAATAAGAGTTCTAGCTAAATCAGTGAAATAACTTACTGATTGACAGAAAAGGTAGCTGTGTGTAACTAATACCCTCTCTGCTAGAATCAGTCATCACATAATCCTTATGCTCTTGTGAAGCATTGCTTTTTACTCTTTTCAGATTTTTGTGTCTATTGTCTTCAGTGAAGCAAAATGCATTCATTTATCTAAGATATAAGAAAACAAATTCATATTTTTCCAAAAACTCAGGAAAAAAAAAGGAGTGAATTTTTAATATTCACAGACATTATAGGCATAGGTTTCTGAGTTCAGGAAATAGAATCATAGAATACTTAAGGTTGGAAGGGACCTGTAGAGGTCATCTAGTCCAACCCCCCTGCACACGCAGGGTCCCCTAGAGCATGTGGCACAGGGTGGTGTCCAGGCGGGTTTTGAAGATCTCCAGAGAAGGAGACTCCACCACCTCTCTGGGCAGCCTGTTCCAGTGCTCTGTCACCCTCACTAAGAAATTCCTTTGCAAGTTCCTGGGGAACTTTTGGTGCCTCAATTTGTGGCCATTTCCTCTAGTCCTGTCACTGGCCACCACTGAGAAGAGGCCAGCCCCATCCTCCTCACTCCCTGTCTTGAGATATTTATATACATTAATCAGGTCCCCTCTCAGTCTTCTCTTCTCCAGGCTGAAGAGGCCCAGCTCTCTCAGCCTTTCCTCATAGGGCAGATGTTCCAGACCCCTAATCATCTTTGTGGCCCTGCGCTGGACTCTCTCTAGCAGCTCCACGTCCCTCCTGCACTGGGGAGAGAAATAACTGCTATTTCTTAATACTTAATTTGTTTCTTTATTTGTTGGTATATTTTCGTAGTTTAGAGATAAAATTCAATGTGTATTTTTGAGTTAAAGAAATATGTCTGCAGTGACATTTTGTATTATTATCTTTCAACAGCTCATCTTTTAAAATCTGATCAATACTTTGTACTATTAAAAAAAAAATCCTAATTCATTATGAAATGACAACATTTTCCTTAAAACTCTACCCAGTAGAGAAATTTTTCACACAGATGTAGTGAGTAAGATGGTAAAGTTGACTAGGAGTGTTGTAATGAAAGCAAGCAAAAAAAAGACACTCTGAGCTGCCTATCAGGAAACTCCAGTCATCAGTGAGGATGAAGTGTCATCACAAGAACTGGGGCAAACAGGACTAGGTGAATCCACACAACTGTGGAAAACAACCCTATATTCCAAAGATGAGGAATCCAAACTTTTTTTTTTTTGCTTTCTATTAGTCAAACTCTGATATGATTTTTAGGGTAAATGTCATGCTGTTGTCTGCTGAAGTCTTGCTTGGAAGCTGTCAGGCCTTCCAGATTTTACCTTATGCCTTTAAAGACCAAATTCTACGTGGGCATGAATGAATGTAATTGCTCTTGGCATCAATGAGGTGAGACCTGTCATAGCTCCTGGCTTAATTGGATGATGGGATTTGCATTTCCCATGTGTGCAAGCACTTGCTCCTCAGTGGCACACAAGTGTGCTTAGAATATTAACAAATATTAACCTTTCTTGCGGGTTTAGTGCTTTTAGTGGCTGGAACAAATTACATTCACTTAGTAAAGCAGGAGCCGGTCAGGATAGGGATAAATTTTGTTCAGAAAGAACATTTCTTTGTCGTGGCTTCTGAACCACAGACGTAACAGGATGGTCTCTCATCTATGAAAATGTTAAAAACTCATAGTCCTCTTCAGTTCTGCCCTGGATCTCTCTGAGACATTGAATTCTCTCAAATCCCAGTAGGATCCATAGAAAGAAATACAAGGAATATGCACTGCTCAGCCTGAAAGTGTGCAGCTTAATTGGCATTGATAGAAAGATTTGCAAGTCTCAGATGCCAGGTTCAGCAGTAGCTACAACTGTCTGACTAATACATCATAGCAGAGATTGCAAGACTCTGACGATATAAAAAGACAGAATAAAAATAACCATGTATCTTCTAGCAAAAAATCACAGTGGCAGAAAGATCACAGAACAGTGAGAGATGGCTAATTGGTCAGGTCCCCTGTCCTCTTCTTTTCACTACAAATCAGAGCCAAAAGGAAGCCCTGTCTAGCCATTCTGTGCAGTCCGTGGGTAAGTTTATTGGGCTTTGTGTCTCCATTCTGTCCCCTCTATTGTCTTGCATACAATTTGAGTTATAACATAAAGCATGGCAGCAGCAGAAGAGCTTGGCTCCCGACTATCATGAATCCATAAAACATTTCTTTTCAGTTCTTGCTCTGTCTGCCAGCTTTTGTGAAGTCTTGCTGCCCATTCACCTTGTGAGCCGCTAGCTGACAATACAGCCAAAACTGAGCAAACTGCTGTTATTGTGCTGCATTTGGTCACAAGAAGAAAGGGTAGCTATACAGATGGGAAAATCAGTCTGAAAGAAGCACCCATACAGTGTGACCTCTGACTAGCTAGGATATATCTATGACTTTGGTGGGACTCCGCTGAGGTGTTAATGATTCTCCTGTACACTTTTCAGACATGTCATCAAGAATGAAGGCCCCTGTGAACTCTATCCATTGCAAGTAGTGACTTGTGGAAGCTGCAGGTTTCTGTTTGGGGCCTGACATCTGAGTGTGACTTGTTAAACCCAACTCTTTTAGGTCCTTACTGGCACCTAGTTCTTGGATGTGCCCCTCAGAAATGTGTACGCACAAAAGTGAGGAGTGAGCAAGAAATAGAAAGAGAAATTTGGACATGCTCAGCCAGATCCTAGGGCTCCTTGTCTGAGATTGTTTCACCTGCCTCCTCACCTTAGTACCAGGAGCTTTATGGCAGAGCCCCTCTGGGCTGAGCCTACTACAAGCTCCTAGACAAGGAGAGTGCTAGCCCAATGAACTCATAGAGATATGGAGACACGAAGATATGGAGACAATGATCTTGCTAGTATTTACAAGTATCTAAGTAGAAGTGAGTGGCCCAAGCTCAGATGGAAAGTTTGTGGAGATGGATGGGATGCAGAGCTGCTTCACCCCAATTTGATGTCCCTGTTGAAAATAAAGAGGCAAGATGCTGTTGGTTGTCCTGATTTCTATAGCTCCAGGAGGTGCTGTCAATGCTGGATGACAACAGTAACAGCAATAGTTAAAATGCCATCCTCCAAGAAATATGCATTACCTATCTGTGTAGGCTTTGAACTGTGGATATAAAACTCTGGAAAGAGAAGCCTGCTAATTACAGAATCACCATCCTTAACTGAAATTCTGTATCTTAGCATATGACTGTTAAGAATAAACAAGAGAGAGACAGTAGATCTATATTCTGATTTTTCAGTCATGCTATATTTTCAAAATAAAAGTAAAACTCTCAAAAATGATCTTCATTTCCAGTTCAAGTAAGAATTTTGAATTATTTTGTATCTCAGTGGTGCATAGAAAAGATCCATATGGGCCTGAGAGACAGACCCTGTTGCACAGGCAGACTTCTTAGGGATATTTAGCATCTGTTATTTTTTAAAGGTGATTAAGCATCTGAGATAGAAATACTGAGTTTTGGTGGGGCCTTCCAGCTCTCATGTTGCTGTTTCAGAAGGAAGTTATCTCAACCAGCAGGTCTGTGACAAAATCAATCAAATAACAATGACAAAAGAGGAGATGTGAAAGGAAAAATACAGTCTTCTCTGTAGCCTTCCTTTTTTGCTTTTAGATATTTTCTCATCTTACATATGTGTTTATTTAATAAGAACATGCTCATGTACCCGTAACCCAAGCTATGTCAATGCTCTCAAAAGAGTTTTTCTTTCCTATTTTTGCCTCTGTTGTAATTATTCTTTCTTCCTAAGCATGACAGCTAGACATCCTGATGAGTCTGACATCCTGATGAGTTTGATTTCCTAACAAGAATGTGCACACATTTCTTGTGGAACACTCCAGAAAGCTTGATTTTCTGCTCTCCTTTCCACCCGCCACCTCCTCCCCCAGAGCACACCCTGATTCCCTCCAAAAAAACTTATTTCTGATGGATTCCAAAGTTCCAGTATGTCTATAATTCCTTTCGGACTATTGATAGGTCAATTCTGTAATGCTATCCGTGCTAGATCTGCTTTCAGATTCTGCTCCATGTTGGTATCACTGTAGTACAAATTGAGCGATGGCTGCAATCAAAGTTCCAGCATTTCCCTCAGAACTCAACAGGCTGCTGTGTGGGCGGCAGTAGTGCAAGGAGATTCTTTAGCAGGAGTCGGGGTTTTTTTAGGGGATTTACCTATAGTGAGCAAAGATGTAACCTGGGGACTGAAAAGATCAGAGGAGAAGCTGGACTTAGTAAAATGCAGAGCAAACGCACATTTCCTAAGCTGCTTTCATAGGTCATAGAGAGTTTTGTGCAAAATATCTGCTGTTTACAAGTCATTGAGCTCAGTAGCACATGTTATTACTTCTTCTGGTATCCTATTYAACTCCACTGAATCCAGAGCTTGTAGGATACATATAGACTACTGARGACCTTTCTGCAGGAGTTCTTCTTTCCGTGACACAGACATTACCACTAATGTTGTAMAGTTTAGTTGCATGGCAAATACATCATCTTTTAATGCCTTTTCAAGTCCCATAGACAAGGCTGGTCATATTATTTTCATAACTCAGGACTGAGCATTTTGGGACTTGCATGTCATAGAAGCTACATTATTTTGAAATGGCTAAGATTCACTGATAAAACAATACTCAGATAGTTTGCTTATCTAATAGCATTTACAGCTCTCCAAGCTAAACTGCTAGAGTTCTCTCTGATAAACTTGAAATTGAGACTTATATGCAGTGTTTAAGTGTTTTGCRATGCTGTCTGTAATCTCCCAATCCTGACATAATGCTAAGAATATGTTCTAGATTTATGAATAATGACAGTATATTTATTGTGCTTGGTACTGAAGGCAAAGCTTTGCTCCCTATTTCCAATTCCTTACAGTACATGTCAARCATAAAATGAACTCTGTACCTAAGTTCAACCATGTTTCATGCTCCTATTACACCTCCCAAGTCCTGGCTTCAGGGGATCCACCTCAAAGCATGCCTTGGCACAGCAGATGCATATGCTCAGAGTGCTATGAACTGCAGGAAGCTGACTTTATTGCACAAGCTGTATTGGCTGTGATTATACCAGCAGATTAGYGCTGGGGGATGATCCTGGTCATGGGGACATGACTGACTATACCGTGAAACTGTCTGAAGATTTCCCAGTATAATTTTATTCTGTGCCTCTTAGCCACTCCAGGGCCCCATCTGCGAGTCAAGATAGTCCAGGGACTATTCCCAGTAAGAAGGGCAATGCGAAGCCGTTCCATCCTGGAGGCTAAGAGAGTTTACTAAAATAGTTCTGTGTTTTTCCACATCAGTTGGCTTTGTTGCCTGGGAATGCTCCCAGGAACATTTAATTTGCAAGCATTGTTGGAGGATCTCCTCAGTAGGCACAGATAAGATGCAAAGAACATGCGTCCAGCTCTAGACCTTCTGTGCACTGCTTCAAACTTGGCACCTAGACTTGAGCTCAGGGGGATCTCTTTTTCTGCCTTTGATGCCTCCCCACGGGGTTTGTCCTGACCAGCTCCAGACTCCCTGTCTGACTTGGCAATGCCATCTTAYGGTCATGAAAGTCCTCACAAAAGCRCTTAGATTCTAAAYGGGACAAGCAAGCATCCAGCACAAATTGTTAACATCCAGCAGGCAGCCACACGGACACACAGAAATTAGCCAGGAACAGGATGGAGTCAAGCCTGCTTCCTAACCTAGTCTGTTAGCATCAGCATAGGTGAGATCTCAGTGTTGGGAAAACTGCCTGAAGCCAGATCATGAAGCCTATGATGACCAATATCAATTGCCTCAGTGCGAGTCACTCAGTGTAATATGGCAGAAGGAAGAGCAAACAATTGACTGTCCTGTCACTGGAGCCATCAAAGCCCACAAGCCTCAAAGCTTGCCAAGTTCACAGAGGAAAAAAAAACTTTCTGAATCAAAACAGGAGTTTTTCTGAGTCATTTTAGCTCTGAAAACTAATTTGTGAATTTATGCTCTTATCAACTCTGTGTGCAAGCCAGTGGATTTCTCATTTAAACAAAGCATTACCTAAATGGTTTTAAAAATAAGAAACTGGAAACATATAAAAATAACATTAAATTATGCAAGCAAATGACCAGGYCTGGACTGAGATTAAACTAATAAGGTAAAAGGGTGAGAAATTGTTAATCACTGCAAAAAAAAAAAAAAGAAAAGTGAAAAAGTTGTTTGCCAGTCCCAAAGTGAAGCCAAGACAATAAGTTAATAATGGAGAATAGAAAAGGAGGCAACAGAGGAAATTTAGAAATTCCTTTGGGTAAGAAATATCAAAAGATACTAACAGGAGTGTGCTGGTTTATTGGCAGTCACTGGTTAAAGTCAAAATTATCAGTAAGGCTATGAAATCAGCAAAATTGGGGCCTATGTTGAAAGAGTAAATCACAAAGGGGTATTTTTTTTGGATGGGAAAAATTAAAAGGCAAGAGAATATAAGGTAGAATAAATCATTTGTTAGTGGTTAGAAGGTCACTGTTGGAGAGACCTGCCAAGTCTCACAGTAGAGAAGCGAAATAAAGCTTTTTATCACATTATCTGCCTTGTTAGGGCATCTGCTTGCTTTTCTCAGCTCTGTTTTAGAGGATGGAAGACATATGAAATACAAAGAAAACCAGGAGATTTCTCTAGGTTTGATAAAAGGCAAAGTAAAGCTGAAATGATACACTTTCTCTGTTGTTAAATAAGATTTTAGTTCCAGAGTACACACTTCTTAACATGTCTAGAGACATTCAAGAGTAGAAAGTACACAATAGCAATGAAATGAAATCTCTGACTTGAGTTGTTTTTCTGCTGCAGGCTATGAGATTTGGATCTGTGCCGTATAATTTAATGCATAAATACCCAACCTGAGGCATCAGCTCATAAAAACAGAAGATGAGAAACATTCAGGCTCTGCAGGTCCATCTTGGAACAAGSCATTTCCCACATGATGCTCAGAAGAGAAACCCTCTCCACAAACTAAATAGTACCTCAAGGACAAATGTCAGGACACCAYACACACTGAGGAATTTTTTTCAGCATTTTTTTTTTATTTCAACACGATTGAGAGAGAATCATGATTTTATRGTCTGTTTGTAGATAACAGATGAAACAAAGAATGGGGTTTGGTTTGAGATTAAGACATATGCCTTTAGTTGCCAGAATGTGGGTAACTACCTGAGTGCTACATTACTACCAGTAATGAAGATCAAGGGTGTGTTCAGGAGCTAAAACATAGATGTTCAATGCCCTTGGAAAAGCTGCACACTCTTCAGTCTGGGCTCCAGCTGATGCTGCAGAACAACAGATCTTCCATAGATATGGTGTCACATCTGACATCTCTGTGCAGATCTTCAAAACCCGCTTGAACACAATCCTGTGCCACATGCYCTAGGTGTCCCTGCATGTGCAGCAGGKTTGGACTAGGTGACCTCTAGAGGTCCCTTCCAACCTTAAGCATTCTATRATTCTATGCTTCTATGTTTCCAGCACCCTCAGATAATCCATATGTCAACAGACAACTGTTRTGGCAGCTAGACTCTGTGCTAAACGTCTCTCTGATCACAAGCTGAACAGTTCTCTAGCATCCAGCTGCGGGTACTGCATCTCTACTGGAGCTTAGACCTTARTTCACCAGGCTCGATTCGTATGCTGAATGTTAGTCATCTAGAGGCATCTAGGAGACTCAAAGGTGGCCAAGACATCTACATGCAGATCTCTTCTAAAATCTGTAATCGTTCCATGCTTTTATTTTTTTCTTTTTGAGAAATACCAAAGGTCAAGTAGAGCAGCCTATAGAATATCAGAGGACATAACAAGACCTTGACAACTTGACCTTAGGCAAGTTGAATGAACCTTTATATTTGGACACCTGCACTGACATGTTTTAATTTGGAATCAAGGAAGACCTGTGTTTTGTTACCAGCTGTATGACAAACTTCCTGRAAGACTCCAGTCAAGCAACTTTGATCTCTTCTTTTTAATTTCTCCATTTGTAAGGAGTAGTGGCAGTCGTTCTCAGTCTAGACAAAGAGACAGAACTTGCATCATTAAAAAGTTTTATGGCATATTCATATATGCCATTACCAAGGAGGTAACATAAGTCTTTAAACATGTTTAGCTCTTTTATATCCCATACGAAGATTGCTGGAAGTTCAGATAACTGTCCTCTGTTATTGTCCTGCCTTGCAGCAATAGAAATGTTCCACCTCTTCTCTGGAGAAAGAAATATAAAAGAAAAATAAATAAATGAATAATAACAATCTCATTTGTCTCTGTCACAGAATGAGTGGKGGGGGAGTGAGCGACAAAATGCGCTTCACTCAGGTGAAAGAAACRGCAATATATTTATTGATATAGACAATGATTTCACAAGATTCTATGGCAAGGGCACTTATTATTTACTGCATGGAGGTTCAGAATTATTAAGGATGCCCTCCTGTAGAGTCACAGGGTTCAGATTGGACCCCCTTGCTTTCTACACTTCTTCTGAGAGGAGTCTAGGTGTGGCTGGATCCAATCCTAGTCCCAGACCTGGTCAACGGTTTATGGCTAAGGGATTTTGTGCACAGTTACAAAATGAACATAAGTGCAGAAAGAGAGCGCGCTATAGTTCACTTAACACGAGTTTGTTGTGGGAAGGATCTCTCAACCCAGAGGAGTATCCTTGAGAGGCGTCCCTGCTCAAGGGGAGATCCTGGCATGCAGCCCACTGCAATGCAAGGAGAGCTCAATGGACCCTCGGGCTGTCCCCGTATTTATGGGATAAGATTGACTCATAATCATTCACTGTTATGCACAGTTAGCTGGATCTCCCTACTGGCACCCAGCTATCAGGGAGAGACAACCTTCAAGGTCTGTTTTGAAGTCAGAGCGAGCCAGCTACCAAGATCTGCTATTTGTGCAATAGTTAACACTTGAATGGGGCCATTGGTGAGAAAAACTGGGGAAGGAGCATATCCATCACAGTGTCCTGGCCAGTTAATTTTCTTTATTTCTTCTTTTTTTTTTTTCTTTTTTTAAAGGGAAGAAGAGTTGTCTTTTGATTTATACCAGTACCGCTGTTCCTTCCCACTATTGTTTCACTGTTATTTCACCTGTTCCCTCTATAACCACATGATCATAAATGATTAAGTGTTGCACAAACTTTTCCAAAAAATGCCATGTTTCTTTTTAATAAATTTGTGGTTTGGATAATAAAACAGAGGTAAAGGCAGCCATAAAACACWTTTTTTTACTGAGAGAAGCTGATAGCCCTGGAGTACAGCCACTTTGGGAGAAAGGATCCACTCTCTAAGCTGTTGGAACTGCAGGGAAATCAAAGTAGTTTGATAACTATTTGGTACAGAATAATTTAAAGTCAAATGTTGGGCTTGCCTTTGCTGTAGCAGTTAATGAAAGATGTTATTCTAGATGCAGCATAGGAGACGCTGGATCAGGTCTTGGAGCAGGTCAAGTGTGAGGGTATAAACAAAGCGACAGTCCCTGCCATTCATCAGAACTAGTTATTTCAGTGGCAGGCTGATTAGTTCATATATCTTCCAGACATCCTAATATCATTTTTCATTGCCCAGAGTAGACATTAATTCTAAGGACTCCACATTTGTTGAAATAGCTCARACAAGAACATTCACACTAGGAGATAACACTGGTTATCATGGAAATACAAGACTTGAGCCACCTTTGCAGGACATCAGCCAGGATCASTTGGACTTCTGTTCAGCAGCAGTAGCTCTGGTCGGCTGATGCCCAAGCATGTTGTCATTCYAGCTGTGGTGTGATGGGTGACATCTTCCTTGTATGGCTTCAGACTGGTTCCCCTAGGAATTGGCAGCAGGGCAGCTGAGTTTCTGCAGAGCTCTGTGCTGCTCAGGACTGTGTCCAAGCAGCTACATCCATCCTTCCAGTGGGATCTGAGGTACCTAACTAAGGACTTCAGTATAGCGTACTCCCAAGAGTCATCCTGTTCAGCACTAGGATTAGGAGCAAAGCAAAATGCACTCCARGCTGTTACAGAGACATATTTCTGGTCTGAAACAGGTTGATAATGATACTTGACACCRATAAACTTCTCTTTTACAGTGAAACAGACATGTTTTCCTGAAGAAAATCATGTCTCATTTTCCTTTAGCTGTTAACTGATGTAATGGATCTGACAGCAGCTGGAATTTGTGACTAGGAAAAGTGCTGACCCTTTCCTTGGAAATGAATAAGTCTTTCACTTATTTTATACATAAGTAGAATGACAGTSATAAAGAAAGTAAATGGTCTCCTGTGAAGATGAAAAGCTGGTTGTGTTCCTGATAGTAAGAAGTAGGTATACTTATTTTACTTGTACCAAAGGGGAAGTGTTCTTTGAAGAATTTTCTGAGATAGATAATATCTTTCTACCATAGCATAGTCCACTTGGAAATAAGATTTTTAAAAGGGACAGTCAGGCAAAAGGAGAGACATCACACAACTGCAGAACAGGCACAACTGCAGACTGACTGCTCTTGCTCCAGTGTACCTGTTTCTATTGATTTCTATAGCCTTTTTTATTATTTTTATTTTCACCAGTTTTCATGGTCACCAGCCCTTTAACATTAGTACAGATAGAAGCTCAGTAATAAGAATGAAATAATCCAGATTAAATATCAAATAATTAATTTATTCTGGGTAGATTCTATACTTTTTCCTCCTCAATCTAAGATTTTCAGGACTCATACAATACATGTATGTTTTCAGCCTTTTATATACAGATGTTGCCACCTAATACTGTCTTGACATAACAGAATTGAACTGAAATGAAAACTATTATTGTTACGAAAACTATTTCCTTCTGTGGTTTAGGCTCAGAGACTTGTGATGCTGGCATCATTCAAACATGTTTCGAACATGTTTCAAGCTTCACTGACCAATATTGCACTTCAGTCACCCTATTGAAAATCATTCCTCTGAGCTTTGTTTTGGAACAAAAGCAAGCGGGTTCATTGTTCTGAGGCAGAGTTTTAATTCTTTCACACAGGTCTCAGATGGATTCTCAGTTAATTATGTGAACACAGTTTTCTTCTTGGTTAACATACTCTTAACTTTGTCTTGTTTCTCTCTTCGTTACAGTAACAAGAYTTGAAGGTAAAGTTGCGCAGAGTTTAATTCAATATAAATCAGTGAAATAAGAGGAAGAATAAACTTGGTCTTCTACCTATCTGTCTGAAAGGATATATTGCTCAACATTAAGATTTTGTATTAGYGATTATAAGCCTGTTCAACTCAGGGGAATTTCTGTGACTTCCAGTAAATCTGAATGTAGCCCAATTATTATTCTAAAATAGTAAATTTAACCTTGTTTGCAGGCTGAGGTCACTTTAGAAAGCTCTTCTATAGAGATGATATTAAAAAGGATTTTAGAGGAATTTTTAAAGCYTTAATTGCACACATTTATGGACAGTTCTTTTAGGAGTAAGAATTTTGCATGAGTAGTATTAATTATACTAAATTAAGCTTTTTTTAACATTCTGAAAATTATGGTTTTTACCTCTAATATTTAAAGTTCAATTTGAATAAGATACRGGAAGCCTGGGTATTTTATTATCAATTTAACTACTTCTATGYTTTTCATACTCCATCTCTTCCTTAGTTTAGGCTTTTCCCAAATAAAAATCTCATTGCTTTATTTGGAGTAGTTCAATGAGGGTAGAAGAAGCCTCATTTAAATTTCAAAGTAAGCAAACTAATTTCCGTTCGTTGAGACCTTCTGGCATCCTAACCTTTTAATCAAGTTTAGCTCTTTTCATAGAACATCCCTGTTTTGCATTACCTTCTGAAATCAAAATGKGACAACTGAGCTCCTAAAACAAGCTAGCAGTTTTCTTTAGAAAATTCTGATTCCAGTAAAAGGGAATTTCCACCTCTGAAAAAACAGAGGAATGAGACATGTGATGTGACTGTTTTAAGTTCTAGAGGGCTGCTCTAGTTAAAATTTGCTTCCTCTGGACTTTCTTCTAGTCTGAGCAAACATGGCTGTGAAGTTCACCACTCCTGGCGGCATGTAACAGTTTAGATGATTGTCAGAATACTAAGAATTGATTTCCTGATGAGGGAGTAAGGTTAATTAGATGAAAGTGTCTATAGTCTAAACAAGAGGGACAGAGTTYAGATTTTCATGAAATTCATTATTGCAAGAAGATGAAGACGCATGGTCTTGAGATTTGGGACTGTGTTTCTTGACATTCTTTTAGTTAGAATTTTTSCTCCACTGGATATCCTCCACTATGTTGGAGGATAGGAGAAGGTAAAACTGTCTTGTTTCTACTCTTGTGGCGTATGTGAAGCCCAGGTAAGTTCACAGTGGGAAATATCACAGAGATGATGCTAAATAAGTTATATTACTTCTCACACAGGGTGGAGGAGGACTGTTAGCTGCTTTTGTCTACTCCAGAGCTTGGTAGTTTTACCAGGTAGAAACTTGAAATGACAAACAAGACAGTTTATCTGCCAGCATTTTGCTGCCTCTTATTTTTTATTCTTTTTACCTTATAGAATAAAAGACAAGTTAGACATGAGAGGAAAAGTATAAGACTAATAGGAAGTTAAATGAGATATGAAAGACAAGACAAGTACTAGAGCTGAATGCATGAAGCTTATTCCCACTTGGTTCCCTTCAGGAATACTTTTGTTTTAGTAGCTTTGATATTTCCCAGAGCTGCTCACACTATATTGAGTCARGCTTAGGAAGGTCTACAGAACAAAGTTTAAACGGGGAAAAATTTTCTGTTGTGATTTGCATTTCAAAAGATCCTTGCCTTCTGATACCACTACTAAATATTTCTGCAAATAGTTGAGATCTCATATGTACATAAAGTGGCTTACTTATATGGAGGGAAATCTCATTACAATATCAGATAAATGCAAAGTGGGAAAAGAATGCAGAATATTGGTCTCCAGGGCTTCTGTTATAGGTATATCTGGACTGGRGGACTAGTTTGGGTTTTTCTACTGCTGTTCTGTCCCTTGCAAATATCTTTAAGTAAGGTTCATGAATGCCAGTTTTTGCAGTAACTGGAAATTACAACAGAGKGACCTGGAGAGGCTGGAGAGTTGGGCAGAGACGAACGTCATGAGGTTCAACAAGGACAAGTGCAGGGGTCCTGCACCTGGGGAGGAATAACCCCAGGCACCAGCACAGATTAGGGGCTGGAAAGC
Organism: Eudromia elegans; assembly: GCA_003342815.1. Classification (NCBI taxonomy): domain Eukaryota; kingdom Metazoa; phylum Chordata; class Aves; order Tinamiformes; family Tinamidae; genus Eudromia; species Eudromia elegans. The sequence goes on from PTEX01000098.1 coordinate 2,361,711, forward strand.
AGCTCTGTGCATCAGGAGGAGCRTTGCCAGCAGGGCGAGGGATGGGATCCTGCCCCTCTCCTCAGCTCTGGTGAGGCCACACCTGGAGTACTGTGGACAGYTCTRGAWTCCCCAGGACAAGAGGGACWTGGAGCTTCTGGAGAGGATCCAGAGTAGAGCAACAAAGATGATTAAGGGACTGGAGCATCTACTGTATGAGGAAAGACTAAGCAAGCTGGGCCTGTTTAGTCTGGAGAAGACTGAGAGGAGATCTGATCAATGTGTAWAAGTATCTGAGTGGAGAATGTAAAGAAGATGGGGCCAAACTATTCTCAGTGTTGGCCAGTGACAGGAAAATGGGAAATTGGCACAAGTTGAAACACAGGCAGTTCCACCTCCATGTGCATATGAGGAAGAACTTCTTTCCTGTGAGGGTGACAGAGCCCTGGAACAGGCTGCCCAGAGAGGTTGTGGAGTCTCCTTCTCTGGGAGATCTTCAAAACCCACCTGGAGGCAAACTCACATGCTCTGGGTGTCCCTCCTGGAGCAGGGAAGTTGGACTGGATGATCTCTAGATGTCCCTTCCAACATCAACAATTCTGTGATTCTATGAGATGAGCAGATGAATGCTGTAATTTGGAATGTTTTTCCCTTCTTTCCTCCTCTCGGATGGGAAACTTATATTGGGATACCAAAATGTTACAGTTATTTCTTCTGTTGCCTACTATGGAGATATACCCAGAATCAATTTACATTTGATGTCCTAAATTATCTAACACTTTATTCAGGCCTCTCAGTTAGATAATGAATAGCCATAGTAGCTCATGTCTTTGAGATTCAGTTCTAAAACCTGGCTTTGAGAAGTATAGGAGGGCTATATCACATTTGTCAAATTTTCTTTTTTTAAAGTTTTTTTTTTTTAATGTAAAATTCCTTATATTTTATTTAGTGGTATTTTCCTTAGTTTCAACTCTTGTTTCTGCTGCAATGAAAAGCTATTACCAAGTAAATCCTTTTAGGACTTTGAAGACTTATTCTATCATGTTCATGTGACTGCAGAGAACATAAGCAGGCCCATGAAAAGGAGATTTTGGGCTAYTCACAGGTAGTCAATGAAGAAGGTTTGTCTTCTCCCCAGCCACAGGCCAAGTGACATTCACTGTTCCCTGGGCATGGCCAACTCATTCCTCCTGTGTCTGAGAGAAGAGCCAAAAGATCTAGATATTCAGCTGAGTTGCTAAGAAACATAAAGAATTTTAAAGGATGCAAGGTTGCAAGGCTAAGCTAAAGTTAGGCTAAGACTGTGCAGCATCTCCCTGGCAACCAGGAGTGAAAGGCATGTGAGGTGAAAGCCCAAGGAAAGACAGAATAATAATCAGCATAAAACAAACCTTGACGGGACTTAGTGCGATTATGTTGTCAATGAGTTAAAGAACGCCGCTGCCTTGCTGGACTGCAGCTTGGCWATGCTGATGGAGAAGGAATTTTCTCTTTGCAGCTCCAGAGGACATGACAGATGACATTTTAAAAGTGAAACTTTAATGGCCCATTTCCATAGAAGCTGCAAAAATTGTGGCCCTCTAAAACCCTTCCCATCCCAATCTCCTCTGTGTGTATATGTGTGTGTTCTTTATTTTCTCTGAAGTACAGAATTCTCTGAAAGTATACAGAATTTTGGGTACAGGGATGATTTTAAAAAGTCATCTTTTGGCAACTTCTGTTTTACAGCAATGGATTTTATTCATTCTATAACAAAAGGGTTGTTCTCTAGGTATTCTACGGGCAAGTGCTTAAGTAACTTCAAGCATCATGGCCAAAGGTAAGGTCCAGTAACAGAGCTAATCTTGTGCCTCAGACTCAAGCGTGCATGGGACAGCATAGTGTTTCCTAATGTGCTACATCTCACGAGAAGACTCCCATGGGCAAAGCTTTCCCGAGTGATGGATAAAAATTTCAGCAATGTAGCCCTTCTCCTTAGGCCCATACACACTTTAAAGAAGGCCGGGTCCTTGCTTTCTTTGAACCCAAGAAAAGTTCACTATTTAAATCCATTGCACTGGATAGGAGTTTAAATCACTTCTGAAAACATTTCTCTTGGGCGGTACAAATAAATAATTTGAGTAAAAATGAAATGATTAGTAGTATACAGTCTGAAAATGCAAAGGACAATATTCCTTGATCAGTCTTAGGCTTATGAAAGTTTCCATGAGTTTGTATTTGCACAAACTGAAAATAGAGAGTAGCTGATGGTCTTAATCTGGCCAGCATGAACGTATGAGTATGCATTAAGCCGCATGAATTTGCTTTGAGTCAGACTAGGCAAGGCTCATTCTTGTTTCGCAGCTGTGTACCACTACAAAGTGGAGACTGAGCAATAACTTGTCCTCTCTTTGCTCATCACACATCACAGGGGTGGTCCGTGCAAGGCAGTCTACCTGGAAATGTCCATCTGCTGGAGCTTCAGTGCTTAAAATATTCAATCAGATTTCTCTCTGTGTTCTTTCTCTGACCACTGTGCAAAGCAGGTACAGTATCATCATCGCCTGGTGCTACATGACCTAAATGCAGCCTCAGTATGTTGTGAGTGCTCAAAGTTTTAGTCCTTGAGCATCTGAGGCAGCCTCCTGTTGCAAAGCATGGGACGTATAAGCATAGCCGTGGATRCTTTCATTGTGTTGCAATGCAATATTAGGACATCTTAAAAAAAGGAGTTATTACTAAAGGTAYATACTACCTCAAGCAAGTCTTTTTAAACTCCTTTCAAAGACATTATTGCTTAGGGTGRTCCTGCCATATTAAATCAAGCACCTGAAGTCTGTTGGAGAAATCACATCACCAGTGAAATCTCCACCAAGTATAATGACAGGTTACCAAATATTTCTCCTGTGGAGTTACAGTGTATATCATTCAAAACACAAAGATTCCCATTTATTTAGAGATTAACAGAGAGTGWTCAACTCTCTGTTCTGGAAAACAGGGTTCAGCTACCAGCAGCAAGTGGTAGAAACCTTTAAYGTTTTTGGCAACCTGGCATCCAGCTAGGTTAGGTGAGGTTTTCTTGCCCTGCTTCCACAGTATTAAAATTTTAAAAGCAGTAACAACTGCTTTGCTGTATTTGACAATAAGTAATTTGCTTGAGGTTACCAAGTAAGACTAAAACAGAGAGAAGAACTGAATTCAGTCTTTTSAAGCATATAGATGTCCTGCAACCAATCTGTCCTGTTCCTGACTGTGTTTTCCCATGAACMGTGCAACGAAAGCAGTATCACTTGTGTCCTTTGCTAAAGCTGCAGTTCCTGAAAGGGCATGAATATTTCACTGGTTCCTGCTGACCTTGAGCTTCATTAAGGGGAGAAAAGAAACAAATTGTGAAAAAGTTGAGTTCAGCTCAAAGCTCACAGAAGTCAATAAAGGTCTTTGAATGAGTTTCAATGAGATATAGATCAAKTTCCCAATGTTCTAGCAATAAAACACTCTGACATTCGCATTAGGTGGTCAATGGGCCATGATGCTACATGTGGAAGTTTTCCTATCACTGTAGAATTAATCTATTCATGATGACAGTGGAATATTCGCAATACCCAGAGAACCAAGGGTGTATATCTATTTAATGCCCTAGTCAAAGCACTTCCCCTGGAATGATTAATATTTTTATGCTATAGGTTACATTTCCYATACTTCCCATTAAACATATTTAATCCACTGGTTGATGACTGGTTGATTTGCTAAAGGAAAAGAAAAATAAAACAAAACAACAATAAAAAAACACCAAAATCATACAAAACAAACAAAACATGCAAACAAACAAACAACAAAAAAGAACGCATTAAGAAAAGTAAAAAAGATGAAAAAATGTTTGAATCCAGTTATTCCAGAAGCTTTTATGTTAATAAAATAGGATAAATGTGCTATACTAAATAAGTAAATAACTGTCTCAGAAAAGTACCTAATTGTGTTGGCTAATTATAAATTTAAATCTAAAGGATTTATTATTTAGTATTATTGCATAATTGTATTATTATTTCAAAACTTACAGACTTTGATTTTAAATGTGAAGAAATAATCTGTTGACTTCCATGAGTTTTCAGACAAACTCCTCTCATACAGGTTGTGAAGCAAGACCATCCAGGACTAATAGCACAGGCTAAAAATAGAGGATTTATTACCCTTAAAGCGATCTGCTCATAATTTTGGTGCATGAGCAGAATGTTATCTTTAAAAGTGGTCAGTTTTAAAGCATTTGCAGCCTCAAAGCTTCATTGCCTGAAGATCTCACATGTGATACACAGGGTTTATTAGGAGAAGAAACAACTTGCTATTTTAAGCCTGTGAACACTGTTATCAAAATATTTCCATCATTTAATTGGTTCTCAGCATTTTAAACGTGCAGTCATTCTCTAGCTAAAAAGAAAAGCTTAATTTTTAAAATTAATTACTGCTTTGAGTTTCTTTTTTACTCCTTCTTTTTAAATGTCCTCTTTCAATATATTAGTTTCTCCAAGTAACCACAAGCCGTCATCGGGAAAAACGTTCTTCCCCTCATCTGCTTCCTCCACCTTTGCAAGAGACCTTTTCCAGATTGTCTGGCGATCACTGTTTTGCAAGGAACGTCTCTGAAATTGGGCTTCAGGGTTATTTTTCCTCTTTTTCTTTTTTCAAAAGTGTTTCCTTCTTAAGGCAGAAGCTGCTGCAGACACAAGGCACCCTTTCACCCAGCTGCTCTTCCCAGCTCTGACATTCATCCTGGCATCTGCTCCCTGAAACCTGAGCAGATGGAAGAGTCCARGAGGGAGTATTTGTGCCAGCATAAGGTAGCTTTATCTTTCTGTACTAAAACATTCTCCAGCAGTAAAATTCAACCCCTGATAGACCCAGAGGAAAACTCAGAGGTGTTAAGGGTCTTATAAGTAAACATTGTGGGCCATATATCTTGTGGGACATAGGGAAAAAGTAAACAAGCCAATTTAATTTAAGCTAGAAGGCAGAAATATATTTTACAATATATTTATGGCAATATTTCCTCATTCTCCTTTTATTACTCATTGCCTAGCTAATCACCCACAGGCTTTTGCAAATGACATGACTGTCAGGAAAKGGGGAGGTAGAAGCAGGTTTCCACACAGATTTTCAAGAAAATCCACGTGAAAAAGGAGGTTGCCCTATATCTTTAAGAATATAAGGACCTCTCAATGCAAGCTACTACTTAGACAGTTTACACTTCCTGCACATTGAAGAGAATAAGATGGAAGAAGAAAAATTTGTTAACTCCTCTGCTTCTTTGCTCTGTCTTGTMAAACAAGCCAGTTTTAKTTACCCTGAGAAAACCYAGGGCTTCAYRAAATACCTGCATGGTGAATCGTGTSCTSTAAAAGAAAGTAGCTTCTGAAAATCACTTGGGGCTGAAGTAGCCCTGTACCACTAAAAACATAGTCCTGTGCTTGCTTGGTTCATCAAATCTGAATCTGAGCTCAAGCAAAATTCATCASTCGGGGAGAGAGGTGTGGATGCTGAGATGAGCTCAGTGAGGGRCGTCAGTTTTGCACCGAGGCACTGAAAGGGGGACAGTAGCATTAGTGGTGTGTTATTAGTTTTCAGTTATACTGATTTCCTCAGGGTTTCCTTTGGATAGTGAACAGAGCTAACCTTCACCTGGAGACCAGAGCTGCAGCCTGGGAGCGAAAGGCTTGATAAGAGGCATCTGTGTGACTGGGTATCGTTGTGAATAATTTTCGTTGGTCTCCACTTTATTTCATGAGATTTTTTTCTGCTTTAAACTCTCTCCAGTGTGCATTTGTTTTTATAGCTTGTTGTTCCGGTTGCATAAATATAAAAACCTTTTACATTTTACCTCATGCACAGCACAGCATAAGGAAATGYAGGCAAGCACTTTTGCTGCAAAACGTAATACATCCCTGTTTTGTGATCCATTTAGTGACAGCAGSGCTAAAGTTAGGAATGAATTACCTCCTTTATGCATTCTTTTTATTTCTTGACTTCTTAACATCTGTTCTTGCCTTTTGCAGCTTTCACTGATTTATTCTATTCTTGTTGTACAGTGAAATAAGCATATGTGCAAATTTTTATTGACTAATKACCCTTCCATCTCACTTTACTGGTGGTTAGTGCTTACTCCATATTCTTCGCCAAAGGAAGAAGTGTTGATCTGAACAGCATATGTTATGCTCCTTCCTCAAGAGGCCAATATACCAGCATAACATTTTTTAAAAGAAAAACGTATTTTTTAATATCTTCTTAGAACCATCTTTCCGCTTGCATTTCTTGGCAGTCATCTGTAATTTTCAAATGACAAGGTAAATTAGTTTACTTTGATCAGAAAAAGCCCAGTTACTGGGGATGTTCTAAGTCTAAGGATGGAAAGAGAAGGAGTTGTTTATATTCTCGAACAACCAAAAATTTCCCTGTTCTAATGAGTTTGTTATTTTATTAAAGTAAAAAAAAAAAAAAAGAGAGACAAGATTGATGTGATGCAGAGACTTTGCATTTACAGCATCAATTAGACCAGGATTCTGGCAGTCATCCTGCAGTTCAGCTCTTGCACTTATTTGCTATGTTATTTCAGAAAAATCAATATTTAAGCAGAGACAAAGAAAGAAGGAAATATTTAGAGGAATGGCTGGAATTGCATATTTCCTGTGAGCAGCCAAGACGGCTGTGATGAAACTGTGTTCTTCTTTGACTGGTCACCACTGAGATAATCACTTATAGGTCATTCTCTGCCTGGATTTGTCTTGCTGTCTTCATTTATTCAGCCTATGATAAAAATGTGTCAGCTTTTATTCATCCTTCTTAATAATTGAAATGACAGAAATTAGGAGATTTAGAAGACAAGGTGTTTCTCTTACACTCTCTAGGTGATGGGGAGAGATTATTCTGTACATTACATTGTGTGCTGTACATTGTGAGATTATTCTGTACACTGTATTTCATTATATTTTAGCACTCTAAAGAAAAGGAGGTCATTTTAACATTTTCAGAAAGAAACAATCTTGGTTAAAAATACTGTCCAATAAATTACAGAAGAAAGCATGTACCTAAAATTCACATTTCATAGGAGAACAGTCTTCATGGGGTAGCTTCCAGTTACCACGTGCTGGTTCTGTTATCCCTGGAAAGGTGAAAATAGACATTTTCTGGCTGTCTGCCTAAAAAGGGATGAACATAAATGTCCACATAGGACTATGCTGAGGAAAAGCCTTCAGTGATATAGAAAATTTTGTTCTGTCTTCATCAGCAGCACTTAAAACCAAGTAAGACAAATTCCTCAGTGACTGCCTTCATGCTTCTAGTCCACTTTAGTACACCATGGTATAGCTTTGCTTCAGTTCCTAACAGTGGTGATTTGAAACACAATCTGTCCAGTGCAAGAGAATATGTGATTAGACAATCAGTGAGTAAATTTCATGTCAGCTGAGTGATTTTTTTTTTTTAGTGTGAGCTTTTTAACCCCTATCTGTGTGCTCTAGTCTGCATTTATATATATGTACTGATCATATATCATTTAAATTACATACAGCTGCAAGAACTGTTTCTGCAGGCACAGTGAATTTGATAAAGTTACTGGGCAGAATGTGCAGTAACCATTTGCAAAACCAGAATTTTTGTTTATTCTTAATTTATAATCTTAACAGATTTCAGATGCAAATACTAACCCCGAGATATACAAACTAATGTTCCTTTACTTCTGAACCATTATTCAATAAATAATATTTTGATGCATATCATGTAATCATATAATCATTGAATGGTTGAGGTTGGAAGGGACCTCTAGAGATCATCTAGTCCAAACCCCTGCTCCAGCAGAGACACCCAGAGCACGGGGCACAGGGTGGGAGCCAGGCAGGTTTGGAAGATCTCCAGAGAAGGAGATCTTCAGACCCAAAGGTGATCTTCCAAACTCAGTCGTTATGTGATTCTGTGAACTTATGTACTAATATCGGGAGACATAACGGCTACGAATTTGGTAGTATAATGCATCTGGAGTTGAACTGACAATTGTACCATTGTAAGATATGAATTTCTTAGGATAAGAAGTCCTGAGTTCTTAGGATAAATAAATAAATATAGAGAGAAATCTTCAGTGGCTGTTTCCCTCAGTCATTTTATTGAGTTTGAATAGACCTTACTGATATTTCTGAGGATGAATCAGAACACTACGCTCAATAAGAGGAGAACTCCTAGTTGTCCATACTACAATGGGCTCTATAGTGCTGATAATAACAGAACACAAGCAGGGACAACTGAGGAACAAATGAAGTAGCTGAGAAAAGATTGCCTTCACAGTCATTTTTCCATCTGATTTTCATGCAAGCAAGCATTCCATCTGTGTGGGAAGCAGCTGAGGGATCACAGAACACATAAGAATGGCCAGGAAGGGAACACATCTCTTTCAGTGGTTTTCATTACAGATGGTTGCTGTCATTTTTAGTATGTGAATACTACAGTGTCCTGTATGCCTGAGTCTCCAGGGTCCTCAAACTGTTTTGCTTTGTTTTGTTTTGTTTTGCTTTGTTTTTAACAAGCAGTTGCTTTCCCCTCCATTTAACCACTGGAATAAGATCTTACCCCAGGAGCTCTGTTAAGCTGAATTAACTTATGCCTGTAAAGGACTCTGAAGCAGTGTGAGGAGAAGTGCTTTAAAAATGCAAAATATTTTTATCTTACAAATTCTCAGTACAGTAGTATGAAAATAATCTTAAGTGTGAACAAATCTGCAGTTTCTGTGAACGAAGCAGGCATTTACTGTGGATAGCAGGTGCCTCAGTCTGCTGCTCGCACCCAGCTGTGGAAAGAGTCACAGAGCACTAATTACAGCTTCCCCCCCTCTAAAAGCAGGTGTGCTGCACCCTTCTGAAACTCTGGAAAGGATCTGTTGCGTTGCTGCTGATATGTGGTCATTCACCATGTAAAGTCATACTGTGAAATGATTAAGTGAAAATTATTGTACTTGCTGCTCGTCCTGTTTTGTGAACTCCATAAACGCAGCCTCCCGTGTTTGCTCTTTCAACCAAGCTGTTGTCTTCACATGGCTTGAAGCAAAGGGCTGTGAGGTTTCATGAGCTTCCATCAGCTCAGGGTGTATCTCACGGTTAAGATTTGCACATGAAATCAGCTAAATCTTTAAAATTTGCAAACATGGGGCCATCATTAGCAGGACGTCAACCCTGACCTACCTCTGGCAGAAAATATGGGGTCTACAGCCTGAGATGTATCTGTTGCCATATCATATAGACTGGTGCTCTGTGTGTAAAACCAAAGATGTTAATACTTCACCCAGCACAACAGTAACACTCCAGCTGCTGGGGATGTAGTTGGCTGTAGGATATTTCCCCTAGAATGTTTTCGTTCATAAAGAGACTCCATAATTTTTAGTTGTACTGAGCTATTGGTATCTCCGGGCAGGTCTGCAATCAATGACCAGTAAGCTAAAGGCAGGAATTTTCCAGCTTGGCTAGCAAGTACGTGGTAAATGTGCAGGAATCACCCTTATCATTCCCAGCCATTTGTGTGCACAAAGCAAAGGCTCACGTCCTTGCTCACTATCTTTGGCACTAGTGATTATGCCTATGTAGTCCCCAATTCCTTGAGTCAGGAGATCAGGGAGGGGATGGACACAGCACACTGCCAAGGGCTCCATGTAAAATAAATGAGAAAAGCAGGATGACTCTTTTCTTAAATCCACTATGCAGACATCTGCACTGGAAGACTTTCAGGAGCATATGAAATAAAAATATATGATAACATGATCTATAAATACTTCCCCCTTAACTCCATACAGAAACTAGAAGTTGCTCCCTTTAACGAAATCAGTATGACTTACTTTACTAGTAACTGGCCTTTTTATGGCAGGACATTTTCTTAAAACACAATAGGGTGTCAAATGTAAGGTTAGTGTTCACAGATTCTGTAAGTGGGCTGGAAACTGCTGATGAACTAATGACTCATTTTCTCTAGCTACAGAACATAGTCAGGAACAGCAGGTGTTTATTTTTTTCCTTCTGCTGCTGTATTATTTAGGAAGAAATATATGTCAAAAAGATGAGAAAATAATGAAAAGATGAATTCTTTGGACATGACACAGCTAACTTGTGATAAGCTTGTGAAGAGCAATGGAGGCATCAGAACTTTCTAAGCAAACAAAGTTATTGAGCTGTGAAAATGAAAGTTTTTCTTCTATGCTCCTGAACTACAGTAAATATTCTGCCCAAATTCCATTGCCCGCCAGACACGATTCAATTGTTCTCCTTACAACCAAGAAAAAAAAAATCTAGATGAGACAGGACAAAAGCAAAGCTCAAAAGATTAAGTAAGTGACTAATCCAGGATCACTCAGGAAACCTGACAGAGATGCTCCAGGGTTCCTATATTCTGTCTTATCCACATATACACAGAAGTGTTATATACTCAAGCAGAAAACTACTTCCTTTTTGGGAATGTTCAAGTAAAATATTTTTGTTGTAGTTTTTGGAAAATCACCGTTCTTTGCAGTTTTACCTATGACACTTTTGCTGAAACTTTAACAAGAAAAGAGTCTTCAGGTCCAAGATGGAGGTTCTGATCAAAAAGAGCAGCTAGCAAGTTGCCCAGGGTCTAATAGTGTTTTAAGATATAGAAAAATAAGATCAAGTCTGTAATTCAGTTAATGTACCATTACTTATGAAGGATGGAACAGATGTAAGAGGAGAACCTTAGATAGCCTGGAGGTGAAGATATTACGTGTGCGTGCAGATAACCCAGATTCTCTTGCCACAGCTTCTGACTGCTTAGTCCTCAGTAAATAGTACCTGTGCATCTTTGGCTCTTCTGTAGAGAGTGCTGAAGAACTGAGAGTTTGACTAAAATTCCCTTCTTAAATGTACTTCTGGATCATGTGCTTTATACTGCTTCCAATCTCTAGATTTCTTTTTCTAGGTGGAAAAAATCAGGCTTTTGAGCAGCAGATCTGTTGTTTGTTGCTGCTACCTTTTGTTTGTGAACTGGGATGCAAAAGTTTCAGCCTCGTTTCTGTCATGTTTTTTCCACATCATTAACTGTTTAAATTTTCTGTTCTTGACTGGCTGTTATTTCTCACTATCAATTTCCTACAATGTTGCTGCATTAAAATGCAGAAACTGTTACACAATCAGAATAGGAAAAAGACCAGATGGCATCAATAACCGCTAATATAGTCCCGTGTTTATGCTCCAGCAGGTGTCTCATAGATGGGTTAAGTGTTAGCCACTGGTATTCTGCATGCACCATTGTTTGAAAGGTTTTTTAATTAACCATATGTTGCCAGAGAAACCTTCAGAACATGAACACATTTCACATGGCCCTCAGATCACATATGAAATACACCTAGGAAATGGGAAGATTTTAAAAACATAAATCATTCTTTCATTATAAATAAGAAGAATGTCCTACAAAAAAAAAAAAAAAAAGAAAAAGCTCAGAGTTTTCCTAAGCTTCTGCTTCTGCTTTTTCTCCAGCTACTTTGTAAGAAGAAAAACCAGCATACCTCTTTGTTGAGTTTTCAGCTTCATATTCTGTAGAAGATGTGGTTATGTATACATTCCTTATCCAACCACCAGGAAAATTATCAATATTTCCAATCAAAAATTGGAGTCACATTCTTTGTATCTACTAAGACACCTAACCTCTAAGACGTTTACGAAATCTCTCTGTGAAGTTAGTGAACAGAAGCAGTCATATCTGAGATCTGAAGGAAATAATCTAAATATACCATTCTTGTGATGTGTTTCCACCATTCATGCAGACAACTGTCCTATCTGCCCCATTTTCTCACTCCTGGGCAGCCATGAATGAGCTGAGGATTAAATGTACCTTGTACTCAAAGCAGAAAGGTCATAGTTATGGTAGAACAACCATTTTTGTGATCTCTGACCACAGGTCACTCTCAGAGAGAAGGGACATCTTGCACTGGCAGAGAAGAAAGCAATTTTATTCAAGTTATACTGACAACACTTACATCCTATCTGAAAGGATTGGGGCAGTCTAGTTTTAGTGAGCTCATTGGGGATCTGCTAGTATGTGTTATTTGCATTCTTCTGTCTCTTTTAAGGTAGGATTCATATTTCTCAGCTTCCCAAAACTTCTCAAACTACACTGGGTACCTGCAATGTCACCATTGACATCTGMGCCAGTTTCCTTGTACTCCTGAAATAGTTAATGGAAAACAAGTATGCAGAGTCAGTGAAGTATAGAGTGAGTCATTCAACCAAACGTAGGTATCTACTTTGAGATTACATGAATCACACCCTATGCTCCATTGAATATCTAGGAACTTAAGAGAAACTTCTAAAGACATTGGTGCCACCTTACATGTCTCACATGGTAACTTAATTAGTATACTTTTCCTTCCTTCTTACTATTTTTGACTTATCATACAATCATCCACACAGTTTGTGAAAGATGGAGAGAATGAATTCATGTTTTATGGGGTGCTAGAGAAATATTTAATCCAACAAGCTATGCCTTAAAGGTATATATCCTTAACCCAGACTGATGAAGACATCTTTTTCTATGTTTAAACAACAAGCCATGAGCTGTGATCATGATAGCAGCCCTCCAGGGTCTCTACTTGGCTTTCAACATCAGGCATTTTGTAAACAGAAATGTCAGGGCAGATATGTTGGGTAATTGGCCTAGAGTAAAGCAGAAGGCTAGCAGCTGAGCAGGGATGAGTGAGTTTTTGTTTATAGGTCCTGAGGATTGCTAATTGTCGGTTCTAATGTGCTTTGCCTTGAGCAACCTGCAATTCCTTTATTTATTCCTGAGAGAATTAAGCTGATTTTTATATCTCATTTTCTACATTGATTAGTGGATGTCTAAGAATGCTTTGGAATCCTTCAAAATGAAAAAAGAAATAAAAAGATAAATATAATTAATTATCACTAACTCAGGTAATTTGTTCTGAAATTTCTGCAGTGTTCATGTAGCTAATGAGTCAGGATGTTTTATAACTCATCAGTCTCAGCTGATGTTTTACGGCTTTTCTGTGTCAGAAAGAACAGTTGATTGTGGTCGTTAAGGGAGGGCTCTATATAGAACTATTCCTATCATCTATATATTACACAAACATCTTAAATCTTGACCATCGTATTTCACGAAGGCAACTAAATATGATTAATCAGTGTCTGCACTCACAGTTGAAATTGGTGGTATAAAGCCCCCAGAATTGTTTGCTTATTCTCCGTGACAAAATTTCCAACAGCAGATAAATTCGCAGTGTCCTTAAAGGTAGGGTAAGATACTGTAGATATTAGATAATCTTTGAGGTGATGAAGTCAAGCAATAAACTTCTAGTTATAGCCAGATACATAAAAGATGGCTAGAGAGGATAATCATTTCAGGCAAGTAACAATATTCACAGAGATTTAATCTCTTCTTTTACACCCCCACCTCAATACAATATGAGAACTGCAGTGGAAATCTGAGAAAATTTTACAGAGTAAGCTGTATGCCTCCTGTAATTCCCAGGACCCATCACCCACCCTGTCTAGACCATAGTCTGCAGTGCATAGGAAAGTAACAGCCTGATCTGCCCTTCTCCTCTTCCAAGGAGAGCATTAYAATATAGTCAGAAAAGCTAAACTTCGCAGCCACAAAGAATTATAATGGAATAAAAATAATAAAAAATAATGCAAATAGATTGTATAAGAACATCATACGTAAACAAAAAGAATGAAAAGACAAAATGAATGGTAACTCTATTRCTTTACTGGAAAGATGGAAGAAAGTTAAATGGATCAAAGCATTTTTTCTTCAGTCTTCAAATACTGGTGAAATTAGAGTATTATATCTATTCTTTTACAGAAGGAGATAAGAGTCCAAGTYAGAATAAGAAAGAATAGGTTAAGAATATTTCAGTAAATTAGATCTATTCAGACTAGCAACTTACACAAAGGCACTTAAGTTACTAAAGCCACATTTAAACTGCGGATGTTTGGCTTTGAAATTTATGGAGAAATGAAGAGGTCTGCGGAAAATAGAGAAGGGCAAATGTAGTCAGTATCATAAAGAGAGAGAAGTAGAAATCAGTGAACACAAAGAAGGATACTGGAATAAATTTTTAAACCACCAAAGATAAGAATCTGTTATATAAGGTGATTAAAAACAGGCTAAGATTTGGCAAGACTATCTCTGACTAATCTTATTTCCTCCTGACACAAGTTAACTGATCTCTTGTATTAAAGGGTAACACCAAAACTCTAGGGGAGTTTTTTGTTATCTTCTTCCATAGAGTTTTTGTAAACTTCTGTAAACTGTAATCTTTAAGGAATATGACCTAAATGAAAGGATCAGGAAGCGAATGGATAAGTGGTTTTAAAAGCACATTCRGTAAGTACTTACGGATGTTTCATTATCAAAATCAGAGAGTATTTCACCTGCACTTATATTAGTTCAGTTCAAGGAGTATAACCATTAATGATGATTTATCTCAAGAGAGATGGTTTGAAAACACTCAGGAAATCAGGCTTCAACATAATCTGGATCTATTACAATAGGATCTTGCCCATGTAGAAGGCCTATGAAGGACCATGGAAACCAATCTGGAAATCTAGAATCTTTCTATAAGAAAACRAAGGACATGACAGTTTCTAGGGGCAGCTTGACATGACCCATGGACAGATGAATTATGTTGTGTGATGTGAGACTAATAAAACAAGCTTAAAAACACAGAATCCCTTGCAATATACTTTTAGGAATAAAAAAGAAGTTCGTAATTATGAGATGGGGAGGTGAYAGAAGTACTACAAAAAGAAAGGGACCTGGAATTTAATGACAGGTCAATCGTTTGATTTCCATTCTCCTACTAGCGGAGAGGCCAACACTATAACTCAGTGGCCAGGGWAGGACATTGAGTTCTGAGCTCTGGGCTGGCCACAAGATTCTCACTAATCTAATTGCTTTGCAAATGATTTTAAAAATTTCTGAGAGTGCAGGAGAAAAGAAAGGGTAAAAAAAAAAAAGAAAAAAGACAATGAACAATGTGGTCAGCATGACCCATGAAAAAATGTCTGAAARAATTGAAAGTAAGTCTGAAAATAGTCTTCAAAAATGCCAAAAAAGAATTGTTACAGAAAGGACCATAATCAATTGTACTCCATGTTCTCTGTSAATAAAATAGAAAAAAATCAGGAATAAATTTTAGCAATGATGTTTTATGCTAGAGTGCCATCTATGAGGACAGTGACTTTGACTGATGAGGTTTGTTGCAGAAGTTCTTTCCCTGGATGGCTATAAAAACAAATCAGAGAAACATCCGTTGGGGAAGGTCAGCATACCTGAACACAGAGCTTTTATAAATAATCATCTGAGGCAGCAAATGGCTCCATTTCTGTTCCTCAAATATATTCTTGCTGTCTAGAGTGGTGAGAGAGAAGTGGTCAAGGCACAGTTCGGCACATAAGGAACCATAACTGGATACAGTGCCAACCATCTGAATTAGACAGATGATAGACCATTTTCAAAGCACTGCTGTTGCCCTCTCTATAGGGGAGTACGCTCAGGAAAGGGAAAACTGTCAGACATTAACACTGTAACATGAAAGGGACTAACAAGGAGAGGCTGATTTATCCTAAACCTGGAATATCAAAAATTCAAGTTTGAAACATTTCAGTTAACATTCAGAGGTTCTTCCTACAGCACTGAGGGCATAGAGAATTCAGTCCATAATTATTTGGAGTTTAGTAGAGCTGCCCTAAAGGAAAAGATCTGCTATAGAACAATTGTAGGGGAAATCAAAGGAAGGAGTTTGCTCRTTATGACATTAGTGTAAAGGCATTTTCTTTCCTGTTTGTCACAGAAATATGTCTCTTTCGGATTTACAGAATCAAAGAATGTTTGAGATTGGAAGATCTAGAGATCATCTAATCCAACTCTCTGATCAAGCAGGGACCCCTACAGCATGGGGCCCAGGGTGGCATCCAAGYGAGTTTGGAAGATCTCCAGAGAGGGAGAAGCCACAACCTCTCTGGGCAGCCYGTTCCAGGGTTCTGTCATCCTCACAGCAAAGAAGTTCTTCCTCACATGGAGATGGAAATTCCTGTGTTTCAACATGTTCCTGTTCCTGTCATTGGCCACCACTGATAAGAATTTGTCCCCATCTTCTYTACATCACCCCTCAGGTACTTACACATATTGATCAGATCTCCTCTCAGTCTTCTCCATGCTGAACAGGTCCGGCTCATTTAGTCTTTCCTCATACAGTAGGTGTTCCAGTTCCTTAATCATCTTTGTCGCTCTGTGCTAGACCCTCTCTAGAAGTTCCATATCCCTGTTCTACTGAGGAGCCCAGAACTGCACCCAATACTCCATGTGTGGCCTCTCCAGAGCTGAGGAGAAGCACAGGGCTCCCKCCCTCAACCTTCTGGCAATGCTCCTCCTGATGCAGACAGGGATCTCATTAGCCTTCTTGGCCACAAGGGCACATTGCTGCCTCAKGGTTAACTTGTTGTCAACCAGGACTCCCAAATCYCTCTCCGTGRAGCTGCTTTCCAGCAGGTCAGCCCCTAAGCTGTGSTGGTGCATAGGGTTATTCMTGCCCAAGTGCAGGACCCTGCACTTGTCCTTGTTGAACCTCATGAGATTCCTCTCTGCCCAACTCTCCATCCTCTCTAGGCCCCTCTGAATGGCAGCACAGYCCTCTGGAGTATCAYCCACACCACCCAGTTTGATATCATCAGTGAACTTGCTCAGGGTGCACTCTGTGCCCTCATCTAAACTATTGATGAACAAACTGAACAGCGCTGGACCCAGCACTGCGCCCTGGGGGATACTGCTGGCCACARGCCTCCAACTAGACATTGCCCCGTTTATCATGACCCTCTGGGGTCTGCCATCCATCCAGTTCTCGATCCACCTCACTGTCCACACATCCAATCCACACTTCTGGAGCTTTCCTATAAGGATGCTATGGGAGACTGTGTCGAAAGCCTTGCTGAAGTCAGGGTAGACAACATTCACGGCTTTCATCCATCCATCCATCCATCCATCCATCCATCCATCCATCCATCCATCCATCCATCCATCCAGTCACCCCATGGTAGAAGGCTATCGGGTTCATCAAACACGACTTCACCTTAGTGTATCCATGCTGACTAGTCCTGATCACCTTCTCCTCCTTGATATGCCTAGAGAGGGTCTCTAGGACAAGCTGCTCCACCACCTTTCCAGGGACAGAGGTGAGGCTGACGGGCCTGTAGTTTGCTGGCTCCTCTCTCTTGCCCTTTTTGAAGACTGCACTGATGTCGGCTCTCTTCCAGTCCTCCAGCACCTCCTTCACTCTCCATAGCCTCTTGAAGAWGACAGAACACAGCTCARCAATAACCCCCGCCAGTTCCCTCAGCACTCTGGGGTGAATCCCATCCAGACACATAGATTTATGGGCATCCAGTTTGCCTAAATAATCCCTAACCCAATCCTCCCGAACCAGCAGAAAGTCTTCCACTCTCCTGCTTATCCCTCTTATATCCAGTCTCTGTAGTTATTTTGGATCAGCTTTAGCAGTGAAGACAGAAGCAAAGCAGACATTTAGCAGCTCTGCCTTCTCTGCGTCCTCTGTCACAYAGACGCTCTCCCCATTCAGCAGCAGGATAACATTTTCTTTAATWTTCCTCTTGCTGCTGATATATATCATTCATATATATAGAGAGAATACATATATATGTAATATGTTGTCCCTGATATCTCTCTCTACATCTCTCACTATTTAAACAAAGTTCATTTGAGACAAATGTGTCCTTGGTTAACATCTCTGCAACATGTTCCCCTAAAGGGCTCTGCTCCTCCTCAGACTCAGTATCTCCCTCCTTGAATCTCCCTGGAAGAACTGCAACTCCTGAACACCTTCCCTGGCTGGGAACCCCTTCCCTCTCTCCCATTCCTGCCTGCTTCCCTTCAGGCTATTTCACTGCCCTTAAGAACAATAGTCAGGTACTCATATCACATCTTTCCTTGTGTGTCTGCCAGCATCCCAAAATCAAGAAGGCAGAAGTGTCTAATTGTACATGGCATCTTGCTGGATGTGAATGGCACAGGGGAAAAACAAGTGTGATTTGGCTATAGGCCATGGGGTATGTATTAGCAGCTGTGAAAACCACACTTGAACAGCATGGAAAGATAGTGTGAACTGACACTTCTTYAGGAGAAGTACAAGTCCTCAATGTTATTTATTTAGCTACATGTTCATTAAGTGAAGTGTTGCCCAGAAGAAAATCACTTTCAGGCCTGTRATCAGAAAGAGGTTTACTCTCTACATGTGCTTCTCTTTAGCAGACAGATTCTYTGTTAATCCTATAACATTTATTCTCACTGACTCTTTTTAGGAGGGGTAACTTCTGACACAACATTTTATTTTGTCTTTTAGGTGATGGAAATGCATCAGGACAAACACACTGTGGGCCTGGCTGGATGAATAAGAGAACAGACTGGATCAAATCCAGTGTTTCTGCCTCCCTCATCCCTACAGTTTTCTACTCATAATCATTTTTTCACCCTGAAACTATTATTAACATCTATGCCTGCATATTTCCTGGCAGGTCGTTTCTGCAGATTTAAATAATTTGTGTCAATCCCCTTGATAGTGTTGAAAGAAAAGCAAGCCCAGTCCATTTGCCAACATGCTTTCATTTGAAAGAGGGAGTGTTCTTATGGGGGAAAAGACTCCTTAAACTGCAAAATCATTGTTGCTGTATTCACCTATTCATAAACTTGAAGAAGTAAACAGTGAATCCTACTGAATTCCTTTAGRGGAGACGCAAAAAGGCAGTTTTAGAAGAATGTTTGCAAATACATGGTGTAAAATGTCTGTTGAAAACAGATATTATGAATAAAAATAAAAGTTATCAAAGTTCATTTTGACTAGTACTTTCTAAGATGAAATAATTTTGTGGYTTTCAGATAGCCCAAGAACTGACTGTCATACTGATAGGACTTGATGGTATAGAGCAGCTTGGCAAAGCCCTACCATGTGTGCCTCTCAGACCCAGTAATTTGTTTAGAAAGCTTTTATTGCTGTTATGTTGAAGACTGTGGTGCAACAGGTATTCAATTTTCATTTTCATTTTCATTAATAGCTGAGRAATTCAGAGTGCTTAATACAGTAATTAAGCTTTCCTTCTGCCTAAAGCAAGGAATATCACTAAATAGACTGAACAAGAGATCTGCTCWAAGTTACAAAGTCATTTTGTGACTTGATGTTACGACTTTTAATAGTTGGGTTGGTTAATGACCAAGTGAGACTTATTTCATGAACTCAATGGCTAAGGCAATTTCAGATCTCAGAYAGAAACTCAGACCCTTTAATTAAGATGAAAAGAATGATTATCCTAATCAAGAAAGGCTCTTTTTTCCTCACCTAAAAAGTCATCACCAGTTGGCAAGTCAGGGCACATTTTCCTTGAAGAYTGTGGGGTGTCATTATGTGAAGATSTTATATGGGGAGTAAAAACTCTAAGAAGCACACTGCATTTCCTAATTATTCCTTCTGCAATATCTCACACAAGCACARCTTCCTCTCCTGGTGGGAAATGTACAAACATTAATAAATATTCWTGCCTGAACTCCTCATACAAGGGTTGAAACCTCGGAGGAAAACCAACAGAACATCTCAACTCAAGTTCAGAGCCTAAGATGGAAATCCTGGCTCCAATAAAACCAGCAGTAGCGATCTCACTGTAGCCTGCAGTCAACTGACAGTAKTCTTTCTATGGATTTCAGTGGGCTTTAGTCAAAGTGCAAAAACAAGTCATGGTAGGTGAGGACCAAACACAAGTGATGAAGACCCTGTATCAGTAATAACAGTGTGTTGTGCCTAGGAGAAGCTGTATGTGCTAATGGTCTTTCAGTGTAGCTGTCCAAAGCACATTTGTGAAATCATATGGAAGGTTTTCTATGAAGAAAGGAAAGGAAAATGTCACTTGCTGACTTCAACTATTCACAGACAAAACATCTAAAGTACTAGGTCTTTGGTGATTTGTCTGCTCCTCCCTCCAAGCAGGTCATGCACTCTCCATACACACATGAAGCACAAGTGGGCAGTGAACACACCTTCTCCTTCCTTTCCATGTGAATATTATATTTCCTCAAGCATTATATATCTTTCCTACTGTCTTTTCACGACCTGGACAAAGACCCATTTGCCAAGATAGATATCATCCCATATTGATACGGTCCAAAACAGAGTCATGGAGATGAGCCCTCAGCAGCAACCTTTGCCAKAGACCTCCACAATCACTTGGCAGTAAACTGAACCACAACTACTTTTTCTCATTTTATCCAAGTTACTTTCCTCTCATTGGCAGCGAGCAATCCAGTCTTCTCGCCTCCTGCACTGTGACAGATGGCAGTGGGCACCRCTGCCTGCGCCGGGTCAGCAGCGGGCAATGTAAAGCTAATGTGATAGGAYTGGGTGCAGAGCACACAGGGCACGTACTATCTCGCAGAAACCCAGAGCTCATCAGACACCATTCATCTTGTCCAAGCTAACGGRAGGATATATTTTAATGTTCAGACAGCAAGCAGCCAAACACACACACGGTGAAAACTGTTGAAAAATATCAACAGCCTTCAGTGAGAAGGCAGGCACCTTACAAAGTTTGTAGATACAAACGAAATCTTACAGCCATTTCTACTTTAATTATGGACATGGAGGAAGAAGGTGAAGATCTTTTCTGCTAAACTTACCTTAGCTGACTGCCTTTTCATCTTGACCCATTCATCTGTTATCTCTATCTTTGCCTTTCTGCCTGTCATCCAAATTGGAAGCGTTCTCATCAGAGGCATGATTGGAAGTGTTCTTCATTTGTGCAYGGAGTAACGAGTATGCTAAAAGCTAGATTTTTTTTTTAGTAACTAAACACTATTTTAACACACATTAATCTTAGAAATATCATGATYTTAGTGCTGATTATTACATTTTCCCCATGTTTTTATATAGATGTAGCTGAGTTATTTGCTATTCCAAGTGTGAACAGACACCATTGCATCTATACTACAGCAGCCAAAAATACAAGAGATCCTTGTGTTCAATTTTTTTTTCCCATAAGACTAAAAATAAAGTATTTATCCAGTGTGCAGTACATAGTCCATTTCTCAGCTAAATACATCTGTTTACCAGAATGGGTGTGAACTGAGCAGAGCATTTCAAGAACTGGACTTCATGCAGTTCAAGGTTTTATGCAGTTGTGCAGGACCAAGCACAAGCATCTGAATAAATACAACTGAATAGTGGTACCTGGTAGGGACAGTAGAACCAAACTTCCTGGCTACACTGATTAGCTCTTCTTTGGCTACAAAGAGATCCTTACTGGGGCAGAGGGGTCTGCACATAAAGTCTCCAACAATTTCTTTAGCTACYAGCACCCAAGATGACAATGTTTGAGATAAGGAAATCAAATTCTCTCTTACTGATATGACRGCTGTTCTGGGTAATAGCTTACTACTGTTGCAAACTGTAGGAGCAATTGAAGTAAATTCTCTGGTCTATGGAACAGACCAGAAACCAGACTGCCAAGAAAACGTATTTCATTGCAGATCGTTTTGATTTTCTGGACTGTATCTCAACCATGAAAGTTATCAAGAAATCAAAAAAGACTTTACATACTGCAATGCCTTGAACATCATCCCTACACTCTCTTTCAGCACAATGACCATATCAGCACATTTTAACTCTAGCAAAATCACATATTTCCATCAGTTCTCAGCTGATTCTAGAGTTGCATATAGTCTTGAAGTTAAAAGCCCATCAACAACACCATCAGCAGCTACTGATGAGCTAGAGTTGAAAAAAAAAATGTTGCTCCTGAAGTTAAACTCTAATGAGAAGGCTGAGAATTAGGAAAAGGATGGGTGATGACAAGTAGTTGAGTTATAGCAGTTTAATGAGTTCTCAGTCACCTGCCAAATCACAGCAATTACTGATATTTATCCTCTTAGACTAGGCCAGCTGCAGTAAAAAATACATTTTCTAAAAGCACTATTTGACTTGCTGGCTAACTAGACCATTTGCAGCTCGCTGCAAATGCTCTAAGGATGTTTATTTATGATCAGTACTGTCTCCATCTAAAATACTTATATGAAAAGCAGTAGCAAAACATTTTTGTCTGATCTGGTTTGTTTCTCTCTGTTTTGCCTGAAGACTTTGGCGGATAATAGAAAAAAAAATCAGTGAATATCTTATATGAGTTTGCAATTAACTCATTTCTCCGCTTATTAAAGTTCCATTTTCCTTTCTGCAAATGTGCAAGTAACTGCATTTTATTCTCCATAGAAAGTGAATTTGGAGATGAAGTTTTCACATGTCAGTGTTTGTGCTGGCAATGATTATGTCGAYTCAGAAGCTGCTTGAAAAGTGATGTTACCTGAGTCAGCAGCACAACTCAGACTTTGAATACGCCAAATTATTTTGTAAAACTCAAYACTGAAGTAAATAGTTATTAATTAAGTTTATATAGTAAGTCCATTTGGGAAGCAAGATTCTTGTTTTCCATATTCTAGAAGCACAAAAAGTGCTAAAATTTGTGTATTATTAATGTGCACTTCAAATATAATTGCTGTCCTCTTTACACATCTTTTATATGAAGGAGGATCTAATTAGTATGAATAAATAATATATTATTTGAAGACTGATTAATGGCCTTCAGATTCCACCTCTTTGAATGCAGAAGTGATCTCTGGTTAAACCTTATGGGCTGGCATTACTCCACTCTGTTTGGGATAACACATAAATAACACTTTCCCACACAGTGATATCACTAGCAGAGTGAGTTTGGGAGGGATGCTTTCTTCTGGGGAGGAATCCATGGAAAGCATTGTGACATTTCCAAGCAGGAAAATCAAATTGCAACAAATATCACACTTTCTTAGGTCTCTCAGAAGAGAAACATGATGGTTTTAACAAGGGCTATGCAGGAGTAACGTGCTAGTTAATGTGAGGCATTTCAGCATGTCACCTCATCTGTTCATCTCTCGTGTCTTCACCAAGTTACAGCGCCTGGCAGCTCCTCTAACGTCCACTTGACTTTCTGAGTACCAAATTCCCTAGGCAGTAGTTACCCACATCCACTTTTTTTAAATGTATTTCTCCAGGATTCTCCAGGATATTATCCCTTAGGAGATGTCTATTAATTTTTTGTTTTTAAAGAATAAGTGACCTACATAATTTATTCTAATAAATATAAGGTATATTATAGATGGCCTATATCCTATTTGGTCCCAGCATAAAAGCCTGCAATCTTTTTAAATGAAGTATTAGTTTCTGTCAGATTCAAACAATCATCTGAAATTATTGGCAGTAATTAGTATAATTAATTATCTACTGATAGTTGTTCTCATATTTTGGTAGGACCCTTGCAGACAGTGAGATAATTAGATATATTAGCTGAAAGATATCTAGACAGATTATATCTAAAACAATGAGGGCATAACAAGACATATTTCCTGTTTTCAAAAATAATTCTAAATGTGGGATTGCAGAAAAAAACAATGCCATTTGCAAGTTATAAAACAGTGTTGTAAAAGTTGTTGATAATTATATTACAAACAGAACTTGGAAAAATTCTGGCAAAGAATTTGTCATCCTTGAGCAATACAACTGCAAAGAGCAACTCTTCATAAACTCACTGGACAATTTGATTGAAGGAATAGGTATAGTTTTGTGGAGATAACATAACATTACTTTTCTTTTCCTATTTCTTTTCTTTTTTTTTTTTTTTCTTATTTCTTCAAAAGCAAATAGGCCACTGGAAGAGTTAACTATACCCAAATCAAAATGAGACCCTTCCTTTGTGAATATCACATTTTCTTTTTGACCCAAAATTGGAGCCAAAAAAAAAGTTGATTTTTCTGGAATAAAATACTGGAAAACTTCTTGAAAACCAAAGATTTTTCAGCTTTATTTTTCCTCGAGAAAAAAAGTCCATTTCAATTCATTCTAAAATGACTTCCACCTTTTTTTTTTTTTTTTCCAGACGAACAACAAGAACAAAAAATCCTTTAGTCCGCCTCAGGCATGACTGACACAGATTTGTGTAGTTTTTGATGTTTTAACACAAAGTGCRAGCCATGTTTTATATTTCAATAAAAAGCCCTTCAGAACGATGATTCCCCTAGCCTATTACCAATTTCCGCAGTCTCTCAGGCTTCGCTATAAAGGCACATTGTAATCTGCAGGGTCAGGTCATCTCGACTAGTCATCCTGACTACAGTAGGGCAAGGAAGAACTGGTACCAAGACAGGAGTACAAGAACAAGGCAGACGTGCAGTGATGCTTCCCCAAGACACASTGCAAATCTCCACATCATTTTTGACTCATAGATGTCTTGGAGAGTTGTCTTTGTTTTTGTCTCCTTTGGTAGACTTTTATTTCATGAATGTGGCCAGTCACTAAAGATAAAGTTTTAGCATCCACTGGCTTCAGATACAAGGAGTTTGGCAGCTTCACAACACGCTGATGGATCCAAGGCTCTAGGGAAAGCAAATTCCAGATGACAATTAATTTGTCTTTCTAAAACTGGAATGCACAGTCTTTTCTTTCCACATTTGGCACCAGTTCTCCCAAGTGTCTCTGCTGGCTGGGGAACAAGACTTTTGGTTGCCTAATGACACCAGTAGGCCTAATTCCTAAAACAATCTGACACAATTTGTTGACTTATTTGCCTTTCTACCAGCCTTCGCAAGCAGTAGATTCCACCTTGCACTGACAAAACAGAGCAAACCTCACATTTCCAGGGCATTGTGTCCTTGCTGCGCTCCCACATTCTGCCCCACGAGTAAAGACATGATCAGGACTGGCTCAGCCAAAATTTGTGCCACAACTACCCATCAATGCGATAGTTTAACTGCTCCCAGCAGTCTCTTTTTGGAAGAGACTTGATGAGGATGCCTTGAGCCAAACCTGAAGCAGAAGAGCCAAGGCCACCATACAARTTAAATTCCAGCAGCAGGACTTATTTTAGACCTCTTTTACCACCATTTTTCCTTCCATATTTGCAGCATGATAAATTTTTAAGCACAAATGATTTTTTTCTCCTTTGGTAAAAAGTAAACTGCAAACTTCCTGCCAATGGAAAACAATGTAGTGATTAAAAATAGTTTTAACAGATGACTCATGAATCTACAGTGTGGGACCTTTTGTTTGTTTTTGCATCAGAAAATAAAAGTGGTCAGAATAAATGGGAAAAAATACATTGAAGTTTAACTAGTAAATGCATTTTATCGAGCCCTCATTACTGAACCTTTTCAAATGGAGACTTTTTTCGTTCTAGAGCACCCATCCATGTTTCACATTTGCATTTTTATTTTAATTATAAAGTAAAAGAAGAAAAATGGACTGAACGCTACAAGTGACACCTCTCCAGAATAAAGGACTTTCCATAATGCAAACTATTAGAGATGCCTYCTAGGCTATATACTCATGCATACAGGAAAAAACACATCAAAGGAGGAATCACTATGTCAAATGAAGATTTTKTCCTTATTCACTGATTCTCCCTCAGAATTCTTTGCTGAGGTCTTGTAATTCATCATCATATTAACCTTGCTGCTTTTTTACCCTTAGAGCTACAACTTTTGCCAGATTGGATATAAATGAAAGCTTATTAATATAGTCAGCTATTGTCTATGTTCTTACATTAACAGCCGCCAACATTATCTATTTCAGAGAGTATTGAGTGAGAGTGAAACAAAGAAGGACTGGAGGACTGGAATATTACCTATTTTCTTCTTGAAGGRGATCTTCTTCTAACCTCTAACAACCAGGAATTGGAAGGAAAAGTCCCTTCCCTTGAAACAGCTACCTTTTCCTTCATAGTCTTTCCTGACCTTCTTTTCTCTTCTCCACTAATAAATTATCTATACTCTAGTCAACCTTAGAAGCCCTGAGAAGAGAGCTTCCAGTCCTTAACTGGTCATGGAAAAGAAAGGCAAAGAACAGATGAGGAACACAAACACTGGCAATTGAAATGAATTGCTCAGGGCCATGAAAATAACAGATTCAAGTATATTTATTAAGGAACAAACTTTGAACTACCTATTTTGAGCTATGTTAAGCTAAATATCATATGAGTTGAGTTGATCTGATAGCTAAAGAATGACTTTGTTTCAGTCAAATGAAACCGAATGATGGAGTTATGCATTTTATTCCAATAACATAGCCCTCAAAGAGTGACTAAGGGCATGGTAGTGATCAAGGAGCCTTGTAGAACCGACCAAAAGAAGACACAGCTTGTCAAAATAACGCTAAGCAAGAACTATGAACTCCCACCCCTGGCAGAGCTTGTGCATTTATTGTTGAGATGCAGATGCACTCCTGCACTGAGCAGCAATCCTTGCATCTTCCTCTGAATGCAAATCCCTGTGCAAGGCTCACTCCTGTTACACCATCCAGCTCCTGAAAATAGCTTGGTGCTTATAGCATTCACCCAGCAACTTCCTAAAKTAAGGTCCCACCTTGATAYAAACGATTCATGGCTACATTTCCCTCATATTTAACTATGAGGATAAAGAGATGAGCATACAGAAATACTGCCATGCCTCAGTTAAAACTAGGTCACTGTGGACAGACCAAAGAGGACAGATTACCCAACCAAGTGGTTGTTAGGGTGATGTTCTTCTTCCATAGACTTATGCATTTCACATTGCATGTTGCTGTTCTGCAGCCTCAGGTAAGGGTGCTTGCTCGTAAGACAAGGGTTTGAATCTCCCAGGCTTTATCTCAGAAATCTTCCAATTAGACCAGTCCTGTAATAAGGAAAAAAAAAGAAAAAAACAAAAAACAAAAAGCCTTTCCTAGGAGTTAGCATGGCTGTAAGCATTCAGTTCAGTATGTCTGTTTCAAACACAGAGTACACTGAACACCGTAAATCTGTGTTTTCTCAGAACCTGAGTGTTCTTTGGTATCTTACCGTACTTTTTGAGATTATTTTGACTGCTTGGTAGGTAAGATAGGGACTCTCCTGGAAGAAGGCAGTAGAACATTGCTATGAACACAAGAATAGTGAGGACAGTCCTACTTCTTTTCTGGGATAGCAGAATAACTGGCTCTGTGCTTGGAAGGCTATTCTTCACCCAAGCCACAGCCACATCAATAAGGCTAGTAGGAGATCTCTGCAAGAACATATTTTCTATCAAGAATATATATGTATATTATACACACATATATAGTATTATATGCCTATAACATAAAATATCAGGAAACACCCTTCCCTGTGTCATCTTACAGCTCCTACAGCAACTGCCAATGGAAGTATCCTGGATGTGAATTTATAGGTTTCTCCCTGATTTGGGGCTGTTTCTATTTGTGAGTAGGAAAGTCATCATAAGTGTAGGGAATTGTAGGATTGCTACTGGGCAAATATTTGTGCTCAAAGCTAGTATTGCCCTTGAAGCACCCAGATTAGGTCTGAAAGGTGGGAGAATGAAACCAGACTCAGAGAACTTATGGGTCAAGTTAGGTGGGCCCAAGGAGATGAGGCTGGAAGACTGGCCATTGGGTCAGTTGTTGGGTCTGTGTATTAGGCCAATCTCATTATTTTAGACTCGGCCAGAGAAGATGAACCCAACAGATGAAGTGATGATATAAACCTTGTGCTGCAAACTACCAGCATGACTCTACTTGTGTATCTTGGTACTGATTTCCCTGTCCCTTCCAGCCTGTGATATTCTATGTGTCACTTGGAGCTTGTACTGCTCCTCACCTCCCAGTCTAAGCCCTGCCATCCTGTGACCCATGCTTGTCTGCAAGCCCTTGGGCTTCTGTAAGAAAAAACACGGTTTTGGTTAGGTGGTAGATGAGGCTATTCCTGTCTACAATTTTTAAAAGGCTTTAGGATGAAAGACAAGCCACTTTATCATCAATTATTGAGGTCCATCTCTACACTTTTATCCAGGGTCTATAAATACCTGTTCTGTAAAAGATTTGAAAATCTTCACCAGCTGAATAAATAACTCATGACTGAGGCCAATGTACCGTTTCAGACTATTTATGCTAGGAAATAGCTCCGGAACAGAACTGCTGTTACTGTTTCATAAAGTGTTTCTTCTGTCAACAGCTGATCTCCTGGTTTAACAGAATAAGGCTTTCTTTTTGATTTTTAGTCTTCTATTTTCCCAATTTTCCCTTCAGTGAAAAGCCCTGCACAAGCCTCTATATGCACAAACCAAAAAAAGAAGAAAACTTTTTTTGTTTATGCYATGACCACAAAAAGTAGAATCTCTATATAAGAAAAAGATGATAYGCATGTATCTTTAAGTAAATACACAAGCCTGTCTTTTTAAAGAAATTTTCATAAAGACGACACACACAGTTAATTGTTTTGAWGAAAATCAAGTCTTGGATCAGGATTCATAAATCACCAAATTATTTTATAGTTTTTATTTGAATTAATGGCATATGTACCTGAAATAATCTCATTTGTCACATCCCCACAAGGYTGCTTTCATAATGATGCCTGAGCAAGAACAGTGCTAAGATAAAATGAATATTAGATGAAGTATTTTCACTAGAACCAGTCTCTCTGATAACCACGTAACACTCACATTTTTAGGGTACTCTTTCTCCAAATGTTCTCTGGCACCCAGGTTCTGGTGTTTTCTGATAAGATGATGTTGGTTGAACTCCTCACCATGTAGACAGTTCAGCAGCAGGTTGTGCCAAGCCATCCTTGTTTAAAAACAGGGCAACACAATCATTCTCCAAAATGGATTCATCTAAGGTTCAGGGCTAAATGAGAAGATGGCAACCGCTTCRTAATAAAAGTGGAGTACTCTGTCTCCATATTGTAGAGCTGCAGACTGCCTATCTATCATTACCAATAAATGCCTGACATTGAAAAYGATCTAAGGTAATGATTATAACTTTCCTGGAACCTAAAATGGGCATTCAGAATYTTTTATGTCTCAAGAGAAGAAAATCTTGTTCCATGGACATCCTTAAATAAACAAAGAATTTTACCACCATCTCAAGGACAGATACATATACACATACACACATTATCATTATAATGTTTTGATTTTGTTTAGTAATAAATAAAAGTGAGATTAATAACCACTTTATTCCAGACCCTGGCCATCCACTAATAAGTTTGAGGAGAATTGATCTCAACTGCTGGGCAMATCAATACTTCTCCCGCATGCTTATTTGAAAACTTGTGATCCTCCTAACTCCAATGTCATTTCATCAATTAAAATAGTAATTGTTAAGCTTGGATTTAATTTTATTAGCAACCTGATCCAACAAAAATATTTKCTTTTCATCTTCTTGCATCTTACAAAGTCACAAAGCCGTTTAACTATTTAACTTCTAGGGCTATCCTAGAAGATAGGGCTATCTGCATCTCTTTCTGATGAGTTTAGCAAAAGGAACCCATAAGGGAAATGGAGGGTGTAGTGCAGATCATATAWTAATTATTCTAGAAAATGATATAACTTTCCCAGATGTTGCAAAACTAGTACTTTTTTTGTGTTGGGTAGCAGAGCAACTATCCCCATACAGTGGAAATAAGGCATTTTCCAGAGAGTGAGTTAAAATAGGCAGTTTGTCTCACTTCAGGACCAGGCCAAGTCAATCTGGACTAAAATGCTTGTGATGTTGGGAAATGTTGTGATGTTTTCAGAAAGCTCACCAGTAAAATACAGTACTATGGCCTCCACATATGAAGAAGTGTAATTTTTTTCCTTACTCACATGCATCCTAAAAAGAATAAGCTGTAGATCTAGCAAACAGAACAGCAGAGCATTCCCCCTTCCTGAGATCTGTTTCCAAAACGAGCTCTATGTCATTGGTGTGGGAGCCTCCAGGTCTCTGCGTGCCTCACCAGAGCTCCCTGGCAAGAAGGTGGCACAACGCAGGAATTTGGAACAATTGAACACGTCTTTCTCAAGAATCAATAACTSTTTGTTGCTTGAAGGGGAAATATAAAGCCTTATAAAACATATAGCCTGGCAATGGCTGCTGTAYCAATATCCTTGCTTTAGGGAATGTGCGTTTATCACATCCACARCGGTGCCAGATCCAGTGATCCCATAGCTATTTTCCTTCTATAACAGTAAACAACAGTGTTCAGGTCTGAGCCACCTGCCTAAACCTGGAATACTGGATGATTCACAGCCTTGGTTCAGGCTCTTTGGAAGAAAGTAAAGACATGATATTTCKATGAGAGGTCTCTGAGGGGACCTCAGAGAGATCATGGAGATCTTCAAATCTTAGAGGTTTGAATTTAGCTTCATAAGGATTTCCAACAGAGAAGCCTTTACCTCATTTTTCCAGTTTTGGCAATTCCTCTAGATAAAAAGACTTATTTGCCACTCTATAGAATTCAGCATGGACTATAGTACCCTGCACCAGCATATAATCCCACCACTCTGTTATTACTGCTCTTTCTGAGTGCCCAGGTACTCATTTTTTTGTCCTTCATTTTTTTGTTTTGGTGGTTTCTTAGCAAGTCAGAGAACCAGTGGAAATGCAAGTTATGGAAGCACTTTGGGATTTCCTRGGTTAATAGAGTGAGAAACTGGAGTGATTCCTCCACCCTCATTCACAGCAGTGCACTGCAGATGAGGCAGATTAATCCACAGCGAGCACAATCCTTCATCAAACCCTACTGAAAATGAAAAAAAAAAAAAATGAACACACAATTTTCAGTTATTTCATAAATTGTCCTTTACATTTTCCAGTTTTCATAAAACTGATAGCTCAAGATTGTGTTACTAGATTGTTTCTTCTAGCTGACATAGATGGTAATTTCTTTGGTTGTTTCTCTCTTACCAAATTCCATACTAAGACCTTTTCCCCCATATAGCTAATTTCACTACTAATATCAAATTAACATGGATTTTATTCCAAAGAGTTTTAACTAAAGAGAAGGTAAACGGCTTTTGCTACCTGATGCTTCCAGGGAGAAAATGACAGGGGAAAAATCATAGCTATGTTACTGATTTAAAATTTTGTTTATCAAATGTTCAGTAACATAAGTAGTATGTTTATGATATTGCATAACAAGTTTGTATTAAATTCGTATCCTATTCTTAATATATGTTCACAGTTCATATTCAYACATTTCAATAATATTTGCATGACTTATGCTGATACTTGTTTTCAGATAAACAACTTTAAAAAATGCTAATAAATACCTGTTAGCAAGAAATTAACGCAAGAATTTCGGAAAAACAATCATAGGTTTTAACTTATATCTCATTATTATTAAAAAAATCTTTGCTGATATGACTGGGAATAAGGSAATATTAAAATTTTATGAGCTAACTCTGAAAAGGAAATTAAATATTCCAAATTCGTTAATATTTTAAATGCAACTGTCTTTACTCAAATAGTTTATGCTTTTCAGGGACATCTAGCACCCACCATAACTATGCCTCAGATGATAAGCTATATTTGAAWGATATTATTATGAAATCTATAATTTATTTTCAGAAAAATTGGCAGTAACTCAAATCCTACAAAAAAAAAAAAGAAAAGTGATGCAACTAGAGATTGAACATGAAAACAGAATAATTTTTCCTTTTATACATATAGATACACTTTTCAAAATCCCAAGTCCCCAAATATATGTTTAAACAATGTGTAATTTTACTACAAAATGTGTACTATTTCTGTTCAAGTTGGAAGAAAACTAGAAGACTCGTTCCATGGCAAAMCCAAATGACTTTGGCTTTTTTTATAGTTCTGAGGCAGAGCCCAAACCACACTGATTCATTCTTTAGATATTTTTTCCAAATAATTTTATTTAGAGCTAACAAAAATGTTTTGTTCCAATAAAATCAAAATACTTTGCTCCAGTCATGAATTTTTCCATTTTAATTATAAAAAGGAAATGTGCTTGAAATAAGTTATTTTTAGGTGAAAAATCGAAAGCTTTTCTCTTCTGAAAGTGTAATGGCAGAAGATTCAAAGATATTAAAAAAAAATTCATTGCGGAGGAATAGACATGAAATTTCACCAGAAAACTATGTTCCTCAGAAATAATTCCCTTCAGCAGAGAGTGATTTTCTAATGATAAATCGCTTGTGTTGATGATATCCAAGTCTACCAAAGCCCCTGTCCATGATGAACTGCTTGCTCAGTTTGTCCATCTTCGTTGCAATGAACTACATGTGAGAACAATTCAGAAGGTGCCCGCTTGCCACCTCATGTTTAAAAATCTGTTATTAAAACCAAAGAAGGAAGCGAAAACATAAATGTTGTTAATCTGTTGTTTCCGTTCAAAATCCTAAAAGATAAAGTGAGGAAAGAGGTTACTTAATCTATTGTCTTACTTTAAAATAGGAATAATTGTATGCAAT
The DNA here is from genome assembly GCA_003342815.1 of Eudromia elegans. Taxonomy (NCBI): domain Eukaryota; kingdom Metazoa; phylum Chordata; class Aves; order Tinamiformes; family Tinamidae; genus Eudromia; species Eudromia elegans. The sequence goes on from PTEX01000098.1 coordinate 2,394,006, forward strand.
CATATATTCACATATATATCACATTCATATATTCACATTCACATATATATCACATATCACACAAACAAGTTATATTTACCAGTTATTTTCCTAAAAATTTTCCAGAACTGAGGCTCCTAAACTCTTTGGCATCACCCAATCCAAGATAGTCCTCTTCTTTCCTAAGGCGCTGAAAATTGGATCTTACAATTAAGCTTATATGGGACAAGAAAGTTACTTTAGATGTCTAACTCAGTATCAGCACAATACTTCTTTGGTTTTTGGCAGCAGCAYGATATTAAGTCCCTCTATTGTTGCCTAATTAGTAAAGAAGAGCAAATCTTATTCCATTTTTCACTGTTCCCAAATTCTCTGYGCTCCCCTGAATTTTGCAAATTGCTCTGAAAAACATTTGTTCTTCAAAATGCCAAGGGTACCTGCCACGTGATCTGATATGACATAACATCTAAAATTGAATCTATCAATTCACTTGTATTCACAAAGCTTTCCACTTTGGGAGGAAAATAAAATATAYCAAGAGAGAAATTGCATTAAAACCCTGATAGAAATGCTGGAAGTCACAAACAGGTCTGGAAACAAAGCAGGCGAAGGAAGACTAGACAAGAAGTAATTATACCAAAAAGTTTTAATAAAGGACGGTCGTTTACTTGCCTGAATAAGTCAAGCTACAAATTCCCTGTGTTGCTGCTAGAAAGCTCACTTAAAGAAGAAATAACAGTGCTAAAGTGTCAGACTAATAAATTAGAATTATTACCATCTATTCAAATAGAGAGATATGAATATTGAGACGAAATTTCTATTATGAAGGAAATAATGCCAAGAATGAGGTTTTCTCCAAAAGTTCTGAAATGGGCACCAGACAAATTATGAAGTGTTGCCTGCACAGGAAAGTCTTGAATACTGATAACCAAGAGAGACTTTAAATCCATTACGGTGACTGACAGCACGGACGGCAACACTTGTTTGTGCTCAGGAACTTAGGCCTTGCAGGCATTTCAGCAGTCAGAAGGATTTACCACTCACACGACTTGGGAAGCATCATGTCGGTGTCCCCACCACTAGCAATGTTCATATGAGATTTAGTTCTGCTTTTCCCATGAAATTTATGTTCATATTTGAAAAATAATGATGGTACCACACTGATGGTATCTCAGACTCCTTCCTGGCTTTCTCATTAGTGAYGGAGAGGAGACCACATGTGTCCCACATGAACAGCTGTTTTGAGGAGCTGTGATCAGAATTCAGAGATCACCCTACTTGCCAAACACCTTTCTCCCAATGTAAAAGCAAGATGAGCTATCAAAAGGCAAAAAAAGCCTAATTTCTCAGCTCAGACACCGACCAATCCATCAGCTCAGACTTCCCTGCCCACATTTTATTGCCTTTTTAAAGCATGTCTGGAAAATAAAACCATCTCTCTCGCTCTTTCTCTCTCTCTTTCTCTCTTTCTTTCCCTCTCTCTTTCCCTCTCTCTTTCCCTCTCTCTTTCCCTCTCTCTGTGCTTTTATAGAGCTAGACACACAAGGCTGTGGCCCTGGTGCAACGTATCTGTGCTAAGGTAGCACAGGTTTGGACCTAGGTCTGTGTTAACCCATTAGTCCAGATCTTGTGTTACAGGAGCTGCACTCATCAATACTGAAGCTCCCTGCCACTGCCCTGGAAAATCCTACCTGGAATATAACACGTAAATCTCTGAAGCATTAGGGATGGAACTAGAGTTTTAAAAATAAATTTAACTAAAAAAAAAAAGAGGAGGGAGTATGTCTTCCACCATATCCTCAGGATCSATTATTGAGCAGTCTGGAGAGGCTTCTAGATCCTTGCTTTTCCTAAAGGCTGTTTGCTTGGAGTGCAGTTTGATGTTCTCCATTGAGTTGCAGCACATAATGCAATGGAAAAGCAGAGCTTCTAGACAGCCAGGTTCCCTTTGGGCAGAACCTGTGTCTCACCAGGTAGCAGGGCTGCCATCTGCTCAGCGGCAAAAGGTCTCTCCTTAATTAAGGTCTATTATGCTTTCACACACAAAACGGCATTAAAAGAACATKAAGGTTGCCAAGTCACCTGTGTAAAAGTTTAGGAAATACCAGCAAGGAGCAGATGCCCCATGCATCCTTAATTCCACCTCTACCCATTGGGTCCACGCATTATAACAGATTTTTTAGTGCAGCGATCACGTTTCTCTGCCCCTCATACTGGGCCTGTGTTGCAGTGATTCATTGCTCTGCAATGAAGCATTCAGTCATCAGCATCCCCTGCTTGGATGGAGAGCATGAAGGGCACAAGTGATGRTGGCACTGCAGTCAAGGGAAAGATGATAAGAAAACTGAGCCCCATGCCAAAGAACTGAATGAGACCTCTGCATCTCCGCTGAAGTATGGGGAGGAGGTARGTATTTCTCCTGGCTTGTGCTCTTGGGAGAGAGGGTGGATGTTTGCAGCTGAAAATCCGTAGCTGCATCTGGTGTCCATGGGAGCCTGGCAGCTGAGAGACAAGGGCACAGGCAAGGCGACGAGCTGGGAAAACCTGAGCATGGGCATGTCAGTCTGCACATCCCCGAGCGTGCTCTCCTTAGCCTGCAATTCTCAGTGCCTTTACCCTGTCAGACAGAGAGAACAGCACTGCAGTGTCTTAGAAAGGGCTGTGAAGACTRATTTCCTAATATTTGTGAAATGCTCATGTAACCTAGTGAAGGAAATACAGAAATATCTGGAAGAGAACTGAGCAGAGCTGTTTTTGACTGATGTTCAGTACATAGGGCTGACACCAGACATTTAACAATATGACAAACACGGAATATTAAATAACCACTATACTAATGAAATTATATAAGCTATTATGGCAATGTGTCCATGGTGGAACCGAAGATGGATTGCTCCAGCTTGACACAGTTGTATTGACAAAGGCAGTTTATGCTAGTGAAAGCTCTGGAAGTGAATTCCCAGTGACCAGGTCTGCTCATAGACAGAAACACTAGTGCCTTTGCTGATGCTTGTGCTCTTGTCATGCAGTGGACAAGGTCTCAGAGCTCCAAGGCAGGAATCATCACCCAGCCCTTCAGCAGGCTATGGAAACTTGTTAACTCCGAAGGCCCCAGAGCACCATAGATACCCCTCTTCAGACCCAGCATTTGTACTCAAATGAAGAGCTGGTCCRGTTGGGATTGGAGTGAGGTTCAGGAGCATCACTCTGTTGCGATCACAATAAGCTTATAGATTTCCTAGACTCTGGAAATTCATTGTCTGCTCTAATGGACTTTTTACTGTATAATGCCCCAGGGTAGCAGCTATCAGAGCTGGAAAATGAAGTAGAAGCTAGATCATCCCTGGGCTACAAAGTTTCTAKGAAGCAAATACTTTCTTAATTTGTCAAAATATTACAGATCCAGACAGCTTACATGTATTTATGTAACATATCCAAGTGCTGGAGTTAGATGTATTATAGAAAACTGCACAGAGACGCAAGTATAATGTGGTAAATCAGCTGGAAAAGAGAAGAAAAAATCATCTTTCAGAAGAGTTGGTGTGTGTTTCTTAATTAATGTGAAATACGATTCACAACTGCACAGAATATAGATTTTTTTTTCTCTGCTTTGCTTCTTAATTAGCACAATAAAATGTTAAGCATGAAAGAAATTTACCTTAGAGTCTCGTTGCGCTGGAATTTTCCACTGCTGTGTAGAACATGCAGAAAGAAAAAGCTATGTTGTAATTCTGCAATGATCTACATCTTAAATAATTCAATAGGGCACTGTATGCCTGCAACTCTGATTACAGGCAGAGACATTGACACTAGACTGCCCACTGATTTAAAAGCATCTGCAGGCACCTTATTTATAATTAGAGGCCTGAGCAAAGCAGTGAGGGAAAACTTGTACATTTTCTTTAAATACCATAAAAAAAATGCTGAGGCAGTAGACTGATAAATTACCCATGCTGTAATTCCACCTCAGCCTTCTAATGATCTCATCGATCAATCAAGCTTCATGGCTGCGATTCATGATATCATCCAAACCCCCTTATTGAGTTATGGCTTTGTTATAAATCTCACGTTATCCATTATCCTTACACTGGATATACACTACCTTATTACAACTGTGCTCGGCCAGAATTGGGGGATTATCCACTTTCCTGTTAGAAATGCTGTTTTCTGAAGGTTTGCAACTCAGCCAGGAGAATATGCTCCGAATTCAGCCTCTGTACGGTCTCGGAAAGAGGAGGATGGGGTTATGATTAGGCTACTSTCTCTGTCCTGGCAAAGACCTTGTGCCCATCCCTGCAGCATGCAGATTGCACCAATAACCTTGTGCAAGTCGCTCGGGCAGCTACAGCGCTTACGGTTATGGCAGTCAAGGCAGAGGAGGGTGGTCACATCATTCATTGCTACTTTGTGGAAAATGGTGCTGATAGTAGCAGCAATTTTGCAGCTGATGGGTTGGTAAAACTCCATGGTATTCACAGCGTAGCTGAGCCACTCACACCTATTTAATGGCTGTGCAGAATTTGACAGTTACAAATTGTCACATGAGGTGCATTTGGTTTAGTGGGGGAAAAATAGCTCCTGGTGCTCTGGGGTTTCGCTTCCACAGTACTAGAGGATGGGTCTGTGTACTGCAAAGTGACCTAGAAATAGGGCACAGCTAAGCCAGGCAATCTGCATCTCAGTGATAGCTGGAGGTATGTCCCAATGACATGCCCACGACAATATGCCAAAATAACTTTTCTCTCTCTTTTACTTTCTCTTCCAGTGCACTGATCTTCTCTTYAGCCACATAGTTTAACGTATGAATGCATGGGAACAGTTTCAGGCCACGCTAACAAAAGGATCCAGTCCATTGYGCCAAGAAGAATCTTTGCATAAACTGCAAATGGATTTGAATGAAGCTAGGGCAGCACAGACAAATAGGTTGAGATCACATGGGATCTGCTGAAATGGCTCCTTTTAAGCTTTCCAAGAGCAGGAACTGGAAAAAACATGGCTCTTTCTTGCTTGGCACACTGACATCTTCTGATAATGTCCCTGTGCAATCCAATCTGCATTTGAATTGCCTCTGCACTTCAACAGAAAAGCAAGCTATTTTTTTTTTCCAAAAGCATAATGATTAATTAAACTTGTCTAAGTCAGTTTAATTCCTCTTTAAGCCTTTCCTCTATTTTTAGAGTATATAATTCTGGAACTGCGATATTTTAAAGTTCAGTGACAGTTTCAGGGCAGTCTGCTTGAAAACGTCAAGGTGGATTTCCAGTGAGCAATTCAATGACGCTACACAAAATTCTCACTGAAGTCCTTAATATCCCTACTGTAAAAAAATGTAGGACTGTCTTTGTTATTACAGTCATGAAAAAAACTAGCCTCAGCCACAGTCACCCTCTACAAATGGAACCAATGAAAAAATATAGAAGAAAAAAAAGCCATAGTGGTCTGTTTACTGTTATTTATAGAAAAAGTATGAAGAATTAACAGATTTTTTTTACTCCATAGCTATACTCATTCAGTTCTTTTTAGTCTGCACAGATCTCTTTGATAAATAGTTGCCATTTGCTATTAGAGGGAATTTAGGATTACAAATAAAATGCAGCATCCTATGCTGTTCTTTAAGTCATCACGAGTGTACCTACATCCTCCAGCTGCAGCCAGACAGGGTGATGAGTGAGTTATCTGCTCGGTGGATCAGCTGGGGAGTCCTTTCCCCCAAGAGAGAGTAGTTTCCTTCCCTGAACGCATCGTTATTAAAACACTCAGCCCTGTGCTAYGCTAGAGGTCAGACTGCATGGCTGTACTGTTCCATTTCAACCTAAAAATATGTGTATTTCTTTAGTTGCGTCAGCACATCAATCTATGCTTAGTAAAGAGAAAAAAAAGCACTGTGTACTCATTTGGATGTGTTGTATCTAGTGAAAAAAATGTGATAATGCAGGAAGCAAAGACCAAAACACAATTCCCAGAGTCTGCTGGTATCACCACTAATTAGAAGAAACATCATTAGCTTTTCTCTCCTGTAAACCAGATACATTTGACAATGTGAAAAAAAAAGCTAAAGTTACCCTCCGTGAATCACACCTTAAACTTCTCTTTAGGGACTCATCCTGGACGCCATTGATGAATCTGCACTGACTTCAACAAACTTTGGCACAAACCTGAGAAATTTCCTGTTTATTCCTAGTATCCAGTGTAAACGTAGACTATCTAGCAGCCCAGGGAGAGGCTTTCAGCTGCAGGCTGCAGGCACGCACATGCAGGTATCCTTTGTGGGCTCTGATTCAGTTGCTTATACATGGGCTGATGCCATTTGAGATGCCCCAGGAGATCCTACCCAGACTCCAGGTGCTGACCAGAAGGTCACAGCGCTTCTGCAAATCTTCCCACCCCATGCAGGTACTTGATGTACAATAGGATAATATGTTGAGGCAGCTGAATACAGCCTTGGGTTTCTACCAACTGTAACGAGATGCCCAACTCACAGATGGGCATTCAGATATCCTAATCTGTGACTGAATCCCACCCCAAGTTTCTAAGCAGAGTCTAGAGCAAGCTGTCCTATTGCAGTGGAGACAATTCTTTCCGATTAGTGTTAGAAACGTTTGAGACATTACCCATTTCCATGTGAGTGTTCGAGTCCCCAGCAATAATGCAGAAAGCAGGGGCGACCTACAGAAAAGCCCCAGGGTGCACACTGAGCAGGGTTAGGATCTGGGAGGCCTTTCCTACATACAACATCACCCAACTGGCCCAACACATTACAGGAAAGAGAAACTACTCTTGGTGCTTCTGGTTACAGATTCTACTGAAAGTGAAAAAAAAAAAAAAAATACGCATGATGACCAAGGTACAATATCAGCAAGAACCGATCTGGCTTGACTCAGGACATAAATATTTTACCAGACTTTCTGAATTCCATTTTCTCCCTTACAGAGCCATTGCAGGAAAAAGTTTCTTAGTGCTCCATACAATACATGAATAACCTGAAATGAGTGTTTTAGCAAACAGGCTCAGGAGCACTTTGATTGAACTGCCTCTAAGGACAAAAAGAAGCACTGCACTCTTTCTGGATCCGCACAGTCACACCAACCATTGCAAATGCACCGTGACAGCCAGGCATCTTTAATCACCGTCACAAAAAGCTGTCACTGCCACATGTTTACCCCCTGCTGACAAGGCAGATTCAGATCCTCTGGTTACTGAATCCTTTGCATAGCCTGCTTCAGTAAGATAACAAAACACCGTGAGGAACTGCAAGGTGYGCTGACCTAATTATCCATCCCCTGTCACCCAGCTGTTAATTGCTTCTCTCCGGAGACTTARGGCTTGCTGCATTCGGAAGATGGAATGACACAACAGGTATCATTTGGATCTGTGCTGCCACTCAGATTAACTGCCGTACCAAGGAGAAATATATGCGAAGCAGCCAGTGCATCTGTTAAATTGCTCATGAATATAAATCAAAGAGTTTAAACTGTCCTTTAAATAAATATTTGAAGAAATGCTTCTCATCGTGATAAATTACGTAACTGTGTGGTAGGAGGCCAAAAAGTACAGATTATTGCAGGCCTGAAATCATTTTACTGTATCCCTGAATTTTTTTTTTTCACTAGTATAAGTGCTCATCAAAACCAAAGGGATGATCAGCTTGAAGGGATCCACACTGGAAGACTTTATGCAGCCATTAGGCGATGTATGAGGCAAAGATCCCTCTAGTCCTTCCCTAGCAGCAGGAGAAAGAAGAAAATGATGTCAAGAAGCTGCGTTTTCTGATCACAGAGTCTTTCTGTTAGAGTTTCTGCTGCTACAAAGCATGCAATTGTGTTTCAGTTTGGATCATATGGGTCTTACCTGGGGTACACTRTTAGGCCTAAATGCAGCTCTTCTCACCTTCATCCTCTAGAAGTCAAGCAAGGAGTCTAACTTCCTTCTTTAGGTTTCTTTTAAAAACAATGGAGAGGATCTCCAGAGGACAATCCATTCTGTCTGATTTGGAACAAGCCTATATCAATCCATTCCTTGGAGAAGAAATGGCAACCCCTTCCCTGCCGAGTCAATMCTTGGTCCTTCTTCAAGAGATAGCATAAGCAGGTCAGTCAAACACAGGTTTAGAAAACCAATGCAAACTTTTGCATAGTTGTTAATAATGGCTAGGAGGAGCCACACATTTTATGTGATTTATTTAAGTGCCTTCATTGACAGATTTCTCCAAGAATTGGATATGTAAGGATGAGTATTCTGGAGATTTCAGGGACACTGGGATACTCTACAGGGAATGTGAGACTTTTGAAAATGCAGCAATAGAGCTATTGGCATCTTTGATGCTCAATTATGTGTGAAGAGCTGGCACRGAGTGTGATAAGCAGAATTACTGGTGTGTGTCTCATGTTCTTTGTCCCTTCTCCAAGCAAATRGAGTTGAGCTATTGGGCAATTTTGGCACATGGAGCTTAGTTTGGCCTACTTAGCTGCAGAGATTGACTGAAACATACATAAATGAAACAAACAAAAAAAAGAAACAATAACTCTTCTGAATGCACATGGGGGTTTGTAGGTTTGTGACATCCAAGTGTTGCCATGGCAATTCTACAGGGAATGGCAATATTAATAGATGTAGTTAAGGCAACAAATTTACTTTCATACCTTTGGATTCTCAAGTCTTTGCCCTACAAACAGGTCCCCCGAATTTAGGTGTSTACAGTTCACTGTGAATCCATTAATCTGAATCTGCTCCTACCTCTATTGCATTTGCACAGTACTTGAAAACAGAGCCAAGCTCACTTCCAGGATGAATGGGTTTTATGAGTGATTACAACCAGGTGGTTATTTCATTATGTCTTTAGTTTGAACAAGATTTTGCTGGAGTCATTTTCTAGCTAGATTAGAGGAGSAGAAAAATATTGGTTTGCTTTAAGAAAAAAATTGTCAGATCAGCCCATCAACAATTTCAACAAACATCTGACTTTAAAAAGGCATAATTATATTATCACGTAAGGGTAGCGTTGCCAATTTAAATTGTGCATATATTTGCTAAATTGGGTGTCAGTGCCTGTAATTGTCACTTGCATATTCAGTGATCGGATCTGATCTTATTGAACTAACAGCTGCACACCTTTGCTGCAATGTGCAGGAGAAGCATTTCTAAAACCACAGAATTCTTAAGAGAAAAGAGCAAACTGGAAGCAAAGCAGTTCAGCAGTTGCATTCACTTTAGAGAGGAGAAAACCCCTTTGCTGCTCATTTCTCTCTTCATTTCTGTTGCCTTGATACCTCCAAGTTTGGTTAGAGTTAAAATCAAAACAGAATTCACCAAAMGCCTGCAAATGCAGTGCCAAATGTGAAACAAATAGGGCTATTTCTCTAAGACAGCTTCCCTGTTCATTTTTGCCACCCTCCATACAGCTCTTCCCTGTGAAGCCTCTCAGTAGGTGACACTGCCTACCCCGTCACTGGGGACATTGCAGCTGTCGGGTGGTTTTGGATGAATGTGCCATCGCATCATTCATATATGATAAAAAACCCAGCAGTATCCTGCCACCTGAATGAGCAGAAGGCCACTCTGTCACGCTTCTGGGAAAAGAGCCTCACTGCAGTGATAACAGAGACGATCTGAAGGAGAAGAATTAACTGAGAGTGAGCTGCTTTCTTTAGCCTTTTCAATGAAATTTGAGGGAAAGCAAGAAGGAAAAAAAAAAACTGGGAAATGATAACAGCTGTAGCTAGAAAAAGAAATGACTCCAACAGAGTCTAAAATAAAGCAAAAATGAAGAACATTAAGCACTGAAAATACCTAGTAACAGTTTGAAAAGGTAGGTAACAGCCGCAATATGGTGTCAGTAGAGGCATTATGAAATCTCAACAAGACTCTATAAAAAGACTCTCCAGTTTGGCTCTTTCCATTCACCTTCCCTCAGGTCGCTTGCTGCTGCTGCTGGCTTTGCTTTTCTCCCCATGCGGCCAGCTCTGAGCTCTTCCTTCCTTTCTGTGCATTCTTTCTGGTGATTCAGGATGACAACCCAGAACATAAATAAAACGTTAACAGATTATAATGATTATCCTGAAGTTTTTAAGAGTCTCATGCCCATGACTCAGCACATAAGCACAGCCTTATGTTTCTCAGACTCTGTAATGAAGCTTGTTCAGCTTTTGCTGCTTGGTTGTTTTGCAGGTTCAGAAACAAGGAAGAAAACAAAGTCAGTGAGGCAGGTTCTGCTCTTGGATACCCTTCTCCAAATCCATAGAAAACTGAACTCATCATACTCAATATTTCCACTTTTAGACACAGGTCCAGATGGATTTAGACCAGCATCTGCAGGAGTTACGATAGGGCTCAGTCTCACATTGTACCTGATTGTGTTGGATAT
>PTEX01000098.1:2405159-2416402 GCA_003342815.1 Eudromia elegans
AAAAAAAAAAAAAAAAAAAAAGAAAAAAAAAGAAAGAAAAGCACCAAGAGAAAGAAGGATTTAATACCACTATTCATCACATCTTGCTAGAATCAGCCTCCACGTTACATTATCATGAAACATGAAAATAGAAAGTTCAACATGATAGCCTACACTATAGCACTACGCTGTGATGGTGCCCAATGAACTGTCACAAAGAATCATTTTCTGACTTCATGACCTGTGTGAAAGAACAACAGTACTGTATTTCAGAGCAATTTTTTCAAGTGTATGTAAGAAAACTTTACATTTCATGACAGACACATATAAAKGACAGGCTTGGCAACACCTCTGTGGTGGTTCCTCACTACTAGTTTTTAGCCTCTTCTTTGCTAACCCACTCAGTTCCAATCCTATCTTAGGCCTGGCTCACCTCTGACCAGAAATCAATTCACTTTCCCCTTTAAACAATTCTCTGCATTTCTTCTTGTCTGGCTGCTGACCAAGCTCATCTTACATAAGGAGAGATGCTACTGTTGTTGCACACGGGTCTTTGCAGAAAGATGAGTCAGTGAGTCCACTTGGTTGTGATTTATTGTTTTTTTTTTCCTCTCATATTAATTATTCTGGAAAATGACATCAAAATGACTTTCTAATTTCTAGTTTTTCTTTTCTCATCACTGCACCTGCCCTGGATGAAAATTGGTAGCACATAGTATGTTCCAGGGCTTCAGAATTTCTCTGCTCACCCTGTTTCTTTCCCTGGCTCTTTACCACACTGCAGCAATATCTGGAGTTGATTTAGCATTCACTCCAGGCACACACAGGCAAGAGGTCCCATTGACGCTGTAGCTGAGTGAGTGTAGCTGAAATGGGAGCTAAAATAATAGAGAGAGCTTCCTCAGTGCTAAGAGTCAAGGCCTCATCTTGGAATTAATCCAGATGGTGCTGAACCACAAACGAGTTTCTGACACTCTCTGCCGTTGTAGCCACCCGTACCTCCCAAGGACCCCTAGAGCTGAAAGGKTCCTGCAGAGCAATCCTGTGGGCTTTCGGTCATTGCTGAGGACATCATTACTCATTCACAGGCAAAAATCAGGTCATCACAAGATGTTGCCAAGACACGAGTTCTTCACGTTGGAGATCCCTCAAATTCCATATGGTTATGATTTCTTTTTTACCAAACGCAAAGGTCCCATATAGTTTTCATATAAGTCCCAYGGCCCAGTGTATGCAACCCAATAACATTTTTGGCCCTAACCGTTTGCTTGCAGTCCAATGCTTTGTGCCAAAAGGCAGTGACGTGGTTTGCATCTCCAGTAATCAGAGACAGTTTACTCATCTGGAGTTTCTGAACTCTGTTGCGGTTCAAATGTGCTGTCGCATTATGTGAGGTGCACAAAATGCTTGCTCGTATGGGAACAAGGTTTGGCATATCTCTAGCACTGATAACAGAAACCACTTTTGTACAATTTCACCAGTCCTTGCTGTAAATGGCATAATTAAGATGAAGCAGTGAATACTGATATCTCTCCATCCTTTTCYAAAGAACTATTGCAGTATTCAATCCCATATAGAACTACTATGCTTCTCCTATTTTCACCTTTTCAAAATATTTCTGCCTTTCTCTGCTTTGTCCCCTTCTRTCTTTCATGTTGGAGTCTTCTGCTTTCTTGTAGCAGAGCACACAAGCAATTGATTCAGTACTCAGCGTGACTGAAAGTGTGACAACTTTCCAGCAAAAGAGGAGACAGGAAGGCCAGGTAGAATTTTCCTTTCCCTTCTCTCATATCATTTGTTTGTTAGATTTAATATCAACATTTACACAATATTAATAAGAAGGAAAGCTGTGAAAATTCCTGGGCAGAAAATCCRAGACAGTAGGAGCCCCATCTGCAGGATGTTAGGGAGACTGTGTGTACATACCCAATGTATATAGGTAATAAAACGATTTATTCATGAATGTGTTATATTGCCAGGCTGGAAGTCAGGTGCTTTGGTGTGCCCAATCCTGCCCATTGCTAGCTGTGCCTGTAGGAGTTGTTAGCTTCAGCTCATTTCCAGTTCCCCTTGATTAAGCCAAGGCACCAGCTGATTAGAAGTTTGGCGCTGTAGTGAAAAGTTGGCTTGAGTGAATCACAGATCTGAAATTCCTCCATGAATCATAATGATTTAACAACTCAGAGTGAGTCATGCCAGGCTGGAGCAGCTGGGCCGAGGACCACCAGTTTCTTTCTCAAAATTGGTCACACGAAGGCAGCTCCCGGGCCCAGCGGAGCGGTGCTGGGAGCCTCAGGTCACAGACCATGACCATCCATGAGGGACAGCACCATGGGGGATCTCCATCTGCAGCCTTGGAAAGCTGCTGGAAAACAAATCACTATGAACAGTTTTAGGGGATTTGGCTCCTTGCAGTATCTAAKCAGGACTCCAGAGAGCTGCAATTTTCTTGTTGCAGCAGCCCTATTAACATGACTGGATTGAGAGACCTCACTAACTGATCTAGACAAGAAATGCCCCGGATCTGCAACTCTCTGGCAGCATTGTGTGGTTCAGGCAATGAAAAGCAGGGTGGAAAGCTTCTGAYAAGGTTAGCTAGAGGTTTGTTATCTCTCACCCTCTCTCCTCCACTATGTTTAAGTCTCAGTGATACTCAGAATATTTAAGTTTAATGTGAGTTTGGACAGGATTCAGCTGCCCTTCTGAGGTATTGCACAGAGCACAAGCTCAGGAAGGGCATACTGGATTTGCATCACATTTGGGTCTTCAGTTCCAAGATAAAAAGGCCTCAAAATGGGTCACAGAGTCCAGTAAGCCTTACAGACTTCTCCAAGCTTTGACTTTAAAACATATCTATCCTGATCCTTGCTCCAGAGTTTTTCAAAGGGTTTTGGTCTAATCAGGGCCTATGTAATCARATATTAGTTTTCAGATATTTCAGATTTTCCAGCACTTTTAATGCAGTTGGAATAGTCAGGATTATTGGCCTTTTAATGGGGACCTGTCTTTCCTGGTACCACCTATGTTCAGAGCCAACTCTATGGACATGTCCTTCCTCATCGTGGTCCCATTCTGTTTCCCTCCTCAACAGAGGGCGGGCTGTGATGGGCGTATGTCAACTGGCTTGCTGAGGCAATATGAATAAGAACTATTTTCCACATAAGTCCTGAAAGTGATTAATTGAAGACTCAAATGAGCAGAAAATAGCTCACTGGATATATCTCCTGAACAGCCTGATAGTGTCACAGCCTTATGGCAATAAATCAGTTTGAAGGAGAACTTTTTTTTTTTTTTTTGGTCAAGCTTGGCTACAGTTCATTCTTTAGTTATAATTTAGTGTTGTTATATCAAAAAAGTCTTCTCTTCTGTCATGAGACTTGCTTTCATTCTAAAATATGACATTATCAAACTGCTATGAGTTGCCTTATTTTTTAGCTGAATCAGCCTATTTATTGCCCAGGCAACCATGMCAGTCAAAAGAACCAGCATCTCTGCAAGGGCTGCTTAATATTTTGCACTTCTTCACAATCACATCCAGGAAAAACAAATCAGAGAGACCCATACAACATAGTGGCCCCTCTAATTTTGTCAAATTCTGTATTGGTATGCCCAAATTTGCTAACATGGTAAAGGGCTAAACCTTCCTGAAAAACATTCCTGAAATTTGTGTTTCCTCTCTCAGAGTTCCTGGGTCTTTGCCCCTTGCATAGTAAAGAGCAGTCTCCTTCAACAAGATTTCCTTTCTGAGCCTGCTTGTGATGGACCCACAATAAATTACTTGCTACTTCCCRGCTGCAGGTTGTCCTTACACCTTACTGACTCATAATATGTATCCCTATCATTCTCTACTGCTCTCAGTTCGGAATCAGATGGRGTTGAAGGGCTCTTCGAGAAGACAAGAAGATTTCTGTGATGAGCTTTYAGGAGATCAGTGCCTCTAGGATGCTTCTTGCAGCAAACATCTCTTCTGTGCATTGGCCTTTGCATCCTCTGAGCTGTTTGATCAACAGTTTATTGCAACCACTTCCCAGATGCTCTCTGACATTTCCATATGTTCCTGTTATTGATGAGTATGTCAGTGGTACGCATGTTCCTTTGAGTCCTGTAAGCAAGCAAGCACTATGCAAGACTCATGGAAACCAGTGATTGGCACTGGTAGTTGGCTTTGTGTAAAATGCTAGAAATTATTATTATTGAGAGTGGTTATAAGTTAGAGTTTTAGGCAGGCCTTAGATGCCTAAACTTTCTACTACATTTTCAAAATCTTTCCATGAACCTGCATCTGTTGGAATCTCAGACCTTTTGAATGTCCAGGTTTTGACCTGAAAATAATATCTCTGCATCATCCGCAAGCATAGCTTTCTAGAGTCCAGTTCTGTGAAGCACCATGATCTTAGTACAGTAAGTCCAGGGTGAGAACTGAACTAAGTTTGCCACCTCCAGGTCCATGCACAGAGAAAAAAAATATCTGGAAGCAATCTGTAGTTGCTTAAGTAATTCAGCAGTAATGTAGGCAGTTGCTTCAGCATTAAGCAGTAACCAATAGTTACATAAGTCATGTAGTTCATTACCATGTACCCGGCGGTATTATTATGCTGACAACATTTGTGACAGATAAATAATCTCATCCTGAAACATTTGGTAAGCCGAGCTACACTACTGTCAAAATTTCTCCTAAAGGCTAATCTAAACCTCTCTTGCTATATTTTTGCTTKTCTGCTCCCAGGCAATGCATTCACTTTCTGACTGAAGCTGGAACAGTTCRATGATTTTAACTGTTTTACAGACAGTCTTGTAAACTCACCCCTCTGTAACATTATTCTTCTTTGAAACAGCGTATTTTCATGGACTGATGTTCAGATTATTAACTGTTTTACTCCTCCTTCTCTTCAGACTCTCTCTAAAGAAGTGCAACCTGGCCAATTTTTCTTTTTCTTACATTTGAGCAATTAATTTGTGCTGTTGATTGTACATCTTCCCACTCTTGGCTGCTTATCACTTAACTAGTGTCATGCACGGCTGCTCAGTGGGATAGACTGTAGCCACAGAGCGACAATAYGTGTGGGAATTAGATAGCTGGGTCTGGGAGACCTGTGGATCTCTTTCCCAATCTGGAAAAATGAACCAAGGAGATGCTTCTGATATTAGGTGATTTCTGCAAAATAGCAATGCAGATAGTGTTCTTGGTATACTCAAAAATACTCAGAGCTGGCAGATTTTAAGTAAATTTTGAGTARCATCTTGAGGCCTTTCCTATGGTACTGTGATCATTTACAAATGMCTCTCAAAAATCTCCTTTTGACATCTTTCATAGTTCAGAGCAGGCTCAGAGAGTTTCACTGATGCACCCAGCAGAAAGGAGTTCACAGGTATCAAAGCAAGGCTGCTGTAGTAACATCATTAAGTGATGTAACCCAGCTGTGGATGTTCTCCTTTTCTCATCTAGACACACACAAAGGAAATCTCAGTTTCTACCTGGATAGTAACAATTATTYACTCACTCTTTAGCACATTTTGCATCATGTGGGTAAACTCTCCATACCAACAGAAAAAAAAGTATGTGGCTTCCTGCAAACTACCAAGTGACAGGTCCCCTGGGGGCTACAACACAACCATGTTTGGCCACTGTCCATGACAGAGCTCGTCAGCACAGATCAAACCATGTTTAGGACCATGGTAAGGATTAGACAATACGAACAACCCTTGCACACAGCTTCTGCTAGTCCTCTTTTTACTGTGTTTTCTTAGATGCAGCCAGTAAGACCTGCAGGTCCAACCCAGGCTGTCAAGGATTGCACCATTCCATTTTAGCTGCATTTTCAATCAGTGAAACGCACCTGCAGTTAAAAAAATCTCTTTGTGTAACCTGAAGGATGGGAAGAAGATAAAAGGTAAAACTTCTGTCAAAACATGGCAGAAACAGATCAAAATTGCTTATTCTGATTGAGACTCAAAAGACCATACTACACTAAATTAATTCTGCAAACCCACTCACTCTCCTCATCCCCTGCAAAAGTTTTCAGCTTAGTTAAATTTAGATGCAAGAAATTCTCTTGCAGGCAAGTCTTCATGATTATATGAAGTCACTATTTGATTAGGAGTGCAGAAAAAATTAGGATGAGTATTACTGGAGTAAAAATGGAAATGCAAGTTAGATTGTGAAATGAGTCATCTCAGCAGAAGTGTATAAACTAAGAGCAACAAGAAACCCAGAATAGCTCTTTGTGAGAGAAAACATTGTAGTGGCTGAATTCTACCCATGCTRCCAGCAGCGTAAACTACAGGAGATTTGACGTAGTTGAGTATCACACTTATAAYAGTCTTTGTAAGCTTTAAAGACATTTTGGAGGAAATAAAGTAAAAATTCTMCTTTTGGTGCACCAATAGTAATAGTATCCAAAAACAGACAGGGACAAAGCAAACTTTCATGACTCCTCTATAACGAAGCCGTGACAAATCAGACCACAATCAACATTCTGTTATGATTTAGCAAGACATTTCCTCTTCAGATATAAAAGACCATAGGAAATAATAACAGCTATGCCTTACTTTTTAGAGTGGTAAAAGCACTTKAGCTATTTACATTCATGGAATGAGCTTCTTCACTGATTGCTTGACAGATWCAGGTAAATGACGGATCATTCAGCAAATTCCACCTGGGCAGGCACCATATGCCATGAGACACACACAAATTCCTATCCTCTCCTGCCACGTTCAAAATTTTGGCACTCGTCAGTGGAAACTGYTGGTCTTAGAAAATTATATAACTCTTTCTATAAATTTAGCATTTGCAACACACAAACAACAAATGTCTCAATTAATGCATTGCTAATACAATCCARTCATATGTTTTCTTTTAAAGACAAGCTGTATAATGATATATACCAGCGTAATGTTAAGGTTAATATTCCCACTGCTTTGTCATAAAATCTTTATTTCATATTTTTGGAAAGGCTCTGCTCCTAGGTCAGTAATTATCTCTCCTTTTGCATCTGCTTTGGCTCAAATAAAAATACGCAAAGAGATAGGGTCAATATTAGGTGCGTCTGTCTCCAATAATAAAATAAAAACRAAATTCTCAGTGATAAGTTCTCTTAAATCTTCTTGCTAAACTGACATTTCATAAATATCTGCCAGCATTTAAGACAAGCCAGTTGATTTTACAGTCAGAGTCCTAGCTCAGRTTTGTGAAGAAGAGGGATTTTGTTGGCTATATTCCAAACACTCAACTTCCATAGCATGAGGCAGTGCTACTTTTGCTCTTCTGTCCAGTATTTCACTCTCCATGAGAAAGAACAACCTTCCCCTAACTGGCATATATCAGATCTTCAAAAAAYATCCAACAAGCTAGCAGTACAGAGAAATCATCAATGAAATAATTCTGAGCTTTGAAATTTTAATCAGGAAAAAATACGTAGCTTTTTTGGTTTCTCTCTAGTGGTTGGTACATATGAAAAATGAATTAATTCCACACAAACTCCCACAGAAAACCACCRTTCTTTAGCTCAAATGTAAGATCCTGGGGTTTTAAAGGCCTGGAATAAAATTCTGTTGATAGCCTAAGAGAAAAGTTACTAAAACATAGCCCCAATCTGAAAGAGTTCCCATGTGTTGAGCTAATTCCCAAGTCTTTCCTTAGAGGACAATTTATCAGCTTTGCTTTTTTAATCCCTGCAAAGCAGTAGCATTACAGCAGCTCCTCATTCCCTAGCTGGTAGCAATGCTCAACTGTCCCTGTCTGACTCTCATCTTAATTTGCAGCATATCTCTCATTTAACTTGTACAGTTGGGATCAAATCCTTCCCCACATGTGTGACTGAAGGCCTAAATGGGTTGTAGACAAGTTCAATAATAGATGCTTGACTCTGATCCGCAGTTCATAGCAGCAGTCTAGTTTAGATGACTCTGCCAACAGATCAGGTTATAAAACTCAGGGATTTTATTATTAGGAGCCACGGTTGMTAACAGATGGAAGTTGTCAACCTGTATTTGCATGCATGCCTGTGCAAAACTGTGGTTTGCTTGTGAGAACCAGGCTCTCTGCAATGCAGCCATGCACCAGCASTTACTTAGGACTGAGGGCACCTCTGTGCAAACAGAACATCAGAGCTGTGGGACACGCAAAGGAGGGAAGGGAACAAAACTGATTAAGCTTCAGCAATACCAAAGCAGAAATTTATCTCTTTTGTGAAGCTTTTGATCATTTTGGAAGAGTTTTTAATGATTTTTGATCATTTTTGGAAATTTTTTTGATCATTTTGAAGTTTTTGATGATTTTGATATTTGACTTCCGTGATAGGGAGAGCCTTAGCTCCACATTCTGTTATTTTAATTTCTTTAAAGAGAAAGAGGTATGAAAAGTCAAAGTGGATTTATAGTAGAATATCAGGAATCTAGACTTTTTAAACTAGATTTTTTTTTCTGTCTTTGGGAGTTGCATCACTGAGTCTATTTTGACATTTGCATGGGCTAAAGTTTATGAGGACTGCAAAGAACAATCTCAACTCACCAAACAAAAGAAGAACTCTGAGGTCTCTTCCATCTAGCTCTAATAGACGGTAAGGATTCTRGAAAGTTCTGTTGGTTTTTACACAAAGTGACAAGGCTGGAATAGAACAGGTGTATAAAACAACCCTCAGATTTTGTCTTTCTTTGTTGAAACCGTGAGTGAAGTTAAATTGCTTCTGCAGTTGCTTCTCTCTTGTTTGTACCCCTTAATGGCTTCAGCAGGGAGTGACATATTCCCAGGGAGAAGGTTTAGATGAAGKATCCTGATTTGGGATACAAAACATTACAACATATATTATACATGACATTGCTGAGGTGATACACAAAGCAAAAGGCATACCTGGAGTGGCGAGAATGGGTTGCCTCATTTATTCTGGCCAGAAGAATTTCCCATTTTCATCGTAGCCCAGCCTCATACCCATCAAAAGCCTGGTAGAGGACACTCACCTTTGAAAATCCAAAAGGTTTTGCTAAAAATTTCCTTTTATCCCATCTAAAAGTGAATAATTAATATCTGGTGCAAACTTTAAGTATCTCTGTGTTTTGAATCCTGTAATGGCACAGCACCAATCACAAAGCTCTTCCTCCCATCTTTGCACTGATGGGTATCTCTTCATACCTGCCTCTGTAACTTTGCTTCTCCCACTCCCCGAATCCAGATATTTTCAGATGTTGCTTTGGCAGCAATCACAAGATTTTTGTTTTTGTACTGCAGGATGAAGCCTCCGAAGAAATGCTGCACTGTTAGCTGTGTGATGTGGAACTTCAACACAGTGAGGGAATTTCTTCACTATCTATCTTGACTCTRGTCCCTTGGGAGCCAGGGGTTGCCATGCTGGCTATAAGGCTACAGAAGAGGAATACTCTACTCAGGGGCAAAAAAACAAACAAAAAAAAAAAAAATCCAAAAAAAACACAAACAAACAAACAAACAAACCAGTACAAATAGAGGAGCTTTATCTTTTATAAATTACCTGTGATCTGCCTGATGAATACCCATGTGTTGAGATGATCTAAAAGACTCAGATATTTTTTAATTCTTGTTAGAAAATGAGGAATACTATTGTCCTCTAAGGAAAGACTTGGGAATACTGAATTCCCTTTTTAAAAGGAATATATTGCTTAATGTTCTCAAGAAAAATAGAAATTCTGGACTTTTAAAATTATTTCAATATCAAAAGTAATAATCTGGCATCTAAAAATCTGTGAGGATATTGTTAAGGACAAGATTTTACCTTATCCATTTTTGAGTCTTTTGAATCTCAATAAGGGTGCTGTTCCAGACATTCTCTTTGGTTATTCTTCTCATTAAAAATATTTTTTTGTCTATTCTAAAGTTTTCTCTTCCTAGTTCCTCACCACTGATTTTTGTGGAATAGCCTTCTCAGAATTATCTTTATATTTATTGTTACTCTGAGATTATATACAAACTGTGATCAGCTCCTTCTTGAATTTTCACTGTCACTTAACTATATAAATTCAGCTCTCCCCATGTCTTCGCAGATATTTTTCCTATAATACTTTTATCTTACTTGTCACGCTTTGTATTTTCTTTAGATTTGCTACAGTCTTTCTTTTTGCTGACAAAACCTGCTTTTTTTTTTTTACCAATGACAGAAGAAAAGAGCAAAGAAAACACRATTTTTTAACTTACCTTTTTTCTCCTTCACAAAGTCAAAAAGATTAAAGGTAAATTTCTCTAGTTTCATTTTCTACCTCCAACTGTTCCATTGTTTGACCACCAGGAAWGAGTATAAATTGCCCAAGAGTTAGGAACTTATAGCAGTTGTCACCAACTATAGCAATTGTTTCATGGTCGTTAAGTTTTCCTTTTACTTCTCCACCAATACTGGTACAAAATCTAACAAAAATAAAAGCTATTGTGGGGAAAAAAAGAGCAAATAGTCCAAGGATACTTTTTTTTTTTTTTAAATCAGACTAAGATTATGTCTATCTATTCATCTATGGGATTAACAAATGAGCGGCAAATAATATTTATTACTTTGATACATAAGCACTAACCAATCATGASATGAGTTGGAAATATCTGTGTGCTGTCTAGGAAGCCTCAGTGAAATGATAACACTCAGGAAGGATTTTAGGCTTTGAGAAAACTATCTTCAGTTTTGCAATTAACTGCAACCAGGATCCTCACACCAGCAAATAAATTCACACACTCCTTGGGCGGGACAGCAAAACAGGGATTCTGCATCTTGCAGATGGAAAATTGAGGGGTGACACAAAGATACCCAAGTAACCCGTAACACAACTCTGAACCCCTTCTTCTGCAATTAAGCACCAATATCTAAATTATACTTCTATTTTTTTTCCCTCTCATCTTTTCTTATGTGTCATTTGTGAAAATGCCTGTATAATCCCCTTGCTTGAGAAAATTTTTGTGATAACAACGGCTAATAGACAGAAAAACAAGTGTGAATATTGTGTGACTGGAATAGACAAAATTGTATGAGAGGGCATTTGGCCTAAACAAATCACGTTGCAGAAGAAACTGATCAGAGAGATTGAACAGCAACAAGGGAATTGCTGAGGAGTCAGCTTGAAAACAAGTAAAAAGGCAGTATGGAAGTCTGCAACACTTCTTATCTCTCTGACTTTCTTTGATGCTCCCAAGTCAAGGATAYGCCTCTGTTCTTAAAGACAGTAGAAATATTCTCCTTAATCCTGGCACTAACTGTTGTCTTGAGGTTCTCAGGTTGCCTGGAAAAGTTTGAGAAAACTTTGAAAAACTTTGAAAA
>PTEX01000098.1:2416432-2459602 GCA_003342815.1 Eudromia elegans
TTTTTTTTTTTTTTTTTAAGATTTTTGTAGTATTTGAGGTGTTCAGTGAGTCGTTTCATGGCAGATGGGAATAAAACAAAATAACCAATAATCATCTTGATTTCAAACTATGGCTGTAAGAAACTGATATGTTCTCTTACTTTGCTTTTGCTCACAGTCCACAGGAGAAGGTTTGTTTAGATACTCCCCTTGGTTGTCAAGACAGGTTTCACAACAATGCTGTTTAGACACAGAAATACTCAATTTTGTGGCTGGCAGCTGCTAGTCCAAAGTTAAAGATTCATCAGCCTGAGAAGGCCATTCTAGCTCTTCAGAAAACTTCAAGTATAGCATGTATATGTGTAAAAAGACATGCAGAGGTATATGCATATTCAGTGCAGAGTTTAGTCTCTCTGCACATGTAGTATCCTCTGTGGATCTAAAGCAAGTCCAGTCTTAGACCTTCCTTGAAAGAAGCTGCTGGAGGCACAGAAAACCTAGATGCTGTGAGTTTTTGTGGTAAGGACTGCTGAGATGTCCAYAAATTTACCTCAGTATTCTCCTAAGCGCTGTTCCGCAACTGAATGCAGCTCTTCCTGTCTATACTATAACCATTAAGAATTAGACACCAGGTGGGAACATAGGCCCTATCAACACTCTCCTCACAGTGCAGGAACCTACAGACAAACAAATTMTGGATGGCTGATCAGTGCTATGTATTGCTGAGAGGCAAAGGGTAGAGGGTTACCCCATAAATCTCCATCACCACTTGGCCACAGCACACGTAATCACCCAAAACTAAGCACTCATGAGGTACCAAAGGGTGAYAGACAGTTTTTCTAGCATGACAAGGGATTCGGAAAGTTTTGTAATGATGAGAAAGCTTGAAACCAGATCACAACAAAGAGCCTTAGGCAGTATATTTCCACTGCCAGATCTTTAGCATCCACTGTTAGTCACCCCATATTCCAAGGACAGTGCAGTCTCCACTGCCTTTGCTCTGCTCCCTGGTCCAGAGCATCAGGCTGACCATGAGGAAAGCAGTCTCAGTGCCAAGGACTTCCCAGGAGCCACTCCAGACCAGGAGGTCCAGGAGAACAACTTCCTTTCATTAACTGTTAATGAATGTGTCCTGTTTCTGCAGAGGCAGGATTCAGTTTACCACTGTTCCTGTACGGCATTTTGYAATGCCCATCATCCAAACTTATACGAGGGCAATGAAGAGGGCAAAGGGCATGGGAGTATCATGTAGAAAMTGGAGAAGGAATAACACACTTTTTCAAATTTTCAGTGTGAGGCCTTATATAGGGGATGAGGACAGGGATTTTGACCTGCTCTTTGACAAGATCCTTCAGSAGACAGCTGTGCTGGTTTGTAGAAGGGTCTACAGGCAAGAAAGCAAAGTTTCCTGGGTTGGCTTTCCTTAGGAAAACTTCAAACCACATGTGCTGTGATGATGTTTTGTCCAAGGGGCAACACTAAATCTAATTCAAAGAAATGTTTTTGAACTGCATATAACAGGGGTGATCGATGTTCAGCACTGACTGCTTCACTTTACTAGTCTACCTCTGTTAAACCAAATTACTTGCAAACAGACATCACCCCTAGCACCTCTATGCAGAGGCACTTTCAAGCCAAGAGGCCAGAGCATTAAAATAGTTCAAAGCTCTCTCAGCTTTTGCCACACACAGAGAGGGACTTGTGTTGCTCAGCATGGCCATGCAAAGCCAAGATCTTGCAGATATCAGTGATCTGTCACAATATTCACCTTGGTAAATGCTGCTTGCTCCCTCTGCTCCAAGACACTAATTCCCATCTGTTTTTCAATAGTTTATATCAACAAAAGTCATGATTTCCATCAGTGCTCAAGACACAACACCCGCCTTTAACCACATGTTCTGCTGAGCAAGAAAACCAGCTGACCAGCACTTTATTGCTGCACTTTTCATGCCTTGGWAAATGAATCCAACATACCTGACAACATACTATCTCTGAGATAGCACGGTRGCAAAATGCAGTGGAGTTTCTCCATGGTGACTCTTAGTGCAAGAGAAGATGGGGATAGAAAGCAAAAAAMCTCAATTTTGCAGAATGCCATTTTCAGTTAGATCTGGAATGCCATTGCTACATAACAAATGTGAGYTGGCAAGCATCTGTTTCTTAGTAGAAAAGTGAAGTATTGTGTTGGGGCTGGAGAGAGCTTAATATCTGTGATAAATCATCTGTGGGAGGTAGARAAGAAAGAAAAAAATTGCCATAGAGCTCATGCTGAGAAGTATGATTAGTTGAGTCTGCTTAGAATTCAGCTCTGTGTTTCTGCATTTGTATTAACACCAGGAGTTTTGAGAAATCAYACCTCAATAGCCAAATTTTGCTCCACCTAAAAAATAAGCTAATTTTGTTCATCATTTTGAAAAACCAGGTCCCCTCTTTCCCTCCCCTCTGCTTTGAGAAGAATAAAATACAATCAGTGACAGTCTCCTGCTAAGGGGAGGGAGGCACATGAACACCTATGGATCGGAGAACATTTTTGTGTCAAAATGAAGAAAAGACCAGAAGTTAAATGAAGGCAACTATGCTGACAAGTCAGATGAATAGAAAAGCTTTTGACAGCCCCACCTTCTGATCTGGAAAAAAAGRTAGTTTGTGCCAACACAGCCTAGTCTGCTTTGCTGTATTCTTAGATTATATAATAAAAGAGTGTAAATAGAAATAAAGAGAAGCAGAGGTAACCACAGACCCAGAATAAATGTGAGATCAATGAGCCATTTCACACTTCAAAGAAGTTGTCCAAATGACCTTGGCACATTAAAAGCTGGCAAAGTCTATGCTGTGTGCTAGTCTGCAACAAAAATAACTACAAAATACTGAATCTGAAATTGTCTTTTGCCTTGTGTTTTAGTATTTAGACTATAGACCTCTTGTACTGCAGAAGAAATTGAAGGAGCAGAAAATTAGCTCTGCCGAGCCTCTTGCTCATGGTGAAATGTCAAGAGACACTTCAGATATATCCAAAACCTGGAGTAGGCAAGGACAGTTTCAGTTCTCTCCATGGAAGAAAAGCATGAGGTCTCTTTTTATATCTAAAGATGAGRTATCCTCAAATCACATAAGCAAATTTTTGTTTGCAGGTTTGTATTTTTTTAAGACAAATACATGTGTAAGAGGCTGTAGATCTAAGTTAAGTTCTTAGAATAACAGGTAGTTCTGTTCAACTTACAAAATTTTTAATATCTTAGTTTACAATTTGTCAAAAATGTTGTTCATATTTCCCCAATTTTTTTTTTTTTGAGAAATTCTTACAGAAAAATCCTGCACCTTAGGGAAAAAATGCAAATCCAGTAAGGTCATATTTATACTGAAGAATCTCACTGCATTGCCCTTGAAAAGGTCAACAGGACAGACACTACATTCCARGAACCAGACACTTCATGCCAGTTTTCAGATAGCAACATTGCCTAAATAAACAACAGGTGGAGATTCCTCTGAGTTAGATCATGCAASTACTTACTTTAGGCATTTATCCCTCAGAATAAGATCCAAAATCCAGAACAGGAGCCATAGGCCTCCTTTATTMCCCCTCAGAGGGAGCTAGCCACTTCACAGGAGAGTCTGGACTCCCTTTCATGGAGTGTCTCAAAAAAGCACTTAAAGTAAAGGACAGAATTTAAAAGTGGCTCCCAAAGGAAGGTGGGAGTCCTTTCCACAGCAACCTCATCCAAGGTCAGCATGTCAACCCTGCCCTCAAGCTGGGTGTCCTCTCCTGAATGTGGCCTCTTCTCCAGAGAAATGCCTCCTGCTCTCTGCAGAACTAAGGCTGGTCCTTAGCATCCTCAGACAGGAAAATGGGAAAGCCAAGTATTAGCAAGACCATTTAGCCTCAGGGGACTCAAAGTTACGTTGCCTGGAGAAAATTGAGCAAAATATCCAGTGACAGGCTTTTGTTGGTGAGTATTTTATTATCCTCATTAAACTGGCTCCATGTCCAGTGAAGTGCTCAGTGAGAAAGTGCAGGTATATGCCGCACTTAGCAGGATAACATTTAGAGGATTTTACTATAGCATCAGAAAAACAGAAATCCTGCATCTTTGGCAAGTGGTATATGTGCACTTTGTTATTGATTGGAATCAGTGCTGAAGTGAAATTATAATTCAAGTAAAATACTGGGAATGTTTTGGAGTGGGATTTGCTATTTTGTTTAGTAGCTAGGAAATGATCAGATAAACTTGCACAGTGCCTTCAAAAATTACTCCACCAGGACCTTTCAAGCTCATATCATATATTTTACTAATGGATGTGTATCTYAAACACTGTGATTTCTCCCCATTCATTTCCTAACATGCTCCCATTGCACCTTCCCTAGGTCTTAAACACCTGTCCCCTTTTGGGCATCTTGGGCAGGAGATTATTCTGTCAAGGCCTGGCRACTTGGAGTGTTCCCAGGATGGTATCGGTCTTGCCCACGCCTGGCATATTGCTTAGCAACACCGAGGAACATTTATTGCACATCCTGCTATTTATRTTTCATCCTTCATATGTTGATTTTTCTCTCCTGCCTCCAAATTTTGGTGTTGAGATTGTCGTGCGTTAGATGCTCCAGCAGTGAAGGACAAAGACATTCCCTTGTACTGTCCCTAAAAACTAAGCAAGATGATGCTCTTTGATTTCACATGCTATGACAAGCCTGTCAACCTTTCCTGCACACTATTATGGAAAGTGGCCGCACCTGGTTCTAATCAAGAATATGAAGATTCTTASTCATTGCTAAAATAAAGTTGTAGTCACAGGTACAGGAATTACAATAAAAAGATGCTCCCAACCTTAAAACTGATAATGATTTGCCTGGAGTGTTTTATAACACAGCAGTGTGTTCCCTTTTATACAACGTCCTGCCTTCATCATCTTTCTGGCACACTTCATAAGATCTCCCTGTCCTAGGATATTCCTCAATGCTACCAGTGGATCTGTACSTCCATGGTGGTGTTTCCCACAGGCATCCAAAGGAGTACACCTTACTGAAAGGACTGGGATCAACTGAGCAGTGGGATGAATCCAGGCACAAGTGGCTAACGGTGGCCGAGAACACCAACCACATCTGGCAGGACTTCTTCATGCTTTTCCTCCTTCCAGGTTTCTAACATCTAATAATGAGTGCAGAGAAACAGGAAACTCAAATGGCCATTAAAATATGAGGCAGTTGCAGTACAGGTAAAGATTAAAAGGTGTAGGATTTTCTATCTACCTGAGGGGCTTTGTGTTTTGGCTCTACAGACAAGAGGAGCTCAACATATATTGAGAACTGAAATTTACCCTGCTATTCCCAGAAGACTATTTCTTAGGGAGGAAGGAGAGAGAGGGAGTTCTCTTAAAAATAAACAGCTCAGTTTTTTAATAGTGAATTAAACTGACTTGTAAAGAGTAAAAACCATATATACTGAATACGAGTAAGACATGGAAACATAAGTGAAAGTATCAGTGATAGATGTCTGAAATATGATGTGCTGGACTCACAGAGGTGTGTGAAAACTTCTTTTTGCTTTCATTTTAAGAAGTATCTCTCAGATTTCAGTTTGGTATTTGGAGTTTCACCACRATTTCAAAGAACTATTTCTGGAAGCAGCTGAACTATGTTCTGGGAATCAGTCCTAGTAATTGAACATGAAAAATAAATGCTGAYCATATACCTAATGGATAATTTCCATTTTTTAAAAAATACATTTGACTAGAAAGAAGACGAGAGAGCACAGCTTCTGAAATATTTCATAAAAATTTGAACTATCAATCTGTGGTATAATAAACATGTGATATTAGAAACTGTAACTTAAAACAAACAATCAATTTGAACCTTGAGGTAAATGGAAATAATTTCTTCACGTATTCAAATTCTATGAAGAAGAGCCCATGGAATAAGAAACAGGCGTATTATTTTAAGAGATAGATACAACTGGGAAGTACATTTACAATTTGGAATATAGAAAACTTCAGATTAAAATAATACAAATTACACTCATAAAAGAGAAGAGTCAGCTTCTGTCACCATAAAATAAATGAAAGCAAACCAGTAAAAAAAATCTATAATGAAACTCAGGAAGATCAATTTCTCACAATGCTAAGTGCCAGGAATTAGAGCATATACACAAAAGGTATTTGAGGTTTTCTACAGAATTGCAATGAAATTAGACATGTTATAAACACTTCATTCTTGTACATTTCAAAAGTGCATCTAATTGTGAAATGGGCTCAAAGTGCAGAGAAGAGTTTAAGCTAATTTGGGTGATGTTTTGAAAGAAACAACACAATGATCTATAAATAGATCACTAAGAGAAAATAAAGGCAAAGGAGACATGAGCATGTGCACCAAGCTTCGCTTCGGTAAATACTATAGGACATATGGTAAGCCTCCTTGAGAGAAATCTAACCTAATGGCAATATCACATCAATGCAGGAGAAGAATAAACTAAAAGTGGACATATATATCATTTAATACCAAGTTTCCTCCTTTTGCCAATGTGTGCAGCTGGAGATGAATGTGCCAAAGAAGAGATCATGTCCCAGACCCCAYTCACTTCAGGAAGGTGGCAATTCACAAGGATGGGCATCACAAGTATGACAATATGGGCTTGGGAGAAAGGTACAGAAGTCTGCATTGAGGAAGGCTTTACCTTACGGGCTGAGCTGTGCAGCCTGATGCTACACACTCAGGGTGTGAAGTGATTTATCCATTAAATGGTTCACGGATAGAAACATCAGAGAAGAAACACAGAAGAGACTCCTTGTTTATGGCAGTAGYCCTATGAGCAAGGGTGACCCAAATTCTTCAGTTGCCTTCCTCCAACATACAACTTACCAGCAGGATGGGGACATCCAAGACAATTTTTTCAGTGAGATCATCTCCAGCACAAGCTACTGACTGAGGGTATCTCCAACAGTCACCCACTGAGATACAGCTGCACTTTGTGCAAGACGTATGGCAAAACCTTCATGGGGCCTCAGGACAAGTAACCCAGATGATAAAATGTGCTGCCAAGCAAGTCATGTAGTTCCCTGCCCAAATACAGGCAGAGCTATTTGGCTGCTGAAACTCCCCAGGGTTATTATCTCCTTTGGGAACCAAAGCCTTTGCCCTGAGTATTTCCTCAATGTGGGAGTATTTATCTTGAGACCACAGTCATCATTCACACCATATGGAGCTGTTCCACACAAACAGGGATACTTCCCAGCCGTTTTGTCTTAATAACTAAGCCAAAAACCCCTAGTACTCACAGAGTCAATAAATACTATATACTGGTTGAGTGGTAACACTCCTAAACCCACAGCAAACTACAGGAGTTCTCAGMTATTAAAAACAAAGAAAAATAAAGGTAGTGAAAGGCGAAGTTGGGTTTCAAAAATCTTGACAGGAATATTCCCAAGATACTTTGGTTCCACATAGCAGCAGCTTGTATCAGCTGAAAACATATATCTGTTAATACATTCTAAATTCCCAGTGGGAGCTCGGTGTGCCTGGAAAGTTCCTCCACACAAGCTGCCTGGCCCCTGTCATCACATCATTTTTCAGAACAGAAGCTTYTTGATGCCAAAAGCATCTGAAGTCGGAGGCTGCGGAGTTCAAATTTCAGCCAGAGACTGGGTCGCTAGAGATGGCCACGAACACACAAAGCCACGTGCAAGGTATTAGCAATGTTATTTATGTGCACAAGGATTCTAAGTCAAATGGGGACAACTGGCAATGCAAATAGAGTGGGTCAGGTGGGTACAGGCCTCAGAAAATGCTACGGTCCTTCAGCTCTCCCAGGCAAATATTTTCAAAAAGCTGACAAAAATTTCCTAGGGCAGCAATGTTCTCTCCTTCAGAAAACTGCAGAAAGGCAGGYTGTTTTCACACAGACTCACTGTTTTTTTTACTATTATTATTTCCCCAGAGAATTCCAAATGTCTGCTGACACCCTCAGGCAGAAAGGCAAATTTCCATTTAGTTTTAAGAGTGTGTTTCTCCCTATAAAAGACCAAGAGAAAAATGAAGAGTTGGTCACTTGATTCACTTTAGCAWAAACACGCAGAAGTAGCTTATCCCTAATACACCGTGCTCAGGGCTTTGGATAAGGGGCTGCAGTTCCTGCCCTGAGCAAGCTGTAACACATTTCTGAAAGAGGATTTATTTGCTTCTTTATCCTTGGTTTGTCCAGAGTCTTGTATTTCCCTGCAACCTTTCCTTTTRCTAGACTGGAAACTCTCCTGGGGGAAGAAGAGCTCAGGAGGCCCATGGCAAACTTTGGGAGCAGCTGAAAGCCAGTGGTAGGTGTCATCTATAGGAATAAGGAACAAGCGAACAACAGAGAGAAGCAGAGCTAAGAAGCTGCATGTCCAAACAGTAGGAACAGGGCAAATTTTATTCCTGGCGCTGAGCACTGCAGTGGTCTCACTGTCTTATACTGTTTAACTCGCTTCTCTATAAAGTGCCAACTCCATGTGATTAGGTGAGAATTTAAGTGTGTGCTTTAAAATAAAAGTTTCATCATCATTGCATTTGTAAAATTAAATATATATATATAAATTCTATCTGCTTGTGTTAAATCAGTCCTTCCTCCTTTGGTGAGAAATTTGGCACTTCTGAGGCTCATTAGAGCACTACAGTGCTCTAATTTTGGTGTTCTTCACTTGTTAGGAGGAAACCTGGGATATTATAGAGATCTAGAGATCTCTTTTCCAGAGAAGAAAACTGCCTGTTACTATACACCAAAAGTTTTGTTGTGTTGTTGTGCGTAGCAGGAGTTAACTGTTAATCTAGATGTTTTGGAGCAAGGATCATACTCTTCCACCTTACTGCCACTGGAGACAGTTCGGAAAGCTTGTATTTATGGAAAACATAACCCAGTATAACCATTTTCTTATCTTCATTTAAAACCCATCCACTGAATCTTGTTCTGGCCCCGAACTTGCCTCCAAAGGCCACATCTTGCTCAGAGGAGTAAGTCCTAAAGTTGCAGTGTGCAAATACTTACCACTGACTTGCAAACTCCCATGTGCAGCACAGCAAATACATACTTAGGCCTCACCAGCAAAGGACTCCTAAGAAGATAGTTATAGAATAGCAGCAAAAAGACTGTCTTTTCTTCTGGAAGAGACACAATTAGTAAGAAGAGAACATGAAGTGAAGTGTAAACTGGGGCAGATTAAGGGACAGTTTCTGTACTGGAAGAAAGCTAATGTAGGCCAGATCAGAGCAGTTAGAAGTAAGCRACAGTGTAGAAATGACAAATGGAGGTTGAATACATTTCCTCACATTGAAAATTACAAAATCAACCAATGGTCCTTGATCTTCAGAACTCTCCTTCCAACTCTCCAAAAGTTCCTTGTGCCTGCTTTTTTTCCTTTCAAGGTGAASACTAGATTTTAAAAGATATCCTCTCATAGTGGGCCTTCCTTTTCTTTCTTGTCACACCCCACCTTCTGTTTCCCATACATAAGGATTACCAAGTCAKAAGGCGTCACAGGAGTCAAAATTTACCCTTAGCACCTCAACCTGGTGTGTCAGGTGATGCAGGAAGCAACACAACCGGAAGGACAAACTTCAAAAGACTGAGGAAACCCTGGGGTAGAGTTAGGCAATTTGCTCAACTGAGTTGCTCACTTTCAGTCAGTCCATGGTACCTTTTTGTGATACAGTTCCACTTAGCAGAGAGGCATCCTGAGCTAGCTCAGTTACCAGAACTTAGTGTGGCTGCTTCACGTGCTGCCTGGTTTCAGCTGCTRCATAGATTTACCCTAAATGCATATCACGCCTAGATTCATCCTATGTGCACATCTCTGCTGAGCTGAGAGCAGCATCAAGTCTTTGCTTAGAAGAGCAGCTATGAGAAAAATGAKTGAGGCTGCATCTGAACGTAAGAAATCAGTGAAATCTGAATGTGTAGTATTATTTGGAAAGGGGGGTAACACTGGCAGGGCCAGAATCATGGGCATCATTGAACASCTGCATGAAGCCTAAATGCAGCCTTAGAGATTTTCCCCATTGTCAATAARGCATTCAAAGTCAAAAAGGATGGCAAGGAAAACTGTGTTCCTGTAGTTGTGGCTGATGTAAGCCATTCTACCAGGCAACAAGAACCTTCTTGAAGTGAACAGATAGTGCTGATAGYAACTGTTGGAGAAAGAATTTGGACTGAAAGATTAGGTCCAAACTATAATTAAAGGCATAATTTTATATTGGATTTTATATTTGCAGATAGTTTCCTTTTAAAAKATATGTCCCTGTTATAATCAAAATATGTATCTGACTTTTTTTTTTTCTCTATTTCTTTTTATTCAAGAAGAATGAGGGAAAATCYAGCAGAGGRAGAAAGARGATAGCTAAAGCTGTAAAGTCAAASTGAAAAATAGAATGCAGGTTGAAAGGTTAATGAATGCAAATAGCTCAACTGGTGTGCTGCATACTGAAAACTAGCAATCATGTTCAACAAGGGAATAATCAAGGAAGGACAAAAGAGAAATGTACTGGGCCATAGTAAAGGCACAATTAAATTCCCTGATGCAAGTCCAATGCTTTTTCATGGAAATGGAGCCAGTGCAAGTGCGGTCCAAATCCAGAAAATATGAATTGCCATTTTTTTTCCCAATAAAAGTAATGAAAACAATTCCACTGTTCTCATTTCTGTATAAATGGATGTTTATACAAATATCACTAGCTTTTACAGCCAGKTTTTATCTAAAAGCTTCCCTCAAAGTGTGTCCAAAGCTAAAGGTGAATGAAACAATTGTAAAATTCAGGCAGTGCTCTACGATGGGCAGCTCCTAAACAGTAGAATTCAAGAACTGAGCATGTGATTGGACACAGGGCAAAACAGCAATGCTCCAAAACTGGCTTCRTGAATAGATAACAGCTGATTCCAGAGCTTATGAACCAACCTTATAAATGGACACAGGAGAAAAGAGTGAGAGGCTTCTTTTATTTTAACAGTCTGGTTATGCACAACTGTGTTCATCATAAAGTGGCAACTCACCAGCAGAAAGATTAAATTTACAGTCAGTATGGTAGCAAATGTTTTGATATCTCAACACTAGCTTCATGGCAGCCTTTACTGATGCACACAGACAGGGTTCAGTTTTCAAGTGGGGTTTCCTCAAGATATTCTCCCTGTGTTCAACCTATAAAAACATAAAATAGGTTGACAGAAACGGGTAAGGAACCTGTAGCATTCCCTGTCATCAACAGGCCTGGTAGAATCTCTGAGTCACATTATAGAAGAGGGGTATTCTTCCATGTAGTTCAGTCTTCTTTTGCTTTGGACTCTTCCATCCTGCCCCTGTATTTCCCTTAGACATGGCAGAGTGGGAGTCAAGTGAAACTAATTTTTTTTTTTTTTTTTTTTTTTTTTTTTTTTTTTTTAGTTTTTGTCATAGAAATCATGGAAAAATCCTTAAGCATAGGCCAAGATAGGGTAAACAATATGATATGGCATCACTGGGTGATTCCATTAAACAAGAATAATTTTCTCACTAAAACCCATGTGGTAGCCCAGAAATCTTTCTTTCTTTTTATTGCTTCCTTTATTCCTTTCTCTACCAGTATGAAGAAGATCTTTTGATATAATTAAATGTTCCTAATATTAAATACGATCAAGTTTTTTTTTGATGGCCTCATCTAGTGTGGTCATTCCTTAACTGTGCATCATGTTTTTCAATTGGAGAAGTAGCTTTTAGCATATTTTTAACTCAAGGTAGCTCTTAAGTGAGTATTTTTAACACGATCCATGTGGTGCCATAAGAAAGTTGCTGATGGGTGCTGTGATAAAGGTGCTCATGATAAAGGTGCTAACGGGCAAGAAAGGATGCACTGGACTTCAAGAGATTCATTAAAAATCTCTGGGAGGCAGCAGTTACCGGGCCATGCATGTCAGTGGGCTTTTATCAAACTATGTGCTATGGCTCTGCTATATTCAGAAAAAAAGGAGAGATTTTGCTTTCCATTTGTACCAAAACAACTCAGAGTAATTTTACTCTTACTTTTACCTTTATTTCAGGAAAATCTCAGAAAATAATTAGCTTAATAATAGATCTTTCTTAAATCTACCCTGTGACCGCACATGTTCAAGATGTTTTTTACCCACATTTGAACTTGGCCACAGTACAGTAAACAGTGAAAGGATTTCCAGTACAGAAGGATATCATATAATGATAGAAAAAAAAAAACCTCTTTAGTTTTCCAACATTCAACCTTGCTAAAAAAAAAAAAAAAAAAACCTGCTAGCAAACAAAACAAAGTTCAGCCTCAGATCTCAAGGCATGCAAGGATTTTGTCTTGAATTTGTCTAAGAGAAAGGCAAACAAAGCTGGAAAAAAAAAAAAAAAAGAAAGAAAAAAAAAGGCTCCAGTATGAGGCTAGTAAACAGACCCATAAATGTTCATGGTACTTAAAAAGCAAGGTAGTTGAGGTAAGAAATATTGGGATCATTGAAAAACAATTAGAGATAGCCCTAGGGGAAATTGAATATGAAGGCTGGACAAACCTTGATGGGCTGAGAGACCTTTACTTACTCCCAGAACAACTCTCCAGGCTCCTCCTGATAAGCCATTAAGACACACTGCTGAAATTATGCGGTTGCGAGGTCTGAAAGGGGCCATTAGTCATTTCTCAGTAGTCAGTAACAACCAAACTCCAACTCACACMTTCCCGCCTGAAACAAAAGTCTTATTTAACGTTTTATAGAGAGCACCTTTAATGAGTTTACTCTTTAAAACAGGGAGAAGMGGGTGGAAGGGCMGYCTGAGTAAGCAGCRAAAAAGCGCGATGGGCAAAGTTACYGAGTGCAAACAGCAAAACAGGCATTAATTTTCTTTAGTTTATTTTCTCTTGTCTAACTCCCATATCAGTAAAACAACATTGAAAATGAATCAGCAGTAATACCTCCCAGGACCAGCTAGCTCCTYCCTCAGCAAGGGTGTGCTGCAGGGAATTCTCCATTCTCCTTCATAGTTAAGGAGTGCATCTGCTTTTATTTCTTTAACATTGAACATTCTCCTCTCTGTCCTCACCAAGAAAAAAAAAAATAAAAAAGAAAAAGAGGTCTAAATTTAATTCCTTAATAATAAAATGGGGAGGGTATCAGAGAGTGTTAAAAGGAGAGGCTGGGGGAAGAAAAGTCTCTTATGTGTTAAATTAACAATTTGAGAGAGCTCTTTTATTTGAGTTGGGTGAGAATCCTTATGAAGTGATTTGTTCTTACTTTTAATACAGCACCCACCTTAGCAGAGCCATGTTTGAAGCCAACTGCAGCCTGCTTTTAATGACAGCCTTCTGTCAAACCAGGAGTGCAGGAGGGAAGATTGAGCTGTTTTCTAGGGGACCACCACTCTTTGCTATCTGCAGTACTGCCTTAAGTGTAATTACCATTGAAATTACCTTCTTCGTTGCTACTCTGGGGCGACCAGTACCTCTCACACTCCTCTTCCCTAGAGCAAATCCCAGTTTATCCTCCTAGTTTTCAGAGCTTTTCAATTAGTTCTGCCCTACCTGTCCTTCACTTAGTAGCTAGAGTGGCTCCATCCTTTGCTTTTTAGGTCAGGCTATGTTGATGACTTATCTTTCTCCCCCACCTCCAATTTTCTTTTTGCCACCTCTGCTGAGTGAGATAAACACCGTTTAAAAAGTTTTAAGCCTGTCACCCTGTCTGCACCTCAGGCTCTCCTCCAAGCTGCCTTACAGCTCACTTAAATGGCTTAAAGCAGCAGCTGCCATGGGAAACCAGCTGAACTGCCGGCGCACAGCCACTAAAGCTGTCAACTGGGAACCACAAGCACGTTGATTTGTGCTAACGTTCCCATTGCTCTTGTTACCCTGGCCTTTTCCACTACTGTTATTCCTTTCCTTTTCCTGTTGTAGCTTCTCTGCAAACTGAGGCAAGTTCTTGATGCCTGGAGGTACCGACAGTTGTGTCGTGGGATAGGACAGGGGCCAATTTGTAGAGCAGAAAAGGCAAGGGAATATTGTGTTTGAGTTTGGCCTCTGGTAATCTGTTTTATTTATTTATTTATTTACTTACTTACTTACTTACAGCTTTTCTGCAGATTTACAGTGTCGCCTTACTACATCTTCATTTTCCATATATAGCAATAATTCTTTCTTTCTTCCTTCCTTCCTTCCTTCCTTCCTTCCTTCCTTCCTTCCTTCCTTCCTTCCTTNCCTTCCTTCCTTCCTTCCTTCCTTCCTTCCTTCCTTCCTTCCTTCCTTCCTTCCTTCCTTCCTTCCTTCCTTCCTTCCTTCCTTCCTTATGAAGAAAACTGTTTAAATTTAAGTCTCTTGGCTCTCCAGTACTGCAGTTGCCTAGATATACAAATCAGTCAGACGCAGATCAAGCGTACGTATTTAGGTCAATATGGGTTCTATTTTGCTACTCGTCCATTGATGACACCATTGACTACTATTGTCTTGGAAACCCTTAAAAACCTTAGCAATCTCTGCAATGTAAAATTTTGTTTCATTCTGGCAACTTAGCCTCTGAGTGGCAAAGGAAAAGAAGGTGAAAAGGAGAAGGGTTTGGCCACAGTAACGAGTATAGAGCCTTAAAGATGACAGAGCAGCTACTACTGCAGGAAAAGCTCATCTTTCCTGTCCAACCCTAACTACTAATCTCTGCATGTCAGCCTCTCTCTCAGCAACAGTCACTCGAACAGGCACGAGGCAGCAACAAGTTTGCTGTCTTTCCTGCCAATGCTAATGTTTCAAGTATTTGTGCTGTTCTTTATGTAGATTCAATATCAGTCATTGTGGTAATATTGCTGGTGATGAAATAAAATACTGCATGATTCAGCAACCTCCTGTGCGAGGACCTTGAATAACTACAAAAAGAGGCAATTTTTGAGCGTGGAAGAGAGTCAGTTTGGCTTTAGATTGATTGCAAACTGCAGGGCTTTGCTAATGGCACCAGCAACTCAGGAGAGCCACCTTGCTGATGTGAAGGGGATGGCGCATGGTAGCATATGCCTCATTTCATGTTGGTGGCGAGTTGTTATAGTGTAGGTCATCAAAGCTATTCCTTTTAATCTGAAGCTCTAAAACAGCTGTTAGCTTTGCAAGTACCATTCAGTCTGCATTTTATACAGTTTTACTGGGAACTTGCTACGAGTCCAGCCAGTATGAGATAACTCGGAAGAAACCACACGCCAAATCCATGGGCAAGATGGAGCTATGACCTCCACCCTCCCCCCCTTTCACATAAAACTTTGAGTTTTGAGCACAGTCAGTGGCCGCTGATGCTTTTCCCTCTGGATATTCAGCAATTACTGCCAAGAGGTACCTGTCACGTAACCATTCCAGGGTTTGCAAACTGGGCCATTAGACATCTGAGTGATAAACAACTCTGTTGGCTATCAAGATCCAGACAGCCTTTAGTGGAGGATGTCCGCAATCAAATGACTGGAATGTGTCAGCTGAATAACATGATGTTTTTCTGAGATGTATATTTGAAAATACAATTCAACATGTGCTAAATTAACGAGCACCGGCAGAGATCAGATGGTTGGTACAGGAAAATGAATCCACGCGCCATGTGCCTGTTTCTGCTGTGATGTGTTGATAATTAGTTTAAATATATCTGTTGCATCTGTTGATTTTTGGTTCTACTGTGGAGTTATGATCCAGTCTGCAGCATTATTTGAAACATAATTTTGTTCCATGCTGCAGCAAAATTCATTGTAATACTGTAAATAATCCGAACTGAAGATTGAGTCTCAAGACTGCAAAAATACAAATGAACAGGAAAAGATAACTCACTTTAACACACTCACTTTAACATGTTATTTAAACTAGAAATCTGTGAAATTTCTTCATTAAATTATAACCAATCTTTCAGCTTATGTAAGATCTGTAAATATAGCACTGAAGCTAATCATGGTTAAGAGTACTGACAGAAGCACTGTCTTAATTCTTAAGCAATCAAACTTAGAGACAGATTCTTCTGCCCTCCTGTGTAATTTCTGTTTGGGCTATGCACAATGCAAAACATGATCCAAATAAAGGTGAATTTCTCTCCTTTTACACCACAAATATAGCTCAACATTCAGAATTCATCTGCTGTCACAGCTGATTTTTTTTTTATTCATAAACACAGAATTCAGCATTGAGTCTGAACCTGGTTGCCTATAGAGACCTTAGATCAGCAGCTTTAGCCCTATTTAGGGCAACTCTCAAGACTTGGTACTGAGAGATCACATGCACCGGTGCTTTGCTGTCCTGGAGGCAGGTAAATATCTCCATAACCAAGTGTTCTTTATGTTTTTGGCCAGGTCAGCTTTGAAAATGTTCCCTTCCATTCTCTTTCAATAGGAGAAGTGTATACTGCTAATAAACCTCACAGGTCTGGACTAATTCTGATCTGTTTTCAGTTAAATCCTTTGAGCCTTGATCCAATACAAGGACAGTTCTGTGAGGCCAAGGATTTGCAGAGTGGGATATGAGCTATCAGATTGGATGTTTAAATTTCTAAGGTCTTGAAACCTGTTATCTTACAGGGTTGCCCTCCCGTGCATGAAGCACGGCACCTATCCCTGCCAGAGGCGAGGTCCTTGGAGGTGAAGATGCTGGGCAAGATGACTTCTTTTGTGGGCTGCTTGCTGAATCCACCCTACAGCTTTGTTTTGCAAAAGGCTCAAATATTTGCACTTCTAAACCCAAATAAGGTCTCTCATTTTTTTCTTAAGCAGTCAGATCTGGAGGAGTTTTATGACAGGAGGACTGCTTAAGTGGGAAGAGGCAGGAACACAAGCTCAGCGTGTTACACAGGACTGAACCATAAATTACATAGATTACATAAATACATAAATGCCTGTCAATTGAGCATTTAGGATGTATTTTAAAATTATGGCAAAATCAAAATGGATTTAAAATTGAAGAAAAATATCAATTCATATCATTATAAAACCAAGATTCATCCAAGGAATGAAGGGAAGAAACAAGGGAAAGTCCACATATATTTGGATTATAGGAGAGTAGTTAGAATCAGATGGAGTTAAGATTAATCTTTAGGTTGTCATGTCTTTGAAGACTGGTACGGAATTGTTCCATATCTGAATGGAAATGCCACCTTTCTTGAAATAGATGTACGTGCTTCTTAACAAAATGTTCACTCTGAAAATCAGTTTTCTCTGTGGTGGCGATAGAAGGAAGAGAAAGGAAAGAAGTGGAATTTCACCTAAAGCTTCCTGAATAGCTATATTTTAAGAATTCACTTTAACATGTGAAAACAAATCCGCAGTGTGTGTATGCATGGGTGAAAATATACTTTTATATTTATGTATTTATTTATCTTACTCAAGCAATAAATGTGTTGATTTTTCATTAAGCACCTTCAGGAGAGTTACTTTTAAAATTTTATTAAAAAAAAAATTTCATATGAGTTTGATGCTAGAGGGATTTACATTTCTATTAACAATTCAGGAGCCAAAATTTCCCAACAGACGTATGAGTTTATTCTCCTGGCTGGCTTAAATGAAATATTTTACTCTAGTGTTTAACAATGTAGATAAAGAAAAGAACTGTGTGCCTTGTGGACAGAGAAGATGAAGAAATAGAAATCTGTGGACTTATTTCTTTATACACTGAGGATTAAACTGGCAACGAATCCAACTTACTTTGATCTCAGCTGCATGCTTGCCATACTTTGCCATATTTACAGAAAAATTAAATGACTCTGACTGCTGGATTTACCTCTCCCACAGGCCTAAATCACTTAAAAAATTCTCATGATGCAGTTATGTTGACTGAATTTCATGCAATTTTCAAAGCATTGCATTTCACATGGCATGGAAGTAACGTGTCACATGTGAGTGGGGTCACTAGATGATTAGATAGGAATAGATCTAGAATATTTGACTCTCTGCAAAAGTACTTTATCATTTTGGGTATATCAAAGAAGGATCTAATTTTGTTACTCTCTTGGTT
Source organism: Eudromia elegans (assembly GCA_003342815.1). Taxonomy (NCBI): domain Eukaryota; kingdom Metazoa; phylum Chordata; class Aves; order Tinamiformes; family Tinamidae; genus Eudromia; species Eudromia elegans. The sequence goes on from PTEX01000098.1 coordinate 2,434,347, forward strand.
GTGGCATCACTGTTTCCCACTGCTTCGTGACCTATCGTTTCAAAGCAGAAACAATATACACAAAATACTATCTTCTGACAATTTTAATGATTTTTTTTTCTGTGTAAATAAGGCACAAGAGTAGCCATCACTTTTCCCACAAACTAGGAAAAAATGTGGCGGTATCAGCTCTGAAACTGCAAATATGCACTATTTGAGCAAAAGCAGCAATTATGTCAGGTATTATTAAATACTAAGCTGTTATAGTTACTGTTGCTAAACATATAGAGGGCAAATTTGCATGCATTACATAGTTTTTGTAATACTGAACACTGAGGTGCTAACAGATAAGGTAAGAATTCTGATTTGATCAATATTAAAGGTAAGAATCGAGCTTGATATGAAGAGATATTGCACGTACCTTTAGTTGCAAGCACGTCTATGTTGATTTCACTGGCTGCACTAAAAGCATTAACTAACACAGCTGTGTTATCCAAGATTAATAGACTAGGAGAAGCAGGAATTGCAAATGAAATAATTAGTCGTCTCTGCTTCACTGTTAAGGGTCTAAATGTTCTATATGCGTTTAACGAAAGCCCATGTCTTCTTTGTGTGAAGCAGGGGAAGCTTAAATACTGCAACCATGCCCAAATGATGTGACTAGAACCTCCGTGCTTGCAACTCTGCGTGCTGCAGTGAGAAAGCAAGAAATGCTTTTCTCTCAGGTGTCCAAGTGATGAAATCTTGATTTCAGGGGAAGGCTGTCTTGAAACGGCTGACAAATAACCCATTGCATTGATATTCTGTCAGAGCCTTTCACTGCTGAAGACACAGAGGTAAAACAAACACATCCCTTCACTAAGGAACGAGCCGACGCCAATACTGTGCTCGGTGTTTGCAAGGTCAACTCCACGCAGTCCGTAGACAGTTCTGTTTATAACTGCTGTGTTCATAAACAAAGCTGGCTGTTGACTCACATGTGCTGACAGCAGATACTCTCCCACGGAAACCCAAATAATAAATTGCACTAAGCAATTTATATCCTGAGGGAGAGCTCTGTTCTGCAGGGTTAACTCCCGAGAATAGGAAGGAGATGTCAATGTGGAGGCAAAGATTAAGTAACACACCGGAAAAGCTTTGAAGAGCACTTACATTCTGGAGGATGTCATCTCACTGCTCACTTCTAGAGGAGGATATCTGCACTGACACACCGTGCTTTAGCTCACATATCAGGAGGAGGTGATTTCCCCATCTCTCTGGCAGAAGGGCCAGATGAATCCGAGGCTAGCCGATGGTGTCATCGGCAGGATGCTGCTGGTTGTTTTCCTGTAGCAAAGATCATAATGATAGTTCCATGTGGCACAATTAGGGTTTGGCACAAAAACTGTACAGAAAGATTTGACAAAACAGTAATTCCTGTTCAAATCATCTCAGCTAAAGAGTTAAGGTTGTCTTTTTCTTGGGATACAAATGTTGAGTTTCACTGGATGATACAGGAGTGTGCAATAAATGAAACCCTACCCAGTCAAGATACTCGAGAAGCACTGGAGAGGTGGTATATCCATATATATCAATATATATGTGAATATACTTCTTTGCCTTAAGTATAGGGCATAATGATTATGAAATACTACCCATCATACCTACATGAGATACAGCTGCAGTGAAAGTGGATATCACATGTTTAAGCATGGCCACAACCAGAGCAAAAGTTGTCAAGCTGTTAAAACCAACTCCAGATCTCATGCAAATGATGGCAATGCATTGTAATTAGAGGTTTTGCAGGAGGGAAGAAATGTCAAAGAGTCATTCAAGGCTGCCCCAAGTTCTTTAGTTGGTAAGGAACTGTTCCCACAATCAGATATATATAGAATATTGTCAATATCTGACATTAATCTGTAATAGGGAAAGAGACAGAGGCTTTTGATTCTGTACTGTGAATCTAAGATAGACATTTCAGAATATACTTACAAGATTTTAAACCCTAAGAAGTTTTAATTCCTTTACTCCCCTCATAATCAAAGTTCTTGCAGTAGCTCGGAGAAGCTTTTCTAGATTGAGGCAATCACCCTGAGCTGCTGTATGATACAGCCCATGCTGGACTGTCAGGAACAGTGTGTTGCACAGCCCTGACCTGAGCTCTGAGCCTGCTTTTGTGAAAAGCGTTTAGAAAGCAGGATTGGAGAATCTCAACCCGCCCGTTAGTGCCCCTCAATGATAAAAGCAAGATCAGTTGTAATAAAAACATTCCTGACAGACAGTTGTTATTAAACAGCTTCCAATGACAAAGAATCTACAAACTCTTAGTCAATCTATTTGTGTCTTCCTATCATTACTTTTAGAAGATTTTTCCTAGTGCCTAAACTTTGCTGCAGTTCACATATGTTACTTTTATCTCAGTGGATATGAAGAATAATCTATTTTCTTTCTCTCTGTAACCACCTTTTTAATATTAGAAGAGCATTGTGGGTCTTCCATCAATCTTTCTCTTTTCAAATGATCCCAGTTTCTTCAGTTGTCATTCATGTTTTCCACACCTTTCACTGTTGTCTTCTGTGCCCGAGCTGAGAATTCTTTGCCATAATTCTGTCGGATCTCTCTATATTGTTCTGTACACCTCAAGCAATGGAGAGGGGACAGAATTTGGGTGATGTGCTCCCCTAGGATGAGTGTAACCTCCACCAAGTTCTGGACGACCCATTCACAAGCATTCCCACTGTGAAGAAGGTACAGACTAACACGCGCATACACTTTCTTCAGCCAACCAAACATTCAGTCATTATCTTCCTTGTTATCACGGAAGAGGCTAAATATCTTTCCCTAGTCCACAGGTGTTCATCCTGCAAGGAAGGTTGGTCTGAAAGAGAGAAAGTTGTTTTCCTTTGTTGATGTTGATAAGGTTGAGCTGTTCCATTTATTTATTGGAGAGAAAATAAAAACTTTTGAAATGTTATCCCTGGCTTGAGTTGATAGTTGATATGATGAGACAACTACAAAATATCAGCTGGGTAGGGCAAAATGGGTTTCAACTGTCAGCCTCAGCTGTATGGAAGTACTCAGTATCCATCTTGCTAGACTTGTTGTCTCATTAAATTTAACCAAATTAAACTGCCTCTGAGGTCTAGATGGCAGGAATATGCACATCAGAAATGTGCCTGTGCTTCAAATTCTCTATCAAGTGCAGATAAGAGGAGTGTGCTTTGCAGCTAAGTTTCATTGATGTGTGTGCTAGCATTCATGTCAGGTTTTCTTTTAAGAATACTTGAATGGCTCTATTTTTAGATCTTACTTCATCAGATATTGCATGCATAATGCATCATCAATGAGGAAAAAATTTAATCATAGCATAAATCAACTGAACGATGCTACAATAAATCAAAATCCAGATTGCTTTGCTTGCGGGAGTTGAGCAAAGGGGTTTTGTTTTTTAATTCCTGAATTCCAAGAGGCCCTATGGAGGATGCTCCCCTGATATTTAGCTGATTGGGGAACATGTGCTACAGGCCCTTAAAATTAGTCCCAAGCATGGAACATCATCTTTCAATCCTGAGGCAGCTATTGCGTTTTTAATTTTTGCTGATAAGAAATGCAGACCAGCATTCGCGTATCTTCTCTAGATAATTCACAGACAGTACAGCTCTTGATTGACAGCAAAAAATCATTTGCTGATCATTCAYAAATTCCAAACCAAGGAAGAGAAGGCTGTAAAGTAATTTCTCTGTAATCTCCCAAATGTTAAGGGAACAGAATTAAAGTCAGGCACTTTATTGAACAGCAAAAAGCATAGAAATTGAATTAAAGAGATCCGCTCCTTTTCTGGGAAGTCTTTTGCTGCTGCTGCTGTTGTTGTTGTTATGGASCATCCATTTCAGGCAGCTCTATAGTTTTAAAAAGTGGGAAGCACGTTTCAGAGGGGTGCATACTGCTTTTGCTTGCAGGCTACACCGGTGTGACAGCAGCCTTGGTGGTTAGACATGACTRGACTGTATGCCCAAGAAGACAGCTGCCTCCTGCTTCATCTTCACCTGGGCAGCAGAGGCAGGAGTGGCTCATGACATGGTCTCTGCAGAGAYGCTGTTGGGATGGAAAGGAAGTGTTCGGTGGTCAGGGTAGCTCTTGTTACCTAAACAGTCATTGCAGGTTGGATGGATGAGCTAGACAGCGGGTCAGCAGCTGGACCTCTCTTATCTTAACGTGACATAGCATCTAGTAAAAGCATCATCTCTTCYGAAGTCATAATTATGACAGCAGGAATACTTTTTTTCCTGACCYCAGTGATTTTTCTTCACACAGTGTTTTATCTTTTACAGGGAGACTTTTTTTTCTTCTGCAATCTGAAGCAGTCTTTTTACTTCTTTGGTTCATAGACTCATCATATTTTATCTCCACATTATCTCCTACCTTTGATTAGGCATCCTTATTTCACTTTTTCCTGGGTTATCCATCTCCATTTCTATAGCATTTAATTGAACAGCTGAATATTCATTGATGGTCTCTAGAGCCACATAATGATCTTCAGGCATGATAAAACTCTCCTTGGGTGTGTTTTGGTTAGATTAGAGACAAAGAGCTAAATGGGACTGGGACATATAATATCTCCCATTAGTTTATAAAGAATTGCAGAGGGATCATTTATCCCTTCATAAGGGAAGGAAAGGAATTAAAGAGAGCAGGGATTGGAGGCATGAGAGAGAAGTAGGAGGAAGTAGGAGGCAGCTTTCAAGAAGGGGGAAGCAAGTTGTTTCAGCACTATAATCCTTTCTTTCATGACACTGGTATTTGCAGAAGATATTGTAACACTGCTGGTCCCCAAAAGCAGCAGGGGAAGGGAATTTGACCTACTTTAGGCCCCTGTGCTAGGAGGTTGGTTTCCCCAGGCTCGGTGCAGATGCTGCAGCGAGGGGCGAGCCTGGAGGGCAGCTCAGAGCCCCGGCGGTCCTGGGCTCGGGCAGGCTGTATCTTCCATGAATTCCCCATCCTATATTGCATGTTACGAGCTGAACAATCAGCTTAGGAAAACATGCCAATTTGGATTTACCAAAAATATCTCTTTTTTACCTCAACAAAGCAATCTGCATGGTAAAGAAAGGGATTGAAACAGTTTTGGATCTGTCAGGCTAATGCTCTCTCAGGCTGTAGTGAACACTACTAAAATTGYCAAGTATTAAGATTCCAGTTTGGCTTCTTTGTGCTTTCCTCTATATGAAAAATACCCTCGAGAATGGTGAATATGATAATCTCGAKCTATATCTAGGGATGCATTGATTACTCTAAAGCATTAACAGSAGATAATGAGAGTTAGTCTTTCCTGAATGGTAGGAATGGCATATTCCTGAATGGAGAATAGTTGGACTGAAATCCCCTTGGGTGTGGAATAAACTGAAGCTGGTGTCGAGATGTATCCCCATGATCATCTCTCTTTGTACTTATCCAGGACATCAAAGCTGCCAGGGATGCTCTAAAAAATGAAGTTCAGCATAGATTTGTTTGAAAGGTGCGATAAAATAAAACAGAGTTGTGTTATGAAAATCATATTAATTGCAAAGCAGTGCCCTACCAATGATGATCTGCCTGTATGACATTTCATTTGTTGCCTTAGGGWGTTTTCAGAAACAATATAGTTTAATGAGTCACTGTAATGACCTAAAAATCGAGTCAGAAAAAGATACTTTGAGTAAAAGGCTACGTTTAATTGGGAATCTGAGATACCATTCAGGAAATATCAAATATCTGTTGTTCATGTAATGATTTTGTACAATCCTAGTACAAAACYGCATTTTGATAACCATGTTAATGGATAATGTCTTTCTTGGTCCAAGAAAACTGTTGTTCTTTTATTTTGAATTGCAAGGCAAACAACTTCTCACTTAAACTCTGTTTCAAGTATTTCTTGATTCTTGCTTTCAAAACAAATATAAATAAAATAAATAAATAAATAAGGATGTTCAGAATGAGTCTCCTAAAAAATGACTGTGTTCAAAGGCTTCTGCTATTTGGCTTAAGCATCTTTTTCTTCATTACATCATTTGTTACATGCTGGCTGGTCTCTATGTGAAACTCACAGCAGAATGAACATTGTGAATTTAGTGTTGTTATTACAAAACGACGATTTTGCAAATTACACAGTTTATACAATGTGAGCATAGGTACTGCTGGGTCTGCAAAAGGCTGTAACAGAAGCCAGGCAGGCAGGCAAAGATGTGCAAATTAGCAGCATAATAGCAACGATAAGAAAGACTGTGGAGGAAAAGGAAACGAAATGACATAATCATCTATCTCATTGAGAGATTCATCAGTAATCAATTACTGCAAAATGAGGGCATTTTTTTACAGCAGTAGTTTTTCCAGGTAGATACACAGGTAGTCAGTAACCAGGCAGAGGTTTTCCAAAGAAAGAGAGAAAAAATCTGCCTGTGGCTGCTCCAAGGCATCTTTCAGATGTAACTCTGTCTCTGTCGGTCCAGGTCCTCTATAGAGATTCTAATGAAACTGGCTTYTTAGCTATGGGGAACAAATTTAAATGCCTAAAATTACAAAATGCAAAAATGCAATATGACTATCTTGCCATTTGGCTTCTGTTGGTCAAAATTAGAGGTGACCTGGAACAGATACTTAACTAGTCTATGAAGAAAGATAACATAGAATTTCTTTATTTCTTTATTTTTTATTTCTGTGCTGAACCAATTTTAACCATCTGCAGAAATTAAAACTTAACTAAACTTCTATATTCATTATAAACATTTTGTATAAATCAGATAGGATTTAAAACACAGAGCACGGATATCTAAAGTATATTATTCTGTCTCCAGTTCTGTATCCTACTCTAGATTTTATAGAGGAAAGCAAGGAAAGTACTTGAGTTAATTGGGCACAGTGTACAAAAGTGGGCAGGGATGGAGATAGCAGTCAAAATTCCTTCTGAACCATTCCAGAAATCACATGCACATTGAAGTATTTATCRTTGTTCCTGCTTTGACTTCAATTAAGTTATCTGCATGAAAAATTGAACAGCAGTCTGTTATTATGGTCTTTATTTCCTGAGAATCCATTAACCCCTGCTGTCACTCACATGAAAATAAACAGAGGATATGTTGAACTGTTATATAAAAGTAAATATAAAGGAGGGTTTTGTCGAAYGAGAATATATCATAAGCACTTACATATTGCTATAAAGTGATTAAAAGCAACAGGAAAAGAGATAAACACTTAGAGGAGGGAAAGCTATTACTGACACTTTATCTTGTCTCACTGAACACAGCGGGATCTAGGGAATATTTGCCCCTTACATCTAAAAAATGCAGTGTTTGAGCATGCTGGGGATTCGGAAGGTGGCACTGTAGCCCCAAATCAGCTCTTCCCTGAGGGTACAGCAGGAAGAGCAACCTGCAACACTGAAGCAAGAAACCCTTTTCTAATGAACCAYGCATGACGCAGAGTGCACCACGTCTTCAGTGAAGAAGGTCAATGGAAACGATACAGGGACATGAGTCTTGATAGAGACGTGTAAACTCAAATGCCCAGTGATTTCTGATCACTAAAAGCCAAACGATCAGCTGATCTAGTAGCTAAGGGCAGAAGTGCAACTCACAATGTCCTGAGCGTATTCCAGCACAGTTAATTAAAGTCTGCCTTGCTAAAAGCCATAGTGGACATCATCCATATGTAACTTTTTCGTCCTCCTCTAGTATACTTGCTTTCCAGGTTTATTCCTGTTTGCATATCTTTGTTTTGAATATCTTCCTCCATGCATATATTAGCTTGACTCTTTTTCCACGCTGAGTTTCATTTTGTTATTTTCAGCTCAAATTTGAATGGGTTAGATTATGCTCGTACTGTTGAGCACTGCCAATCTTGTCATACCATCTGGTTTGAAAATTAGAAAAGAAGTTGAATCTCTTAATAGGATGAAATAGCTGTTCTTTGCTCTGGGAGTTTTCTTCATGGGTTAGATTTTTTTTGTTCACTTGTTGATAGTTTCATCCTTTATGGCCCAGCTATTTAAATACCATTATGCTCTTTGCTGCTATGCCTCCCTGAAAGTTTCATTTTGCTTATGACTGCAGACTGTTTATGTAATTCAATTTGTTTTGCACTCCCAGGCACAAAAGCCTTTAAAAGTTTCTTAAAAAAAAAAAGGCAAGCACAAACGAAGTAAAAAGCATGTTTTATGAGACGGTAACTAGGTGGCTCCTGATTGATATTTAAGGCCATTTAAATTCCTGTTACCTCCTAGATCAATAAAGGAAAACCATTGCARTATCTAGCTCTAAAAATGCCCGTGATTTTTATTGAAACTGTGCTTTGCTCACGTTCCTTTGTGCTCCATGCTCCATTGCTCTGCTCAGCTTTGCAATCCACTAAACGAAGGTGAGCATGTAACTCTGCAAACAACCAACCATGATCAGGAAAACACTTGATAAGGCTGCAAACACCCTGTTTTCTATGAGGAATGGTATTTTCCACATGTGAGGAAGAACCTAACAGTCATGGCTAAGGATTCAAGCGGAGATGGAGGTAACAACAGTTGTGAGAAGCTCACATAGCACTGAGACACAGCAGCTGTTGGGAGGTTTTCCCATTTCAAGCTCTCTTTCCCAGCTGTTCTTGATAGGGAACACTGCAGGTCTCATAATTGCTTCCCAGTAACTAGGACTATTCCTGACCATATTACACCATTTTCCTTCAACTGACCTTTGATGGACTTGCTGGTGCCAATCTGAGGAAATGGAGGAGGTCGTACAGACCCATGGATTAGAGCAGAAAGGAAGAACAGTCCAGAATGAGCACGTTGCAGGGGGTTGTGTTTTCTCAGGGGGGCTGTTGGGGAGCCCTCCATGAACTTCCCATTCTTGCCCAGGGGTACTTTACTATATTGAAACTGCAAAGAAAAACATTTTTAACTTCAATCCCGTTTACCATTTTGCTTTACGAAGCATGATGAAGATTATACTTAAAGTTAGGGGCATTCATCTATTCTGAAAAGGGCCAAGCAAACCAGATGTTCAAATAAGAAGCCTTAATGGCATCGTATCCCATCTTTTAAGCTTTGAAGTTTCCTCTTCTTTCACAGGCAAACTTCTTATATTTGCAGACGTTTTGCTTGAATAAGGCCCGAGAACAGTCATTGAGGATTCCAGTTACTTTTAATTTTTATAATTCTCTTTGAGATTAATTATTTATTATATGAGCTATTYAGAAAATTGCAAGATGGGGGTTACTAATTTAATACATCCTTTTCTTTTTTCCCYGAGTCCTTCTCCTAATGCCTTGTTTTGAAGCTCAATTTAATGCATAATAAAGTTACATTCTTTCATTCTAATTAGACATCAGATTTTTTAATAGCCTACACAATAAAAATGTCAAAATAATTTATTTTTCTGAAACAATGAGCAGAAGTTCAGAATATATACTCTGAATCATTGTTTAACTTTAAAGCATAAATCAACCAATGTCATCTATTTATGTGATCTGCATAAGATCATAGTGCAATGGATAATGCATGGGGAACTTGGTATTCCTGCACTGTTGCATGTTTTCATCAAGTAGCATTTTATTCTGATTATGCATTACATCTCAAGCTAATTCAAAGCATATATCTAAGTCTTTTCCTCTACAGTACCTATACTGTGGCAGAACATTATTTTTTTTCTATTATTATATGTGAAAATCACCACAGAATTCAGGATTCTAAAAAATCTGTTGCTTTCTGAGGCAAAAAATAAAACAGTGTTACTATAAAAAGCTGGTCAGTCAGCAGATTAATTAGTTTAAACATCAGGTTCCCGATGGTTCTGAATTCATGTTTCTTTAGCAAGGAGAAATTCATATATGAATCATTTTTCTTCCCAAATCTAAATCTTAGGTCATTTACAGACACAGTGTCTTTTTTTTGTTTAAGTTTTGTTTTGTTTGAGAGCAGAAATTTGTCTGAAAGTRACTATTTAGTCCAGATATTTGATGATACCTGTTAAACTTTATTGCTGGCAGAGAATTAATAGCTGTTAACAAACTCAAGTAACTCTACAAAAACTGACAATAAGAGATTCACTCACAGTTTATACAAACTTCTGAGCATTTATTGGCTTTTGGGGGTATTTCATAGTTGTATGCATTTGAATTGACATGGATCAGTGTTGTTTATTTTTTAGATAGCCATAGAATTTAATCTCASATCAAGGTTTTATTAAGAGGTGTTCTTACTTAACCCGGTATTTTCTTTGAAATAGTGAAGAAAAGTCCAGCCCAAAACAAGACTCACATTTATGTGATTTATTATATAATCAAATTGAAATACCAATGCTAATAGTGAAATTCAACTACATGAAAAATATAAAAAGTTGCTCAGCAGATTATTAACAAATCTGAGTGAGCTAACAAGTGAGCTAACATCAAATTAATATTTGAACATCAAATAATGGTTGATTTGTGTGTAAAAAATACAATTCATCTCAAAGTTACCACCGTGTCATAATTCTGATGGTAGCAGATCAAGTCTAAGAGATTCCCACCCTTGCTAGTTCCATGTTAAAACACCTAGATGTGGATATCTGTATGCAAGTGAAGTGTCTAATTTCYCAATAAAGGAAATGGAAATTCAGTGTGTAACTCGGCCAACCAAGCGAGGTGTTATCTAAGCTGCCCTAGCATATTCAAGAGCTCTCCGTTCATTGGCAGACACAACACTGGGTCTGCATGGGGTCTGTGTCCTCCGGAGGTGACAGCAGAGCACCCTTGGGCAGCTCAGCACCAGGAACCTCTCTGTAGTCATTGAACCAACCCCTTTGCCAGCATGCCTGGGACTTTAGAAAGTGATTCCGCTGAATAAATGCACCCTACTAAACTGAACAAGCTGAWTCCCACCCACAAGCCTGCAGGGAGAGGTAGGCTGTGCAGGAAGACTTGCTGAAGTACTGCTGGGATCGTGAGTTACGGAGGTCTCCTGTAGGTAGTTTGTCCACAGTGGATAGGCCTAACCCAAGGGTTGTTAATGCCCAGGAAAATCTTTACAGGCTCTATTCGGGAAGATGAAACCTGCAGCTTTMAGAGGTGCTAAAAGAATTGCATTTCTGGGGGATAAMAAAAGCATAATATTGTGTTACTGRTCTCAAGTTCTTGTGAAATTTCTTAGTGGGGACAGAGGGAGCGGGATCTTTGCAATTGTTGCAGAAAGCAATCCCATCAAGAGGAGGTGATGCATGTTCATTTTAAGTTAAGTTTTGTGGTACCTAATGCTCACTGATATTTAGGAAAGAGTGGTAGAAAGGAAGTGCTATCCATACTAAACACAGTAGTTACAACAAAGSCATTGATTTCTTTCAGTTTCTTTACAAGAGCAGTATTTTTTTTGCCCTGCTGCTGTTCAAAATACTTTTTTTTTAAAAAAAAATCATTTCCTTTTTCTCTGAGAGGTTTGTTCAATATAAAGGCTATTAGATGTTTTTCACCTGTACCTCATACCTATTCTAGTGAGATAAATTGGAGTACAAATTCAAGATCACCTTTGAACCCATCTTTTCAATCAAATAGCTTTCTACAGTGTAGTRGCAGAAGGTTAATTATCTATAATGTAAAAAATAAAAACAAAACAAAAAAGGCAAAAAGGCAAAACAAAGCAGAGCAGTTAACTGGTATAAAATGGTTGCTATTAGAGAAATAAAGCACTACACTATAGATAAGAACTGCATCTCAWTCCAATCTCCTTCCAATTGGCTCCTGTGCTTCGTTAGCCAGAGTATTGACAGAGGGTCACGGGAGCTGATTCTTCCTTTCTACTCAGCCTTGGGGGTTGGCATTATCCTGCAGTGATGGGTCTAGTTCAGAGTTCCTCTGTACAGGAGAGACAAGRACACRGGGGAATAACGCCCATGAAGAGCCACAAAGATGAWTAAAGGAMTAGAACATCCATCCTATAAGGTAAGGCTGAGAAAAMTGGGGTTGTTAAGCCTGAAGAAGAGGGCTCAGGAAACTCTTACTTATGTGTGTAAATATCTAATGCAGAAGAACATGGTTTCTTCTCAGTGTGCCTTGTTATGGGTCAAGAGCCAATTGGCAAAAATCAAGATTACAAGAAGTCTCATCTAAAGATGTGAAAATATTTTTCACTGAGGATAACATGTGGATGTTCAAACACTAGAATGGACTGCCTAGAAAGACCATGAGGTCTCCATTCTTGGAGCCATTCATAACTCAGTTGGAGCTTCTCCTGATCAACCTGCTGTAGTTGCCTCTGCTTTGAGCAGGGAGGTTGGACTAGGCSATCTCCATAGCACACGGTAGGACAAGAGCAAAGTCAGACTTCTGTGTCCCTGCTCYTGGGGAATGTACTTATAMCAAGGATAGTTTAAAAACACTAGATCTGTTTTTTCAGCCAATCAACAAATTTATCAGGAAAGATAAATTTCTAAGAAAATTATCTGATGCAGACTTTATTAATTTGCTGTGTTTTCTGTGGAAAATTAATCAGATCTGGGGAATGTAGCATGGTGTACAAATGTTTCTGCAATCTGATTCTGAAAAAAAAAAAAACAATGTGAACTAGTGTAAGAGTTAGGCTTCTAGTAGTTTATCTGAAGAGATTCTGAAATTAATAGTTATATTTATAAACGAATTATATTCGGAATGTTAGCAGTGACAAAGGACAGTGTGTATGAACTGAACTGTATTTTAATTCTAGTGAGATACTCTTTCACTAAAGGAGGAAGAGAATTGGRTCAGTCCTACTAAAGGCAGACTTTATGTAAGGCAGAGAACTATTGTTATCCTTCAATCATTCTTGAAACTTCAGTTTTCTTCCTCRTGGGCAAAACACTGGGGATTTCATTCTGTGAAATGCAAATATTCAGAGACTAGTGATTTCTTTCTTGCTTTTGCCTCCCAGTACCAATGTGCTTCACATCTTGCTGACACAGTTTCCTGTGCTCCTCATTCTACACATCCCTTGCTTCCATCAAATGGGAGTCCTTGGAGGGTGAAAAGTACCTCTGTAAATGGCCTTGCAGACTTCTGAAGTCTGAAGCCTGAAGACGGATGTGAAGAGGCTTTAGCAAGATTAGTATAAATAAAGGAATGATACTAATGGTTCCTTTGTCCTTTGTGCTTCTCTTACCCCGTCTTACTAAGCTTCTCTCTGGATACAGAAATWAGCAGAGTAAGTGGATATTCTAGATCAGTATATTTCATGTAACATTGAACTCTGAATTAGTATTGCGCATGACGAATCATCTGAAATGCTCACTCTCTGTGTTCATCCGTGTGAAGTAAGAGTCTATGACCATGTATTTTCTAAACATGTACTTCTATAATTTAGTTAATTCATTTGTTGTCCCTCAAAATGCTGAATCAGATTGAAATTTGAGTGGACTTCAGCAGATAGGGTAAAAGCTGTAGAATAGGCAGCTTTTTGAAATCACACAAGTGACATGAGCTATTAGTCTCAAGCCTCCTCTCACGGGGTTGGCATCTATGCAGCCAAACCATCAGCCCACCACCTGAACATTGTAAAATTTCATAGTATTCAGAGGTGATTTTCATTTCCTGCAGCAGAATTTCCTAGCCTGTTGGGCATCCTACATCAGGAAGGCATGGAAATGACTGTGAGGAAGCACTGGGGTGGAAAGGATACTCAGATAGACCAACACTGGGAAATTATTACTGTCYTTGATGTTCTGCTCCAACCCTGACATAACTTTACCCAGCAACAGCCCCTGGTCTCTTTCCAGCAGTTTATTTTTGGTATAAATACGTTGCAGAAAGGTTTAGGATTTTTTACTGTCACTAAAATCACTGAGTAAGATATATTTATGTATTAGCGTAATGGCCATTTCTTCCCAGAATGAAATAAAGCAGCTTTTCAACTTCTTCTGATCAAAAATTCTATTTGTAGAGAGTTGCAGAGACGAGGAGAATTCTGGGCAAATATTCTTCAAACGCAGATATGTAACCAYACACATGTGATTCCTAATGAACATTATGGGAGAATAAAAGCTAAAAGCAACCTCAATGAAGGAATCATGAAAATCAACTTTTTCCAGCTGCACCAGAGAGACATTTTGAAACTCCCTAATGCAAGCCTGGGAAGCTGTAGATTACAGACAGTCCTKCAGCTGCCCAGTCTCCTTTGAGACAACGACTGCTAAAATTAAGGATCARGTCAAGATAATTATTAATCAAATAATTGCTCCTCTTTCTTAATTTTAACTCGCTTCAAATTCAGGTTTTTGTCTAACACCATTCTGACTTGCAAGCGAAACTGCTTCAACTCATTATGCAGAGTTTCTGGGGGGGAAAAAAATGGTTCCTTTTTCTTTTTTTTATTATTTTTCCTTTTGCTTTTACAAGTTTTGTTCATGTGACAAGGCAAGAGGATAATCTGTTRTAAGCCAAGTGGAAAGGTATAATTTTATGGGCCACTTCTCTTTACTACAAGAACTACAATAAGGCTAATGAGGTAGGAAACAATATGTGTCTTGCTGGAGAGAAGAAAGGTCTAACAAAGCCCATTCCTCTAAAAAGGTCATATAAGGTAAAAACTTTCCTTCAGAATGACTTTGATTATGTGACAACACTTTCTAGWTATTCTATCTTTAAGTCTACAGAGAATTCCGGCAATATTGAAATATTATCTGAACCAACAATAAGTAGATGTAACAACAAAGTTACTACATATTGACATCATAATTCTGTAATCAATGACAAAACTCTCTCTGAAGATATCAAGAGTATGTATAGGCCTGGTTAATTTGTATTTTATTCAGAATATTTCAATCCAATACTGAGGAAAATAAAAGTTTGACTTTAATCCTACAAATAAACATTTAATTGTTAATAAAATCATATTTCAYGCAGTTGCCTATCACTTAATGATGAGATAAGCAAAATCAGGCAAGAATTGTTCTCTTTGCACCTTTTGTAGTTAAAGAGAATACTACTGAGGCTTCAAAAGGATGACATCTGAGACCACAGCCTGCTTACACGGGATCTGAACATATTCAGATTCCCTGATACAAGTCAGATGATATATTCAAAGCAATAAATTATTTGGATACCATCCAAAATGAGTCCCTGCATTTGGAGATAATAGTGTAGCTAGTATAAATTATACTGAATAGGGCTTAAACTTCAAATGCCTTGTTAATATATCTGGTGAGTTACACAGAACAGCTACAAGGAGTGCCTACCAAGCATTTGATCCTCTTCCTGTAGATGCAAAAYTTGGAGAGGTTTATTTGCAACTATATTTATAATTGGAAGACTTCTGAAGACAGAACAATAGAAACAGATCTGAATGACATCAAGGCACAATACTYTTTGGTTCTGGCCTTTTTTTTTCAGTACACACATTGTGGTTTAAGTGATGAAAGATTGTCTTTTATTTCTTTTATTTGTATATTATAAAGTATATTATAAATTTTAGCATTATGCTTAAGCCAAATGCAGGGAAAAAAAAGAAAAATAAACYCCTTTCCATTAGAATTTTYCTCCTACTACAYTATGTGGGAAAATTGCTTGAGAAAGGGATAATTAGAGGAAAAACAGGACCTAACAGTTATGGCAATACAGAGGCTTGCTTGAGGTGAGACAGTCACCACTTCCAGGTTGGTTGGCATGCATGGAATGTACTCCTTCACTATTCCCTTGACAACACAATCTGCCCTCCTAGCACACACTGATAAGAGTAAATGAAGAGTGAAGCAGAATGGAGACACCATGTCCAAACTCTGTTGGACCCTGTGGAGGTGGTCACCTGATGGTGCCCTGCAGCTGATGAGTGAACAGAGGATGGAGCGGAGTGAAGGCACCGGGGCCAGACTCGATTACTCTCCCTGCAGAGGTGGCAACCTGGTCGTACCATGCAGCTGATAAGGTGTCTGGTGCCGGGCCAATAATGCTTACAGATAGGTCCCAGACCCCTTATCAGCTCAAACTCCTCCTTTGCTTAAACTTCTCCTCATTMTAATCTCACTATAAAACCAATAARCAACCCCATCCCAAAAGCTATCTGCCTCCAAGGAATGACCACGCCTCACTGAGGAGTGGAATCTCTAGATTTTTGATTGACTCCAGAGACTTTTAAACCGATCAATAACAAAAGTATGACTGGAGTCACTCAAGCTCTATCTAAATGTAGAAAAACACAAAAGATTAACTGAGAGGGAAGAAATTAGAGGGAAGATTCCATCAAAACGTCTGGATTGGTCAATAGGCTGAACCCCTTTCCTCTCCTTGGSTCAAGACGCTGCCTGAGGAGACGCATGGAGGTTGACAGCTCTCTCCCGTCTTCTGGGATGAGTGATTAATGTGCAAGTGTACATTAGAGCTAGCTAAGCACCCCACATTGTAGCAGAAAATTACCTGTATGGACGTCCAAAATCTGCTTTCTAAATGTTGAATAAATCATGTTACCTGTGAACTCGACTACTTGTTTTGAAGGCAGTCGGACCTCTATTTGACAGACAGTTCATGAATCCAGTACTGCTGGAATCGAGTCTATAGCTACCACAGAGTCCAGCCGTCCCCAGTCCCTCTAACCTCTGAGAACCAGCTCAAATGCAAGGGGATTCATCTCATACCAAATTTGCTCTCTCTCCAAAGAGCAGCACACCAGAATAAAGATAATGAGCAGTTCAGCATAACACGAGAGGCCAGATGAGGGAAAGATRGAAAGAACTTTTGTTCTGCAAAGCCTTGTCTTGTGAAATGGGCTTTTCTAGTTTGAAAATACGACAGGAGATAAGGTTGTTAACCATATGTTAGTGTTAATATTAATCATATTGATGCTACATATGATGGAATTATTTTCCAACTGTGTAATGAATGTTATGACAGTTTTTGGAGAGGACATCCTGCAAAACACAAAAAAGGGAAAAAGGGAAAGAAGGGAGAAAGAGGAAAAGAGGGAAAAATGTGAATCTGACATCCCTTTACAGAACTATGATTTAATTAACATTTTTAAAAGGAAATCCATGAAAAACAAAACAAAACAAAAACAAACAAAAAACCAAAACCAGATTAATTTCACTTTGGCTTTTTTATCCACAATAATCAAGGGAATGAATATGAGGTAAATCAGAATTTCACTCCTGTGTCTTGGTGCCATGAAAGAACTTTAAACAGGCCACTCCATAAYGTTATCAAAGATTTTGACAAGGTCCTGCTGCAGGACCTATAGCTCTGGATGACCCACAGTTTTCTCCCAGAGACTTTTGTTACATTGTATGTTTGGTCTAAGACATTGCATGTCTTAGAAACACACATTTTAATAATGTATATAAAACACTGCACACCTGTAAGACAAATAAGGCACACAGTAAAAGATTTCCCAGTTAGCTAGATATCATTTTCATCAGACAATTCTATCCAATTATCTGAACAATAAAGTCATTTTAGTGGGAGGAAATAGATGACTGCTATTAGAATAACCAAGTTATCTTTCCATAAATTAAGTGTAAGAAAATTACATGATACTGCAATAGTCACAAGAGCATATACTGCCTCTAAGGACTCATTTGGGGGGAAAAAAAAAAAAAGAATAAAGGGAGCTTGTCATTTAACTTAGTTTCTTTCCTTGGAAGATATAAAGCATTTTACATAGATCAATTTCCATATTTGCAAAATGCAAGGTTCCAAAATCTGTGTTCAAAAAAACCCTTCAAGTGAGAAATGAGGAATGGTGCTTGCAATTGTTAAGCCTATTTGCTTTCCTCTCCATTTACTCTGCAGGTAGTAAACTATGTTCTGTAAAGTAAGCGATAAGTTGTTCCGATTTCTTTGTCTTCCATGCAAAAATACCACGATAAATTCTAAGACARCAACAAGATATGCAGATACATTAACTAGAGCATGATGTAGCTGCCTTTTTACTCATTGGCCCATTTACAATTTAAA
The DNA here is from genome assembly GCA_003342815.1 of Eudromia elegans. Classification (NCBI taxonomy): domain Eukaryota; kingdom Metazoa; phylum Chordata; class Aves; order Tinamiformes; family Tinamidae; genus Eudromia; species Eudromia elegans. Next base: position 2,452,209 of record PTEX01000098.1, read on the forward strand.
TAACTATATAACCATGTGCATGGCACCTTAGGAATGATTTGAAGCCAATTATTTGAAAAGAAATTCTTATAGAGTCTGTATTTGCAAAATCTGTCAGACCACTTTGGATAAAAGGCATTAAGTTTGATACAATATATGCATGAGTGCTTCTAATATCATGAGGATTTTTGCATCTTTTTTGTAGTTAGTGAATGAAAAGCCTCGAAGCAAATGAGTGTTTCTCCCTTGGAAAACTAAAGAGTAAAACAGAAATTAGTGAATGTGCTTGTGCACATTATTTTCATATTTGAGCTGCGGTATCTAGTGAATAAAACCCTCATTCTGCTGAAGTCAGTGCAGTATCTTTCAGYGGCAGTTGTGGTTTCTTCCTGTTTACAGTCTTAGGCTGGTGAGGAAGGGCATCTCCAACTCCACTCTATCAAGGATTACAAAACGAAATGCTCTTATTGCAGCAGGAGTCAGGAATAGGATATGAAGGTCAASCAGAACAATTCTTTTCATCAATGGCTGTTTACCTTGAGAATAGGGTCCATTATTTCTAACTCAGCTTCTGCCAACTAGAGTTTAGGTAGGTTTTGTCCKTTTCAGTACTGCAAAGATTTTAAATTAGAAGATTAAAACTGTTCCTGCTTTGGAAACTTTGAACATGTCAAGTATTGCAAAATATTTTTTTATTCCTCAGAAGCAACAGCTTGTTATTTCTGAAAGTCATTTTCTTCTGCAGAAGTTTTCAAAAAAAAAGATCTATCTTTAATGCTTTCTATAGAAGGACAGTCACAAGGCCAGTAAAAAATAGAAGYAATTAGAATGCATAAGCAATTTAGAGATGCTTGTTTAATCTCAGTAATTACCTATTCAGAGAGGAGAAGATTGGTTAGAAAGTGTTATGGATATCTTTGCATTTAAAACTGTAAATCGTTCTTTCAGATGTGATAAATATGGTGTAAATGTYCATGTCTATTCTTTCTTCAGATCATACCAAGATAAAGAACAGAATAGGGTCAAGCAACTTATAATATTTTCTGTGTAGCAGTCACTGCAGATGAAAGACTGAGCTATATTTTGCTCATTCAGGTGTATGCAATCCTGTTTACTTCAGTGAACTTTTATAAGGCACGTTGACGTCAGCAACAGACCCTGCCAGAGATTTTGTGAATAACATTTCCTGAAGTGATTTCAGAAGTCAGCAATGTTGAAAAGCAGCATTTTAGCACTGTATTCTCTTTAGTATTTTTATTTTATTTTTTATTTTATTTTTTTCAGAGTGCGTACACTTTCAAATGATGCTCACTTCTGCACTTAGGCATCAAGATTAGCTTGGAAATGTCAGGTGTCCTCCAGCTCCCACTGATAAGGGCTACACTTGAGAGACTGAGAACCATGTGGCAAACGTAGTTAGCTTTAGAAATTCTAGATCACTTATAGCAGAAATGCTAACATGTCGTCCCCCCCTCAAAAGTGTGTGAATGATAGACAGCATGAGGCTACTTTGCTAACAGCAGTCACTGAGCTTTGGAAATACTGATCTCATTGACTGTCATGTCTTGGATCAGTTTTGGTCTTAAGGAAATCTATGTCTCCAGTGTGACGTCTCATGTGAACCTTTCTTAACAAAGGGCATATGTGAGTGCTGCGTTGAACAAAGTTTATATACAACATGTAAGCACATAGGGCCAGCTGGTGTACTTTAGATGAAATTGGAAATTGTAGAGTACTTGCAGATCTTGATAGTCATAGATGTCACCTGAGGTGATGGCCCCCACCCAGGCTGCTGCCTTCAACGCAAAGGAGATAAAGTAACATCCTTTATTTATTTATTTATTTATTTATTTATTTATTTATTTATTTATTTATGAACTTGATAAAGAGAGTGAAAGAGAAAGGGAAAGAGAAAAGGGGAAAGGAAAGGGAAAAGGAATGAGAAAGGGGAAAGGAATACCTGTCAGGAGATGATGAGATCACACACAGTTCCTGGGAAGACACAGGGGGCTTTGGGGTTTGGCTGCAAGGACACCCAAGGAATATGGGTGGGCTTTAAGTGAGGGATATTGAATGGGACCAGGAGGCAAGAAAAGATGTGAGACTCTGTTTCCACCTCCCTTTCTCCTCTTCCTCTATTTCACAGAATCASAGAATGGTTGAGGTTGGAAGGGACCTCTAGAGATCATCTAGTCCAACMCCCTGCTCCAGCAGGGACACCCAGAGCACGGGTCACAGACAGGGTGGCAGCCAGGTGGGTTTGGAAGATCTCCAGAGAAGGAGACTCCACAGCCTCTCTGGGCAGCCTCTTCCAGGGCTCTGTCACCCTCACAGGAAAGAAGTTCTTCCTCACATGGACATGGAACTTCCTGTGTTTCATTTCCCATGCTTAATCTCCTTTTCTATCCCATTTTCCAAGTACAAGATCCCCACCTCTTGTTCAAACCACAGGCTCTACCTTCCTCTTTGCAATTACATAGTTTTATTCCTATCGTTTTCCAGGCACAGAAGCAACAACTTCCAACCCATCTAGCTGCATAGCAAATAAGAAAGGAAGACACGGGCTTTAGTTAGTCCTAGGAGACAGGAATGATGTGGGAAAAACGCAGAAGATATTGCAATTCATAGGTGTTGGCCAGCAGTTGCTTGAGTAAGGGGCCATTTCCTATAGCAGTAACAACTTCACTTCTAGACARATACTCCAGAAAAGGCAAGATTTGTGCATCTCAAACTGCTTATCCCCAAATCTTCATCTTTCTGTGCCTCAGTACAAAAGAGGTTAGGAACAAAAAGCCTTATTTAAAGCAAACTAACATCTCAGGTTTTGTAAAGCACTGTGACRAGCACTATGGAAAAATCCACAAGGAAACTGAGTAAATAAAGAAATATAAAAAGTAAAATTTGAGTAGGTAATAAATACTGCATGGGGACCCACAGTGAACAGCAAAGAAAAGCAAAATGGAGAATAGCTGCTCATTTGGTAAACACAAACAGTTACGTGCTGTGCCTAAAACGAGGCAGGAGCCCAAGCTGAAGAGGATGTGGTCTATGCGACCAGGTAACTGCAGTGCAAATCTCAGCGCTTGAATCGGAAGGGGCAAATTAAGGGAGCACGCGCCACCTTCTGGCATTTCTTAAATAAAGCTCTGCAATTTATTTATTTCTCTCCAGCACAATAACCTTGCACACACAAAAAAATCAATTCTGACATATATGCCTAGTAATTATTACTGCAAAAAATGAAAAAAAAAAGCGACATGCTGTRTTTAGATTGATATTTTCCAATATAGAGGGTTTTGTTCCAAATAATATTTCAAAACTTGACCTAAAAAATATGAAAAATCAGAGCTTTATAAATCATCTAAAAAAAAGAAAAAAAAGCATTTATCTGAAATCAGAGGGGCATGAGTTTATTTTTGTCAAAGAAATAAAATTATGTATGAGCTGATCCAAGACATTCGTTAGCTACCTGTACTCTCAGTAGATGTATGGAATGGCTACCAATAGCAGTAGGTTTCTATGCTGTTTTGGGGACRTTGAGCGCTCCTTAGAAGCATCAGGTGACAAGAGAGGGAAGGTGAGATTCTTGAGCCTTAAAATCCATGCCCAAGCACAAGAGATTCAGTGAGTATAGACCACCCTGTGAAGTTCTTCCAGGACTGAATGTCAACCTGTGCTCCTGTCTTCTCGTGCCACTTCATTTCGGTTTTTTTGCCACGCCACTGACTCCTTCTCACAGCACTATCCTCYTCCCTCCATCTACTCTTGAGATTTTTCCCCAGGTCAGGTCTTCTCGCCATAGAAATCATAGGTTCGTTTTTCAGACTCTTGTCCCTGTCTTCCCATTTCTGACTCCCAGAGCGACCTCTTTGCCCAACTCTTGCCAGGTTCTCCATATTCCAGCTTGTGCTCAGTCACTTTTTCATGAAGATCATTTCCCTCCAGCCCTTTTAGGACTGATGGGGGAGTAAAAAGCTCACAACAAAACTGCTGAAGTGCACGAGCTCTGCCAACACGGCAGACGGATGGTAGAAAAGCCGATCAGGACTGGGCTGAGGTGGCTCCTCACGAGGCTGAGTGTCCCCTCTATGTCCAGGGCATAAGAACGCTGATTTGCACCTCTTGAGAAGGTCGAGTGCCCTCTGTACTTTCAGGGTGTAGAAATGCTGGCACACAGGAAGGTTGCAAGCTTGAGAGCCCCCCCATATATTCAGGGTGAAGCAATGCTATATCATTCTACTTTGTTTTATTTTTATTTTATTTGATTCCCCTTTATTTTATATTATTTTCCTGTATTTTTCTTTTCCTTTATTTTTCTTTTCCTTCTCTATGGAATTCCTGTTTACCAGTGGATCAGCCGATTCCTATAATAATAACCAGTTAATGGTGCATGTTGTTATTGAAATGATCTTACACTGGTGAATAAAATAAACTAACTAAAGCCCTTTGGGATTATTTTACTGTCTCCCTTTAATGGCAGATAGTGCAACAAGTGCTGCTGGTTTTTTTCTGTCCTTACTGCTTTTCTTAACCTGTTTTTCAGGCTTTTCTAAGAGATTGTGCCCCAGCTGTTCAGTTCTTTGACCTTGTCCTCTCCCTATATATCAGTTCTATAAGATCATTATTCCTAGTATTATTTTACAATAGCTGTATTTTAAGCATAAGTGAACCTTATGTTTTTACCTTCGCAAGGTAAACATATATAGCTTAATATAGATAGCTTAATACAGTCATTGTTTTAAACTAGTACTATTCATAGAACTGGTTAAAGAAGATTGGAAAAAAAAAGTGGTTTGGGATGGAAAGAGATGAATCTCCTATTTAGCTTTGAACCTCAATATTAAATAGCTAACATTTTAGCTCCCTACCTTGTATTTTCATATTACAACGTGTCAGTTGTTCACATTGTGATTTTTCACATTCCTCCCTAATTTTCTTCTTCATTTATTTTTAATACGTGCTTGGATGAATTTTTAACATCCCAAAACAATGTCACTTGGCATTAAACCAGCACAGCTCCATTTACTTCAGGATGATCCTGCCAGTTCGTGCAAGCCGAGATTTGAAACCAAGTTTTTATTTTTCCCAGCAGAGAATCTCTCCCACAGACCTTATAGAAACTTAGTTGATTGGTACAGAGGATATGACATGCCTGAGAGGAGAATCTTTCTCCAAAGCAGGAGAAACATAAATAAAATTGCTCGATGCACAGTGGAACTGCATAACCTGGTTTCTTCACTGCGATAATACCAACTCCTCCCTGGTTTTAGWGTGAATTAAGTCATCCCCTAATACCTTTGGTAGCCCTCCCACCTTCTCTTGCAGCCATCTGGGGAGAAAGGCAGCACATGCCGGGGCTGGCTGCGACCTACAGCAGAGCTACTAAACAGAGCGTTACTGACCCGAGGCCAGGCCAAGCCGGAGCAAAACACATTGAGGTCGGTACTCGAGCTCGTTTGTGTCAAAGCTACCGCAAAGTGCCGTGCAGCCCACAGAAATGTGGTACCTGGGAGGCCTCTGTTTCTGCAGACGGTGGTTGCAACCGGCCYGCTGGTTTCCAGGTTATTAAAGGACTGACAGGCGATGTGATTGTGTAAGCCTTAGAAAGCAAGGAAAAAGAAATAAAAATGAAATGCACAGGGCATAATGCACRTTATTTGCTATCAGTATTTTTAAGTAACGTGGAATAAATTGTCCTTGTAGCAAAAATAAAGCACTTTTTTTTTTCTATAAGGTTTTAATCAATTCTCAACAAAAACCTAGCTGAGACTAGAGATGGAAGGGAATAATTAGATTCTATTCTGGGATGTGATAGTAATCAAAAATTTTGACAYTCTCCTATTTCATAGCAAAAGGGAGAGAATGCTTCAGGTGAAGATATACAGAACATGATGAGGTACAGAATTCTGTGGAATGGGATTGGGAACTTGGCTGGTTTGGTATAAGGAAAACTACATTGGGAGCAGCTGAGAGTCATATGTCTAATTACCTGCCCTCGTAACACTGTAGGAACCCTGAATTTCACGTGCAATTTTTAATACATCACAGAGCCACCCACTATATTTGAAGGTTCTGTATTTCATTCTCCTCTTGTGCCCGAGTTAGAAAAGTGAATTAAATTTTAATAACACAGACCTCATTTAAATATACTATTATTAAAAAAATCATCTACCTTGTCAAAACACTACCAGCCCTATCAGTTAACTTAACCTGTATGAAAAAATATGACTGCAAACACTCCAAATGATGGGAAAAAAACCCATGAAAAGTGTCTAATTTGGTGTAATTAGCAAGTCTCTTTCCTTGTTTTAATAAATTTATTTGAAAACCTCTTTGACTTAAAGGTGAAAAAAGGCTTATAAACGAAGCATCCTTGGATTCTTTATATTATAAAAATATAATATAAATACATATATGTATGTATATATCCTATCAGAATTTTGTTTACGCATGTGGAAATTCTGTAAACGTCTTCAACTTTCGTRTGAAATTTACTCGTCAGTTTTCAAAAGCAGTTGAGGATTTTGGAGGCGATTTTAAGATTCCTGCTCTGAGACATGTGCCAGATGCTGACTCCTCCGACAGCGGCTRCTCGGCGCTTCCCGCGAGTTTCTAAAAAACCTGTAATCATTCCAAGCTATTTTTGCTGTCCCCCTGACAGCTGTCTTCATAGGGAGCGTAGCTGTCACTGAGAACTCTTCGCTGAGAATAAGGGGAGGAAAAAAAAAAGGGAATTTCTATACGGTTTGCAGGGCTGAATCTGCATGAACCCTCTGCTCTGCGTTCAGGGCTGGTGGATCAGTTTGCACCCACCGCGCTGCCTGCTGCAATGAGGAGTGATGGAGTAAATCCCCTCCTACAGGCCCCGAGGATCCTGTCGCTCCAGTCTAGCCGCTCTGGGGAGAAATACTTCCTGACATCGACTGCTTTTGCCCATTAATAAAACATTGCACCTCCTTATAGGCTGAGAGGAAACCTCCCGTATCTGCAGGGTTGGAAAAAATAGGCGGCAAAATAAATATTAACACAATTATCATTTAATTGGCAGCTGATTATAAAGATAAAAAMTATTCAGTTAAATACATGTGGCTGAGCAAACCTTGTTGTCTTTGCTATGAAAACTACTATTTTTTTCATTACTGAAAGCCAGAATTAATATCTTTGACAGACATATAGAGTGTAGGGATRAGCAGATGTAAATATTTCATAGATTCATCTTTTGCTAGCTACTGTTGAGGAGTACTGTACATTATCTTATCTGCTTTCCTCTATCTACATTAAAATTGTATGGAATTAAACATTTTTTACACTGGCTCTATCTTTCTCACCCTGATATAAAATTAATATAACTCTGTGCCATTCCTGCCTTACAGTTTTCTCAGAGTACACTAATTCCTCTGAGATTTTTTCTTTTT
>PTEX01000098.1:2459687-2500579 GCA_003342815.1 Eudromia elegans
TTTTTTTTCCATATTTACCATATTTTGGGTATTGCTGAAAACTGCATGAGGAGACACAGGGACCTCTCCTATCCCTCATTCCCCTGGCTGGATAACGGGACTGTGGGCAAGACACGAGGGGAGGGGCCTCCCGCGAGGGGGGGTCAAGGGCGGGGCCTAGTGTGAGGGCCACGCCCCCTCGCCCCTAGCAGCCCCTCAGGCCCCGCCGCGAGGGCTGCTGGGAGTTGTGGTCTCCGCCGTGGCCGGACCGCGTTGAGGGCCGGCGCGGAACTACGGCTCCCAGAGTGCCCTGCGCCGCCGGGCAAAGTAATGGCGGGCGGTTGGGGAGGGGGGAACATGGCGGCTGTTGCACTGCAGCGGAGAGGTGGCTGAGGTGAGTGTGGCGGGGAGCGCTGCCCTTTGCTCGGGGCCGCGCCTCTTCGCGCCCTTCCCAGCGCTTCCCTGTCGCTTCCCGCCCGCGGGAGGGAGGCAGCGGCTGCGGCGCGTGCGGGGGACGCTGCGGAGGGGGCTCCGGAGGCGGCTCCGGGCTCAGGCCCGAGGAACACAAGGTCTGCCACACACGAACAGGACGATGCAATGGGGCTGCACAGCTCGCGTTCGTAAATAGCGTCATCTCGTGCTTTAAAACTGTCACCTGCCCTTCCTCAGCGCTTCTGTCAGCAGCAGCGTCCTGCAGGTGGTGGTCGCTCGAATGGGTGCCCAGCCCTGGGTGGCTTCTCTAGGCTGCCCTCCCTGCCTGTGAGAGCCATGTAGGGCTATGTTTTGGATAACTGAGCCCTAAGCTCGGAAATCCAACCGTGTTACAGCTTTCCTTTACCCAAGAATAATATATCTAGGGCTATACCCTATGCTGTTTTAAGCTGAGATATTGGAAAGAGTGAATCTCAGGAATGGGCTGTGAGATCTCTTCTGCCCTGCTAGAGAAACTGTGGAAAACAGTATCAGCSTGTGACAGCAAACCCAAAGTAAGACTCCTGTCTAAAGAATCAAGTTGACTAGCTTGGAAGTTGCACTCTTTTAAGCCAAATAAGATGTTTTCTCATTGCAAATTGAGTAGGTGTGCTAAAATCCTAGTAGCAGACAAGGCTAATTTTGCAAGGTGTAAGTAATTTCTGCCTTCTTAAGCCTCTGTGATGTGGTCAAAACACTTAGAAGTCTTTTGTTTGWTAACTCCAATATAGAGAGCACTTTGCTGCAAGACTTGGTGTACACAATTGGWAAATTCAGTTGGTAAAATTTCCTTTTGAAAATGATAGTGGGATTCAGATCATGATTGTAAGGCCATGGTATGTAAAAAGTCTTTCCAACAAGTTTTATGCGGTCCTTTTACCAACTTATTGCATATTAGTTTACAGATTGTTGTTAGGACTTGATTGGTTGTTGATTCAGAGGAGAGCTGTCAAAATAAGTGTTAGAGTATAATTTGTAAGTAATATATAATAGACAGTTGTTTCTGTTATGTTTAATATGGCTATGAAAATGTTTTACCATTTCTGGAGATGGAAGGAGACACTAGAATGCCAATCAGACTTAGCRCTTGAATTTCAGCTATAATGAAAGGGGACTACACTTTTAATATTAAAATGAAAGTTASAAAATGTTTAAGTTACAAACTGCTTTTATTGGTGCAGTGGTTTCTGATTGAATTCAGTGAAATAGATGTTACTGTCAATGGAAGTATTTGAGATGATTGACAACGAATGCTCATTTAACATACCAGGTGTTCTATGGTCACAAAACCGTCTATTTTAGACCRAGTTCTCTAAGCTGGGATAGAACAGATATCCCCTCTTAGATGAACCAGCTAGGATGAAAGAACCTGTTTTCCACGTTATTGTAGCCAGGCTCATGTTTGGCATTACCTCTGATACTTGATGAAGGTAATTCAAAGTGAAATCAAGTAATTGCACAGCAAGTCTGTCTTAAACTGAATTTTGGATGGGAGGCAGGGGACTCTGAAAACTGTAGTTGGAGGTTCATTTTGCTTAATAATGTGCAACTGACTCTTTAACCTTGCAGTACCTGAGCCATGTGCCTATCTTCAATATTAAATGTTCCCTTCAATTTTAAAGGTAGAGAATATTTGGAGAGGAAAAAAGTGATGCAAAAATTAAAATTTTCATCTCATGGCTTCCCAACCTGGTTTACCTTTCAGAGATGCTTCAACCATTACCCAYCTTTGGTTTAATTTGAGGGAATGGATGGGTGCCCAGCTGACAGTCTCATTTTGAGTCCCAGAGTTGTTATTTATAGTGTTAYATAATCAAGTAACCTAGCGGTGGAACTGACTTCCTAAACAAAATTACAAAACCATAGGTATACTAGCTTTTATGTAACTATATATAACCTGTACCAGGAAACTACATCTATATTTTTGAAAATACAGATCTGATTGTATTGGACTGAGAGGATAATGTGGGTGTTAATCCACTCATCCCTCACTGAAYGTTTTCTTCTTAATTTCATATGAACAAAAGTATTTACCAAATTGGAGATTTGGCACAAGGCTTTGAGTTTTGTGCTGARCAGAGTGGTGTACTCTCATATTACTGTTATAATCTAAAGTAGTGAAGTACAGTCCCTAAGATTGTTTCCATTTTAGATCCCTTAGAGATGTGTTGTTTTAGGGCAGACGGGAAAGGACGTCTGTTCTAGCRTCTGTTTGGCTTTCTTGGTGCCATTTGTGGATTTGCATCGTAATAAGCAACAATTTATACTTATAAGCCATCCTTTAATTTCAAATTCTACACTTAAGCACATAATCTGAGGAAGAAGATACTCAGAACCAGTAAGCAAAACAAAGTAGATTTTCTTCTTGTGCTAGGGCTGCTTGGGTTTGATGGAACTATAGTTTGGGGTTAAAGTTTCTTATCCTAGTCAAATTTTGTAYGTGTATTTAAAGTGGCACTGCAAGGTTTTTTGTAAGAAGCACTGCAGTTTTGTGTCATACAATCAGATCTAGATTTGCTTTTTAAATTATTGGTATTTATATAGTACATTGATTGTAATTATGTTTAGAATTAATATTATATCTGTAGGAAGGCAAACTAACTTGAGTCCTTAGTGGAAAGCTAGATGTAAGTTCTGTTTACCTTTGGAAAATACAGAAATGCACTACATATAGTTTGGTCAGATAAACATTACATGGACTTCTGTGGTAACAATGTGATATTAGTGGTGTAGAATGTTACTTTGGTTCATTATTGGTAATACTTTTTTAATGAAAGTTGTCTAAAACTATTGTTTTGACTGAATTTTTTTTTTTCTTGTTAGGTTGTTGTACTTGGTAAAATTGAAGGCTGATTGCTTATTAACAATGCCTGCTAGTAAGTATTGTCATCTTAAGTATTCTCTARGAGAATAATTTTTAGCCTCTTAAAAAAATGTATTTTAAGTTGGAGAGGAGTGGGGAGGAGAAAACATGGTGATGATACTTGACTGTAGTTTAATACTGTCTAAAGTTTAATACTGTCTAATCTCTGTAATTTTTAGGTTCAGGTATATTTTTCAAAGGAGCCTAATATTAACTCTGCTTTCAGAGTTCATCTCTTCAGTAAGATTTGCACAGTTGTTGATTCATTCTGTAATTTAACAAACAAAAATTGATATTCCAATGCAAAACACTATTTTTGGTTAAAGTAACAAATATAGCTACCACTAAGTAGTAGTAAAACTACTACTTAGAATATAAAATGATACAAGACTTTAGATATTTAACATGTAAAATAAAATTCCTAAGAATTGAGGTCTTCTATACTTCGAGGAGAAGCATCTTTCGCTTATATGACACCTTAGATTAYGAAATGTATTAAAATAATGTTAATTGCTAGTAAAATGTGTGTGGCTTTCTATTTTATATTTTTAAAAATCATACGTAGTCTTTGTATTAAAATTGTTATCATCAGTCTCTGGATAAAACTGTTGGCTCTATTCTGAAAGTACAGTTTCCTGCAAAAGGTAAACTTTAAAATCACTGAGTGCATCTTAAATGCAGGTTTGTAAGAAGACTTTAAAATATGATTTCTTCMGGAGATGTTTGTGGAGAAAGTTTTGAGGTGAATTAGGATTTGTGATAAGCTGTAGCTGTTTGTTCCTTAATGTCTTATGAAAAAATTTAGTTTCTCTTTTACATGATCACATGGATATTTAATAGCTGATAACATTGCAATTTTCTATGTCAGTTCTGTGTATGTTGAGGATCCTTATCAGTATTTTGCATCTTAATGCCTGTCCCATTAAAGACAAATATTACAGTATTGCATTCAAAACTATGCAGYCATTTATTTCTCTTCTGTATGTGTTGATACTATACTTGCTTTTCAAGTGTATGGATGAAAGGGAGATAACATATATAAACTGCAACGTATATCTGAACTCAAACTTTATTTTCTCCTCTRCAACAATGATGGAGATAAATAAGTATGATTTAATCATGTTCAGTTAAGGAAGTAAACATTACTTTGCTGCTAGCTGTATCTTTTATTGATGTCTACAGAGACAGACTTCCAGATTTCTTGCTTGCTTGTATGTGTAAGATTTGTCTCCAAATTTAGGCTTCACTAGAGAGCCCAAGRGATTCCTTACGGATCATATTGAGGAAGCACAGGTTGTTAGTGTACTGTGTTRCTTTGAGATCTCGAATGATTTGTCCTTGAAATGTGGAAAGCTCACCGCTTAGTGCAGTTCCCTCCTGCTCCCTGGCGTTCTCACACACTGCATGTTCACAAATGCACTGAAGGTTATCTAAAGTAAAATGTACAAGTGACTGTTGGAAAGTTTCTTATTCCGAAAGTCATTCTGAGCATACTAGAATGAGTTTTGTAGGACTGAAGTACGATAACTTGTCCTACCTTCTTTCCTGAGCCTCTGTCAGTTCCTTGAAACCTTTTAACCTCTTTTTCTAACAGTCTAGAAATGTCTAGATATAAAAGTGGCCGTTTGAAAAACTGTGGAAAGCCAAGGTGTTGGTGGTATGGAAAGACTGGAGAGAAAGCCTTGTTTAGTTGTCCTGTGGACCTTAACAGAACTGATTTTGTTTCAGTTGTTACTGATAATGCTCTTTACTGATTTTGCTTGAGAATGTGGAGAGGCAGCAGTATATGGAGTACTTTGTGAATGGATGCAAATGGATGCAAATAGTCTTGCTGCTGTAATATGACACAAATACAGACAAAATTTTTCTGAAAAGTMTGTTTTTAGCTGTTGTTTTACCTGTTCTCATTTATATATTATGTCATTGTTCAATATGAATATAAGACTGTTTAGGAAATCAGATACTTCTAACTTTGTTCATCTAAGCTTATACATTAAGCATTTTTAAACTATACATATTCTTGAATGAATATTAAAATATATTGTAGTAGTGYATTTCCTTTTTTTATTGAAATACTGCTATCATTATTATTTACAGAAATTGCTTTGCAACTGGGTTTTCCTATCAGTCGATTAACCTTCATGGGCAGCATTGTTTATTATTGATTTCTCAGTCATGGGACGAAAGGGTAAGAAGGTTCATGCTGATTATGCATGCAAGTGGCCTATTTTTTTAATGCATGAAGGTAAAGGAATTGATTTGTGAGGGGCTATGTTTTCCAGTGTGTGGTTAAATGCATGTCTCTGTGGAATACCTAGGGTTAACAGTGATTTTAAAAACTCTTTGGAYATTCTTTCCCTTCCCTGTATACCACAAGCAATACCAATGGTTTTTTTTCAGTTAGTTGTGTTATGAGTTATTGGAGATAGAAGTTAATTTTCTACATGACTTTTGGCTTTCAGTGAGTACTATTTCATTTCCAGAAAGTCACATCATGCAGGATAAGTTCACACRGGAGTTAGACAGGAATGAGTAGAAAATTGTGGTAAGTAGATGGATGAGATTTTTCCCCATCTAATAGCATGTAGATTTCAGTTGATTATGTTCAGAGTTGAATAGTGAAGGTTTGAATAGTTTTGTTATTTTAAGGGTGCTTGGATAAATAGCCAAAGTTCTGCTGTGCACTGTGTTTCTGGAGTTATTAATAAAGTATGGTAGCTTTTTTTTATCCTTTTGCTAATCTATTAAAGGAAATGTCCTGTGACTTTTACTAGTAATCCATCTGTTTCAAAGAATACAAACCTCTTGATACCCAGAAAGGGCTCRGTGTTAAACTTTTTCGACAAGGGCAGAGTATTTTAATTGTTTATATTTGAAAAGAAGTACACGAACAATTATACAGTCTTCTTTTTTGCATGGATGTACTGAAGAATTTAAGACTAGCAAGTAAAGTTTTCTGAGTTAGCAAATTTCTTAACTTGCTTCATTGCAGTACATAAGAACAAATTTATTTATKAAATACTTCTGTTGATCAGAAGCTSAAGTAAATTGATATTTGAGTGGAGTAACACAGTAGTCAGACTAGTATGTTTTTATTTCATAGCAAAAGACATATCTCAATAACTAACTCTAGTTTGATAATTTATATGTGGAAATAACAGCTCATGAAGTATAAACTTTTGAAGTACTGGTAGTTTGTATTTAAGAGTTGAATTCTTTAAAATATGTTTTTAAACAAGGATCATAGTATTCTGGAGCAGGAACTGCTCTTCAAGCATCTTCTGTTAAAAATTAGCAAAATTAGCAGCAGTTGTGGGAAAAGGTAAATATTTGATTTGAAAATATTTTTACTTCTTTTTGAATTTGTCTTTTTAAGAATTTATATCAAAGCAGAAACAACTAAAATAAGGAGCATCATAGTCTCTGAGCACAATCAAATTTCCATCTTCTTCCTGTGTCAGTTATTTTAAATGTAATAATTTCTTTATARATGTGTATCAGGAAAGATTTGGTAATTCTTTCCTCCTGCTCCAGCAACCAGATTGAATTTTTTTTGCAGACCAGGACATTTCAATCTCCCTGCCTACAGGGCAAGAGTTCCCAGCAGTATTAATCTCAAAATAACTTTGAATGGATGAAAAGGMRGATAGGATTGTCTGAGTCAGRTCTGTTGTTGGAGCACCTTTTKTTTTCTTTTTTTCCTGTGTGCTTTGTCCTTACTGTAAAACTAACAAAAATATCATGCCTAACAGGAAAATTGAAAAAGTGTTAAACTGGTATTTTATCAAATCTGTAGCAGCAACAGTCCAAATCTTCTAATGGCTTGTGTCTCTTGTACTCTGGAAGAAAAGGTTAATTTATTTCTTCCATTGAATGTTCAATTCTAGGTCAAACCTAGATTTATTTTGCTGTGGGCAATTTAAATMTATATCCTATAACTGTTCATTTCTCTAACTTTCTCACATATGAATAATAATATTCAAAGTTTGTATCTGTACATTTTTAACAGTTGCTGTGAATTGAAGCTGAAGTTTACAATATACAGAATTATAAGAAATGGAGGAATTAAACTTTAAGCAATTTTCCATTGCTTTTTTTTTCATATGAGGGTTTATATTAATGCTGATTAGGTTTTCCTGTTTTAAACCATCTGTGGATTAAGTTTTAAACAATGATTGCTTTATCACTGAGGCCAACTTACAGATTTTGCAAAGCTCATAGGACATGGTTTTGTATAATCATGTAAAACCTGAGCAGAACTTTAGGCCCTAAGATTGTCTAAAATAATTGATACCTCTGTAACTTAATCTTTTTGATCAGCATAAAAACTGTTAAAGGTCGTCTTTTTGGTGGGGAAGGGAAAGGGGGAGACACAACTATGTGTCAAAATTGTGCTTTGATATGTTCAAATGATTTGTTTCTATGCTTTATATTGAAATAAGCTTCTGAAGTTTTTAACAGTGTTTCAAGAATGCTTACAGTAGCTCTTATCCATAAGTAGCTCTTATTCAGACCGATTGTGTCACTGTGCTGCGGTTTTGTTACCTGACTTCTGTACTCAAAACAAATTCTCTCACTTGTTACAAACTAGAACATAACTATTTTGTGCTTGGGAAGGGATTTTAAGATACCAACAACCAATTTGTACACTTCATGTGTTAAGAAATCTGAGCAGTTTAGTTAAAAATGATCTGATATTATTGAGATAATCAAGTTTTAAAGTATTTGTACCGATGTAGTGCAAGCTGGACCCAAAATTTCCCTATACATTTTTTTTGTTGTTGGATTTGTAAGCTGTTGGTTTTTGAAGTCAGCACAAATGGTTCTTCAGACAGGAGTTCTTCAGAACTATCAGAACRTTGCAAATTGAGGTTGACATTGTGCACAATGAAGAGTAGTGGTATTTGTGAGTAAGAGCTTGGATTGCAGTAGAAGACAAAGAGTCTGCTTGCCCATGACGTTCTGTGTGGTTTCTGTAGAAAGCTGACGAGAGACCTGAGACTGTAACTATAGTTATATATATATATAACTATATATATATAATATATATATATATTTCTATACACACACATATAAAAAACTGCTTCTTTGTATGTAATTATGCGTCTGTCAGTCTTTTGACAGAATAGTTCAGTCTGGTGGCAGCAGACTGGCATCATTAGAGATGCATAGCAGAGGAGGATCTGTTTTTTTCATTGGTTGTGATATGTCATTCCAGATGGAGCATTCAAGGCATATGTTCTACTTCTAGATGTATTCTGTTTTGGAGAGCACAAGACCATTCTGAACCTCCTAACAACTGGTTTCCAGTTTTTCTGGGAAACTTAATGCTAAGTGCACTTTCTAGGGCTGATGGAGAAGAGTAACAATCACGAGGGTATTTTATAATTGAGATTAACCTAGAATAACTTCAGTGTAAGGTCTATCTTTAATGTCTGTATTTAAAAWATATATTAAAATTGTGTTAAATGAACTTCTGCTTGTTTGTATTTTGGACTAAGCTCCTCCTGTGTGAGAGCAGGTGGAGCTTCTTGCAGCTGATCTTCCCTTTATTTGGTTCTGGGTCGAGGAAACAAGTTTGATATCRTGAAGCTGCAATGTCTTGAGCTTAAAAATGAACAGAAGTCATGAGTCTTGACAGCCCTCTAATTTAGACTTCCCATGCATGACACTTCAGGTAGTTATTACCCAAAGAGGCAAACCTCTTGCCAAAGAGRCAAACCGGGACAGTTGGTGGCTGGCTGCTAACTGATTTGAAGTGAGCATGTCTCCTCTAGAGCAAGTCATCAAAGTCTCCCAGTGCCATCCTCTGTGGCATCTGCCATCAAATAGTGCAAAGTGCAAGTGTCTGGTGTTGACAGAATCATCTGCTTTTGGTCTTTAGGGCTCTYGAAAGGAGGTAGCTTTTGACACAGTTCGCTCTGTTGCTTGGCATGAGGATGCTAGAGTTTCAAAAATGGCAAAAGCTACTACTCCRTTGTGCAGGCTTTGGTTGACCAGCGGGGTAGGTCTGCAAGCATTTTGGCAGCATTCCCAGGTGTCAGGAATCTTCAGTTTCCTCTGTGGCTCTAGCCTTGAGTTGAAGGGCTTCTGATACCTTTTAAAAGGTAGGCAGGATCATTTGTGGTGTTTGGGTGGTGATCTGTGTAAGAGGTGTAATCTTTATATGTTTCAGACTTGCAGCTTTACTACAGGAATGATGGATGATGTTAGTTGTTTCAGACAAATTAAGGGGGCATGTATTTGTCGTATTGACGCAAGATGATTGACTTTGTACATAGAATTCACAGGCTCGTTGATTTGGAAGGGACCTCGGGGTATGGTCTAGTCCAACGGGCCCTCCTCAGGAAAGGTCACCTAAAGTGCGTTGCCTACRACTCTGTCCCGTTGGCTTTTGAATACCTACAAGGATGATGTGTGCATTTCCTTGCCGTCATGCCAAAATTGAAGGTATCCTCCCTACTTTGAACTCTGTTTTGCTAAGTGCATAGTCACTGCAACTCTCCCCTTCTCATGTCTTTCCTGATTTGTAGTCCTTGTCAGATTGGCCAGCCTGTYGGCAAAGACCCTTGTGCCCCACTTGGTGATGTGGATCCCATTTCTCCCAAGCAGATATCAATCTCCAGTCAGGGTCCCATGGTAACAGAAACCAGAACACTGTTGTCAACACCACCTGTGTGACCAGTTGTCCATTCTCAGTAGCCATCTGTTTGTTCTCCTGTCCTTCACTTTCATTGGTAGGATTGAGGAGATTACCATGACCCCTTTACCACTGACAGCCGTCAGAACTCTCTAACCACACTTGATGCTTTCAGAGCAGCTCTTGTCTGCATCATTGATGCCCCCAGRGAAGAGCAACATGGAAGAGCAGTAAGGGATGGTAGTTAGAGGGGTAGACTAGATTTGGCAGTCTCTCCATGACATCCCGTCTCCATGATATAGTCCAMATGGTGTTAGGCTGTGAGCAGAAGGGAATCTGCACCATGTCCTTGGTGCATGAGCATAGGTGGCTTCCATTAATGTGGCCTGGTCCATGCACACCTTGCATGGGTCTCTGGGACAGAACAGGACAAAAAAGGCAGGGCCTGGGTGAGGTGGTTTCTAACCTAGTAAGTCATTACATAGAAGATTTCTTCCTTAGTCCTTTAAGAATGTCTTTTAGCAGACTATATGGTCCCCTCAGYTCTGAAGTGAGTGTCTCAAGTTCTCTAAAAGCCTCAGATACCTTTCTASCCTCTTGGCTCAGTACAGAAAACCAATATTTATTTTTACCCTGGGTTGCAGAGGTTCATACCAGCACCACAGAGGGTTGTCACTAACTGCCAGCTGTGGTGGGAAGGGGTTGCACACTTGCCTGGATTTACCTTTTCAGCTGTCTCTTCCTGGGGCAGGAATAGAGATGCTGGAGGGGTAGATTCTGCTCAGGATTGTCCTCTACTGACCCTGGGATACAAGATATATAATAAAAAAAAGATTTGCAGGCTTTTGATGATTTTTATGCAAAGGTTCCTTGACAATAARTGTGTTACTAAAAACTTTCATAGATCAATTTGCAGCTCACCCAATGTGAAATCTATTCTTGAGGTCCTTGGAATAGCAAGTGTAACTTCTTTTCCAAATTACTCATATTTCTCTAGGCTGCCCCTGTATGTTTGCTGATKATGTGGATCTGACCTGAATATTCAAGGGAAATGGTGTTAATAGGGTTGACCTGAAAGGACTGAACTAATATGAGGTAAAATAAAAAGAATTAGGAACAGTGCTGATCATTGGAAGCAAACTAAGACTTGGTGTCGTAGCTACGGCTGGTGGTGAGAAGGAAGGACTGTTTGTTAGACTGTGTGTTACTTAGGACTGAATGTGTAATTGAAGGGGCGTGTAGTGCCTAAGGACTGCAGAACTGCTGTTAACACAGAGCTTTTAAAACATGGCACTGAAAAGGAGCCTGATTTTCATATATAACAGTTTTTGAGGCACAAAACTGCTGTTCCTTGACTGAAATATTTGGCAAACTTAGGGAAACAATGCAACATTAAAAATCTTCATTGTTAATATTTTGAATCTTTGAAAAGGAAAGTTAGGGATCTTTAATGTAAGGCATATGTGAGTGTGTGTTTCTTTTAGTAATAGAAGTAAATGACCTCATTACAGCTAACTTAATGTGCTGATAAGTAAGGACAGAAGAACTGAAGTGATATGTATAAGGTGTCAGAGAGCTGCTCTCACTGGAACCAGATTATTTTTAGATTTTCCTAATAACATGTTAAAAATAGAGAGCTTGGGTACTAAGGATATCAAAGGAGAATTTGTGCAAAAGAACAGAACTGAGCAGGTAAAAGAAGTTCCCACATGAGAATAAGAACAAAGATAGGAGGAAAGAAGAGGAGGCAACACGGAAACACTGCAGGCAGTAGGACTTGTGAAGAACAATGCAACCGGAGAGCTTGACGTCATGGAATCCTGCTTTCTGATGGATTAGAAGCCTTKAAAAGACACCATCCCAAAGATGGTATCTTCTCTGGGGATTTGTTTTAATTGTTAGTGTTTCTTAAATGAATACCTATTGAAGAAGCTTAGTGGTGAGGTTTTAGTCACTAGGTGTTTTTTCTTTTTCCTTCTCTTTACTTAGTTTTGTGCGTTGTCATTCATGGTTTTCACATAATGCTTATATGCTAATTATATTTACATACTTGTTGTTGTTGTATCTCTTTTAACATTGTTTTGGAATGTGGAAGCACACATCCTGAAATCACTGAGGAGGTAAAGGAGGTAACTGGATTCTTTTAGCATTTTGCTACTAAAAAAAAAAAAATCAGGGAGATAATTTTTCTCTTCACTTTCATTAACTGCAAACACCAAATAATTTTCCAAGAGTAATGTACAGTTGCTAAACCTAGATAGTTAACACAATTTTCCATGCTTGCTGATGACTGAGATTTTTTTTCAGGAACTGACATCAAGATCATACTTTTGAGACAGATTTTTTTTTTTTTTTTTTTTTTTTTTGGAAATGTACATTGCATTTATATAGTAATGCCTCACTTCTTGTGCCTATTGTCCTACTAGCTAATTACTCAGATACCTATTTTTTTTTTTTTTTTTTTTTAATGGAAAAAGGCTAGAAATAAGCTCTTCAGAAATCAGAGAGAACTAGGCAGGAGAAAAGTAAGGGAAAAGCTTATTTTGGAGGATGGGACGTCTAGATGCTGAGTCCTCTGTTCCTTCTGGGAATGCGTCAGAGGGACATTGCAAGGGCTGATTAGCACATCTGTACAGCTGTGGGTCTTTTCATAGCAGGCTGAAGAATATTTTTAACCTCTTTTTGATCAGAATATTTTTTTTAATAGAAAGGAAATGACCTTGCAAATAGGGGATTATATGCATTAACTGATATTAACAGTTCAAAACTAACCAGTGTAGTGGTGACAGTACTAGTTATGCACTTTTCTCTAGATATTTGGAATAAATTTGTTTACTTACATTTCKCAGATAAGAGAAAAGAGAAAATAAGTTTAATGCATAGTARCTCTTTTTACRTACTTGTATTGAAGGACATTTATCATACAGATAAAATCTTTTTAGTGCTCAGTTTTTCTTGAAAATAAGATACAGATTAATCAGTAGACATAAGCTGAATTTTGTTAATTAGAATACTTTCCTGAAGAAATGGAGAGACTCTTTTATTCTTGAGAGATGAATATAAGGACGATCATATCAGGGTTTGGAGCATAATGAAGTTTTCAGTAAGTGAATAGTAATTTTTGCTCAGATCATTGAGTAGTGTTGTCTAAYGTTTGTGGAACAGAGACAATGGTATTAAGCACTGTTAGAGATCTGGAAGAAGTTTGAATAAAATTGCAAAAATCTATATATGTATATATTTTTTGATAAAATAATTAAGCAGCTTTAAAATCAGTTTCTGGGTTTGTGTATTATCCTTTTTTTTTTTTTTTTTTTTTTTAGAAATAGGGCATGGATTAAAGAGTTTACGGCTTTATTTTTTTCATTGATTATAATTTCATGCAAATGAGCTGTAGCGGGGAATATTTAGCTTAGCTCTTTTGAAATAAAATTTTCTCGGAATGTATTTTCTTCCATCTTGCATCATATGGTTTCTTTGATAAAATACCTGATGACAGTTCCGATGTAGTGCTGTTTTATTTTCTCTGAGTTTACATACAGTCAGTAAATGATAGTTTATTAGCTGTCTGTTAAATCTAGAMGTGCAGTGGAAACATTATTTCAGTATTGAAAGTTATTATTTGCAATTCTGTTAAACTCAGGAGCATATATTTTTCAGGATGTATGAAATAGTTATATGAGAATTTCCCATTCATTTTATCCAAATTGATGTAATGTAGGAAGCAAAAGGATAAGATTTTGGGAAGAAATACAAAGTCAGAAAAAAATGCAATATCAGAAAGTAACTTTTGAAATGTTTAGACCAAAATGGAATTTCTTCTGTTTCTTACAGATTCTGTGACTCATTGAGATTAAAATTTTCTAATATCAGCTTCTAGAATTCTGAGGTATAATTAAAGATAGTGGGTGAATGAAATTAACCCATGTAACTCTTTGCAGTAATTATCTTATTTTAAAGTTAAATGCTTCTGTTTAAAAAGTCTTTGTAGTGAGCAAGTTAAAATATTTTTTTTGTCCTGGRCATTCAGTTCGATAAGAATGTGTGAGCATTTTTTGCTAAAATGTTTTTCTTTTTACAGTGATACGTGGCTTCTGAATGAACATGAGTTCTTCTGATTTCCTTATATTGATTTCTGTAATTCACAAAAGCAGTGAGCTGTCTGCTCTGGGGAAGCTGAAATAATGAAACTGTCCTTATTCACAGTTTCATGGTGATGAGTTGTGAGTCACACTTTGATACTTGCATACAGCTCTTGTCTTTCTCTCTTCTCTTTTCTTGTGCCTGGCCTCATTAATGGAATTTGATACTGAAGTTTTTCACGTGTTTGGCTTCACGTAGATGTCACAGAGCTAATCAGATAAGGGTACAATAGTGGAGAGCCCTTGTGTGAAGCAACTCCTCCTGTACGAGTTTGAGAGAGCAAATTGCTGAGAAGGGACAGAGCACCTGGGGAGTGCGGTCCTGGCCAAGATGAGGCAGTATGTCCAAGTTCCAACTGTTGAGCAGGAAAAAACCTATGACTATAATTCTGCTTTTGAACCGAGACCATGTATGTGCTTGGGTAGGTGGAATTACCATTTTCTAATAATATGGGCTATATTTTTTGCTGATGTGGAGAATAAATGCATATAAAAAGTGTCTTTAGAGTAGGTAAGTTATGTACAGCTTTAATATGTAAAAGGCAGATTATGGGATTCCTTTAATAAAACGGAATGTATATTTTCAAGCTTTGAAAATGTCAGTTGCCAAAGTACCTACTGAACCATTGTTTAAAATACTTACCTTGGCATAATATGACAGTATGAAATTTCTGTAGACTTACATATAATGGTAAAGAGATATCTTCAAAAGAGAGACGATTAAAATAATGTCTGACACTGAAAGGAAATTGTCATAGTATTTTTGGGTGACAAACCTGTCTGTTCTAGTCGAGGTTGGAACAGAGGTTGTTTTTATCCTGCTTAGGATTTGTCTTCTGCATAGACTCAAAACGGCTTGTGTGAAACGAACTGTTTACTTGTATCAATTTTTTTATCTGGGTTAAATCTGGATATAGGAAGTAAGGAATCAATTTTCAGTTGCGTAGTTCTGTCCTTTTAAAGTGTTCATGTTTGTGCTCTATATATTTCAATTAATTTTAAGTTCATTTTATTTCTAATATGCTGTTAAAGTTTAATTCTGTATTTTGTATATTCAGCAATATTTTTAATATTTTGTGCGCTTTTTGTAGTCTTATATGTTATATCAAAATATGGAGTAATGATAAAAAATATTTTATCTCTGTCTGTGTCATGATTAATCATTCTGTGTTTTTCTCTATATTCTTTGGAGAATCTGTCGCTTTTCTAATTGTATTTTCCTGAAATACCTTTACTCAAAAGAACTTTCAGAGTTGAAAGCTTTGATACCTCAAGTTGTAACTTTGTAAAGCTTGAATGTGCTGTTTTAATGACATTAAAAGCTTTTTTTTACCTAGAATTCATTCATTTTAGGTTCATGTCTTAGTGATAGACAATGCTTTGCATTTTGTTTTAATAACTGTAGAACCTGCTAGTGTAAAAATGAATGGGAAACCTGGAACAGGGAGAAGAAACCTTTTTCAAATCTTATGTGATTTAAAGTTGCTTTTTTTGCAGGGAGCTCAAAACTCGCTGTATGGAATGAATTTGAAGGGCAGTACTTGAATGTTATTGAATTTCAGTTAACTGAAACCATCTAGCAAGGCTGTCAGCGTTGCTACCTTGTAACCTAATATTTCATCCTTCTCAAATGAGTGTCTCTATCCAGTCATTCCATTTTATGTTCCATTTACATAATTCCCTGTGTTCTAAATGACCATTTTAAGACTTAAATTTTAGTTCTTTTTCTCTCCTGTCCCTTAAAAGGAGAGAAACTAAATGCATTTTTAAATGCTTGCGTTGCATATAATACATTAAAAGAATTTTCTGTCTGTGTATTCTTATTATATTTTAGGTAGTGGCAGCAAAATATTGTACTCAAGTTATTATAACAATTATTTGTTATAAATAATGTAGAGCTGCCAGAACAAAGTCTTGCTYTGGTGCATTTTAATGCCTTTTATTTTCTAGTACTGAGTGATATGCAAGACACCTCTAAGAGTAGTGCCAACTTTCACATCATTGTTTACTTTATCTTGAAATACTACAAAATACTAGCTTACATAAAATACATTCATACAACTATGAATTACCTGTAAAGTGAGTATRTTTTTGGCATATTTTGTTTCAGTGTTACGTATATTTTACAGTGATGTGTAATAGCCTTGATTTTAGTCACCTAGTGGCTGTAGCTCTTTAATGTGAGTTTTTATGCTGGTTAGACTTCAGTGAGCAGTAGGAGATGTCAATAGAGACAAAGTCGTTTGAAGAGTTTCACAGTAGTGACAAAGTACTATTTCATACAAAAAAAATCTCAATAGAAAGTTTATGGTTTGGGAATTCGTTATCTTTACTATAGTAAAGCTGTAAGTTTATGATCATCTTACTGACTACATTTGACACTTAATAGTTTCTGGATTGAATTTAAATAGCACCAAAGAGAAACTAAAGTCAAAGTCTTGTTTYAAGAACATATTTCAGGATTGTTTCTAGTTAAGTAAGTTGTAAGAGTGGAGTTTGTTGTGTTGTGAGTGGAATTCAGCTTTTTATTGGAAAGAAAAGCGTCATACTGAGAAATGGGTGGAATGGATGGGGCAGTATCTGCAAAACTAGGCTTGTGTATGTTAGGTAAAGAAATACAAATCCTGGTGTCTTTGTCTCGTATCGCTTGCCAACCTGAAATATTTGCAGATACCTTATAAACATCAAGGTTATCCCTAGCATATCCCTAGCATAACCTCTCTTTATTTGCCTATTTTGAATTGGTGCAATTACCCTTTTATTACTTTGGCAAAGCGTTTTAGGCTTTTTTTGAGTGCATAAATTGATCTCTTAAGGTAACTGTGAGCTATTTAGCTACTCTGAGGTAAGTGAGGTTGGAAAGACAACGGCAGCCCCTGATCCTTGTGCCTACTTGGTAGAGAGTCTTTGAATCTCCCTGTAATAACGTCAGTCTGCAACCTGACCCATGAGTTAGTCTGATAATGTTTCCATACCTGAAGCAATTTAAAACTGGATTTGTCAAGCTGTTTAAATTGCTTTGGAATATATCTGCATCAGTTAGGGAACTGGACATATTACCAGAAACTTGTGGGGGTTTTTTGGTTTTATGTTACGTTTTAAATTTAGATGGTATTTCTATTTGTACAGATTAGAATTATTGCAAATATAAAGTAGTCCTGAATCTAGGGAAAAATGTGTATATATACTTCGTAAGTTGTATGTATTTAAATATTTTTTATTTTTATTSTTTTTAACCTATTTGAGTATCCCTAGCAGAGTAGAAATGAGGTCAGCAAAATACCTTTTTTAACTTTAAGTAAGCACTTCTGTTTGATCGCCAGTAAGCTATGGAGTAATTAAGGGACGGATTATTTTCTAAATTTTAAATTACAGTGCTTTATATGCTTTATACTACTCTCTACAGTTTTTATTTTAGTGTATACTCCTTTATATAGTTACCTATGATAATGCAGCTGTTATTAACAACCTCTTTTTTGATTTGTGTTATGAAATGCTCATTTAGAATGAGCATTTAGAATGCTCATTTAGAATGAGCATTCCATTCTAAGGAAATAAGGCAACAAATGAAGATATTAAACTTCATTGAGAGTATATGTATTTTCACAGTAATATGTAATCTGTGTGTAATAGCAGTCAGTGGAGAAGGAAAACTAAAATTCTTCAGGATCATCTGTCAGATTCGTGAGATTACTTGCCAGATTTCTGGTTATACTGACAATTAACATAAAACATTTTGGTTAATAAGTAACTGTATGATACTAATTTTAGTTAAGGTTATTAAACATTACGAGAATGCTTATTTATGAAGGCACCTTCTGGGTCACAGAGAGAAAGACAGAGTATTTTTCACCTTAGTTTAAGCTTTAATAGTCTGTCTTAGACTGGTCCTCATAATCCTGTGTTAAAATCTTGGATAGAGCAAAATCCTGATATTAAAACACTAAGACCATTCCTCACCTCATCGTGTATTTTGTTACTCGTTTTTCCTAAAGCCAAGGCATGAGAGACATGTAAGGCTGCATTCTAATAGTAGTTTTGCATATCTGGCTTCTCAGTCACTTTCCTTGAGCTTAATCTTGCWTAAGTGCTGATGGTAAAAAGCCACTGTATTCATTTTTTTTCCCTTTTCTTGACAGCTAGGCCCTTTAAATGAAAATATGCATGTAAGGAAAAAACAACAACAAAAAAATTTGTTCTGAATCCTGTTGGGTAAATCTCTCCCCAGGAGTGTGCTGTTGCTGTGCTGCTTTGCGACCTCGTTACAAGCGTCTGGTAGACAACATATTTCCTGAAGATCCAAAAGTAAGTGATAACTTAAGTTTTATGTGATTGATGCTTGAAAATGTTTTAGTGAATACATGATGCTTACTTTTTTTCTATTTTACCAATTCTTACTTTTTTTAACCAATTCTTACTTTTTTTTTTATAAAAGATCTTTCTAAGAGGTAGCCTTCAGTTACTTCAGCCTTGTCTGAGACCCCCCAAAAAAAGTAAATAAATGTTGTTTGCCTATAGGATAAATTTGTTAAAATTATGTATTAAATATGTGATGTCTTGGGGGCTGGAGAGTGAAATTAGACTGTACCAGTAGCAAAAAGGTATGTCTCAGAACTACTGATGCGTTTCACTAAATACTGCTTTTGGCTGAAAGGTGGGGAAGGATGATTAGTTCATTTCCGTCAGAAATGCTCTGCTTGATTTAAATTACTGGGGTGGGTTGTTTGTTTGCAGCTGAGCTATCATCAGTTGTTCTCAAAACTTCTATTTCTTTCAGTTGCTTATTCCAGTCTTCCAAGATCTGATCTTTGAACTTCCAGTAGACAAATGTTTCCATGCTTCAAAAGTAGTCTCTGTGAATTTGATTTCTGTGGTTTTGTGTCTCTGTTTTAGGATGGTCTTGTTAAAGCTGATATGGAGAAATTGACTTTCTATGCAGTTTCTGCACCAGAAAAACTAGATCGAATTGGTGCTTAYCTGGCAGAGAGGCTGAGCAGAGATGTTGTCAGACATCGCTACGGGTAAGGAGATAAACTGCTGCATAAAAGATGGAAAAAAATATAGCTGCATTTCATGACTACTGTGCTGGTCTAACTTAAGATTTGATAGACTCAGACCATTAAAGGTCATTCAGAGAATGGAGAAGGGGGAATAATTTTCTTTTCAGCCCTATTGGACTATATTATATTTAAACATGAAGTTAAGCTCTGTCATGTTCTGAAACTATTTGAGTGAGAACTTTAAAAGATTGTTGAGTAGAAAAATATTGAGTGCAAAATGTTAAGTGGTAAAAGTTGCAAAAGAAAGGAAATATCTGTAATTGGGCATAACTTTTGGCATTAAGGAATGTACCTTTTGTAGAATTTTGCAGAATGATTAAATTACTGATCTTTCAGATAACTTTTTTTTAATTTTTTTTTTTTCTATTTGACATACTTTCTAAAAGTAGATATATTGCTGACTTTCCATGCTGGGATTTTAATGAGCATARGAGTTATGGACTAGAAAGATGGTGTTTATAATTACAAATATATAGTTCAATTTAATTTTGATTATGTGCGGTTTTTATTCAATAATGTTCATTTTGACATGCCTTTCAAAAGCATTCTTCCAAAACAAGTAGCGGAAACTGAGAGAATTTCTATTTTCCTATATATATATATATTTTTTTTTTCTTTAATGTAGGAAATGCCAAGACTTTTTTTGGATTCTCTTAAGGATGTTCCTTCCATCTATTCATCTTTAAATTTGGTAGTTCTGTAGTAATGAGGACTTAAACTAATCAAATGGAGATAATGATAAATTGTCTCTTACAAACCTGTGTGCTAAAGTAAGTTTCTTCACTATATTTAGGTATGTTTTAATTGCCATGGAAGCCCTGGACCAACTTTTAATGGCTTGCCATTCTCAAAGCATAAAGCCATTTGTAGAAAGTTTCCTTCACATGGTGGCCAARCTTCTGGAATCAGGAGAACCAAAGCTACAAGTTCTAGGAACCAATTCTGTGAGTAAATMGAGATGCTGAATCAAATCAGAATAAATGTTTGCGTATTTTCTAAGGCTAAAAAGTGTGAGTTGACAGAGTATCTGTCAGTTAATATGAATTGAGAAGGTTCTTGGTGTTGCAGTATTGTCAGTTGGCTATATTGCAGTTGGTCTTTGTACCTAAAAGCAAAACATACAACCAGGCAGATAAAACCAGATTCTTTTGATCTCTTGTCTGGGCTCATCTCCTGAAGAAATGACTTACTGTGCAAGAAACACAGCTGTTCTTTGAATTCATATTTTGAATCTTTAATATAGTATTCCTGAAGTTGTTGCCAAGGCAGGGTGGTCTTTTCCTKCTCTGAGACATGATGTAGGATAGAGGAAATAAAAGACATCTCTGCTGATGACGCCTCTGAGCAAGGTTCCTGCTGTCTCCAAAGTAACCAGGAGGCAAAAAATATTCAGCATTCTGGCTTCACCATCTCATTAGCCTGAGTATCTTGCYGTTCGGATCCAGGCTTGAAAAGCGTTAACTGAGAAGGTGTCCAGRTGAAGATTTGAAGATGGCTTCCTGAGCAGGAAGAGTGAGGATGGTATCATTATTACGATTCTGTCATGTGTACATTATAGCCCTTGTACAATGTGCCTCTAAGAAATCTCATGATTGTAAGGTGGATTGTTTTGACTTTGATTGCATGTGTGAAATTGCTCATGACTGCATAGATGAAAGAGTAATGCTGAGATTTCCTGTGCGGTGCCTTTGCCTTTTGGTAGCGTATGGGCTCCCAGTGGATTCTCCAAGACTTTCAGGCTTCCTTTGAGCATGAATCCCATTGAGTGGAATTAAATGGAATTGCAGTTCAGGGGAGCCCGAAGGTGCAGAGTGTTGCAGCTCTGTAGCAGGATTTCTAAATGCAGTGCAACATAGAGCCCTTCCAATGATGAAGGGAAGTGTCTCCTTACAATGCAAACAAATAGGGCAACTTGACTCAGGATAATTATTTATCTGAGTGAGATTACCCTGGGGTTTTTTTTGTTGTTGTTTGTTTGTTTTGATTGTAAAATAATGCCTGGTTGAGGCTGTTTAGGGGAATAGTTTTGAAATTTATGTCCTGGGTTAGCAAATAGCAAAAGCATCACGTGCCTGTTTAATGTGCTCAGTAGTGAACACTTAATGCCAGCCTCCACTKTGATGTACAAGACACATGTCTCTTCTGAACCACTACTGAGCAGGTACCCATGTTATGGTCATCTGTTTAATAGCCCTGTCAGTTCCTAAGGAAGCCKTTTATGAACAGAGCAAGTCAGCGGACTTCCTGAATTAAGAAATAATTTGTTTGTCTCCTGTAAAACTCAGTAACCAAAAATAATTATGTTTTCATAAATAAGATGTCAAATTCAGTTAGAGTGGGACACCAAATTTTATRTATGGCTCTGATGACATTTCAAAGGCTAATTTTAGCCTAATTATRCTAATTTCCCTAGGCGCCTTCTGTAGTCAGTAGACAAAACAGACAGTCTCTTTGTGTTTACTCTAGAGGAGGAAGGTATATTGGCACTGACAGATTGCCTTTTCTGAGGATGCTGACCTGCCTTGTTTCTTCAGGAAATTGGACACCAGACATGAAAATTTGCCATCACTTCTGGCAACATCTTTTATTTTTTTTAATTTGTTTTTGATTTTCTTCTCTCTTTCTCCCACCCAGAGAGAGAAAAAAGTGAGTTGTGATTGTAAAGAGTTCCTGCATAAATGTGTTTGAGTTATTCTGTTGTACCCCTTTAGAAGTGGAAAGTGGTGTTATCTACAAGTGCTGCGATAAAAGTTATACAGGAAATAAATCTTTMAACTGGTGAAAGGCAGCCTTTGGAATAGTTTCAGTGGGCAGAGGTTAAACTCATTTGGGGACCAGTACAAATTTAAGTGAATTCTAATCATGGACCRTGATTGTGGCTATGACTGTATCTTTCAAAGTGTTTTGATTATTTTTTTCCATCCAAAGCTGATATTCAAAGTTTCACTGGAGTACAAAGGCAAATATGTCTCCAGCAAAATTTGACTGACTTACCTACATTGTTTGAGTTGCCCCCAAAAAACCTTTTACAAACAGGTTTTATTTCAACTGTGGGGACTGTTGTGACTCCTCCTAAGTCAGAGTTTCAAATAAAACAAGTCTTAGTGCTAARTAGCTTCTAGTAGCTTTAAAAGATCTGAAAGCTTCTGCTGTCATCAGAACTGAGATTTGGAAGCCAGAGAAGARATCTTCAAGACAAGAGACAAAACCTTGAGGACAGATTCTCCTTAGCACTCTATAGCTAATAAAGACCCAAAAGATTAATTCAGCTGTTTGACTTTTTAATTAAAATTCACTTCTTTAACTTACTTTTATAAAGCAAATGTGAACAGTTCTGTTTTAGAGAGCCATATAAATTAGCAGTTTGAAGATCAAGCATGAAACTATGTAAATGAAAAATGTTTTCTCATAAGCTTAAATTATATCTATAAATTAACACAGTTGTTTGTCAGTTTGTATATGTTTGTTATTGCAATAAATAAATTTTTATATATATAATGTAATTGTAAATCTATTTATACCAGCAGAGACTGGAGAACAGGTGGAATTCAGAACTAGATACCTTGAATTTTTATTTTTACTTTATTTTTTGGTAAGAGACCAGATTCCAATCTAACAGTCTGTCTTTTGCTGTTATGAAAGATATTTTTACCATTGACAAACTAGCATATGCTAGTTTGGCAACTGAAGGAGTATGGAGAAAAAATTGAGGCTTTTTTGACTTAAGTGAGGTATACTYTTAAGGCCGATTGGCAATAAGCTTTAGTTTTTGGAAACTAATTGCAAAACTAAATTTAGTCTTCTCTAACMACTATGACAGAGTTTCTGTAACAAAACATCATGCAAAACATCTAGTTTGGTAAAATAAGATATGCAACCCAACTGTTATTTTKTATTATTTAGCTCATAAATAGTTCCTGCTGGTGCAAAATTAATGAATTATGCTTTGCTTTCCGTGTTAATAGGGGAAGAGCTCTCTTGAACTTGTGTTTGAGATTTTATTTTCAGCACAAGCCTTTTCTGGATGTRTATTCATCTGTCAAACTCTTACAGAAAAATTTTTAGAGCAGCTGGTGAATATAATGAGTTTTGTGCAATTAACTTTCAGGTGATAATTTTCTATGTGGAGAAATCTCATTTGAATACAAAACATTTTAATGCAATCTGGAATGTTGACTTGGTGGATTCTTTGGTGTATTTTGATAGGRAAATATTGTTTTCCATCAAAAATAAACATATTTCCAATATTATATTTCTGATGCCATTTAAATTATTACCACAGATGTTGTCCCCAGTCAGTAGGATGCCTCATTTGGAAGAACAGAAACCGTTAGTGCTTGGGTTTGGAGTCCTGTGCAGAGGTGACTGTTTGTTAATCATAATTGTGTTTTTTTTAAAGCAGGGCGAATGGTATGCCCAAGGGAAACCTCACCAGCTGATGGCACATTGATTTTGTTCTTCATCCTTCTTTCGTTCCATGCACTTATTTGGAGTTATGTGCTCATTATAATTTAGTGTACCGTATTTTGTTGTGCATGGACTTTAGCATCCCTACTCTAACATTTTGAAGGATTTAAGATAGAGCTAGACAGAAATATGCAAGGTATCCTTTTTCTCTGCAAGTTAATAAATTATTTTCTGAATTATATTCCTTGTCTATCAGAATTTGAGTTTGCAGGACAGATCACTTCAGGCACGCTAGTGTGATCCGCCAGGTGAGCCTGGCGCCTTCTCCCCTTCCGTTCTCACTCCCTCCTGACTTGCAGCTTCGTACCCACATGAATTTAGTCCTATAAACCAACACAGTTTTTCTGACCTCTGTCAAGGAACTGCACATACAGCAGTCAAGAAATTAGACATCCGAGTGCCTTGAAGTAAAATGCAATGTAAAACAGTCTGCCCCATTCTGACGTGATTGCTTGGCATTTTGAATTTTTAAGTTAATTGTTAACTATACTAAATCACATATTCCTGTGACTGAGAGCTGCGTCTGTTTAATTTTGATGAGTTTTGTATCTYGTATGTGAAGTTAATGTGTGAGTTCAGTGTATGAAGTTTTTCTCCTTTTTGGATGTTCGAAAATGTTGAGTGGTTGTATTTTTTAAATCTTTTTTTGAGTGAAGCATTTCTATACATCTCTGTTTCTTGCTAATGCCGTACCATGTATGTTGTAAGAGGCTTGTGTTCATAGAATATCTTGTCATCCTATTTCCTGGTAATGAGATATAGAACTTTGTATCTAAAAGAAAAAAAAAAAAGAAAAAAAGAAAAATAAACCCTCTGTCCTCTGAAGTATGAAGTATAAGTAGAAAATTACAAACTATCAAATAGAGAGCTCAAACTCAAATATCAAAAATTATAGCTCAGATTTAGCCTAAGTTATTTGATGTATTTATCTGTAGAGGACTGATTACATGATGATACATAACCAAAGGCATCAAAAGTCCTATTCTTTAATCTGTTTTCTCTGCTTATTAAATGTTGGCTACCTAAACAGCGTTAGACTGTGTAAATAAGAAATTTTGCCATAGGAATTTGAGAAATTATTCAAGTCTTTATTCAAGTCCTGTAGGTAAATCATAATCTTTGATTTCTGGAGAATATGAGCCAGTTTTCCTGCCTTGGTCCAGAACAGACATCCGCTGAACAGCTAATACATTCCTACTTTAATTAATGATTACTCTTATGTAGTTTGACACTGATGGAGTTCTATTAGTTTAAAAATTCATGAAAATAAGATTAAGCAGTGTGAGTCCTTTTTTTGTACCATATATGTAGGTAGATGTAGCAGACATATGTACTAGTATAACTTCCAAATGTTACCGCTGAGTGGTTGGAGGCATTTTGTGTTTTGTGAGACTTTTCCTTCCATTCTGTTAGGTGCTTTCACAGAAACCTGCTACATGAATCCATTGCAGCTCTGAAAATACTTGAATGCTTGGAGAATATTAAGAAATATTAATATTAAAAATATTAATATTGTTCTAGTCTTCCCTGAACTTCATGGTGCATTAAATTTAATGGACTGATTAGGTTCCTCCTTAGGTGGTCTTTCATAGCTCTTTGAGAAAATATATGGATGGGCTGTCTTCCAAACTGCACCAATAAACTCCACAGAGTTGTGGGGCTTTTTATGTGTGTCACTCTCTTTATCATCTGAAGAACATATAAAATTTCTTTCTCATCAGTAATATACTCAGTATTATATCAGTAATATACTATTTTACACTTTTTTTGTTAATAATGGTTGAGAATGTGATTTCAGCTGCACCCGTAGCTTTCAGTAGGTGAACTCCTCAGTGAGTTTGCAAGGGAAAAATGTTCTAGACGAAACAGAGAACAATATGGAGCAGGATAAGGTTTGTTTGCTCACTTTTCAGCTTGAACTAAAGCAATGTTTGTTACGGTGTAAGCTCTTTGCTTGTTTTTGTATTCCATTCAACATRGAAAATAATTTGTTCTTTTTCCTCTTTAAAACTGTCTGCTGTACGTTATAAGAGTAACTTTGTTTAACTCTAGACCAGATAATTCAGTGTCTCAGTCCTTTTTAACAGAAGTTTACGTAGAGCTTTGTTCATCTCTTGGATAACTGAAGGACAATACGGGTTAACCAACATCTTCAACTGTTAGGCTGAGACTGCACACAATACTTCATCTAAGGCTTCATTAGTGCCAATTATATGGCAAAGATTTTGTAAATGTTATTAAATATTAGTATAYTATTTGCTTTTTTCATGTCAGTGTAACAGGACTGGCTTTTATGGAGTGTGTAGTTTCATAATTATATCTGCATTCAACCATGTCTGCCTAGCATTTGTGCAGTTGCCTTGTAATGGTATTTTGCACTTACCACTTCTAAATTGCATCTGCATATTTTCAGATCCTGTTTCCCATTTGTCAAAATCGTGACGTCAAATGAGCTTGGGCAAGTCTGATGAGCCCACTCTTATCAAAGTCTCTAGTAAAACTCGAATGCAGCTGCATTCCAGAAACGCCTCTTCAGAGATTTGCTCAGTGTATCATTGTGGTTTGACTGTTTACACATACTGATATATATTAACTCCCAGACTCTTTGCATTTGYCTTATGGGGAGTGTTTTCTAGACAGTGTTTTGCTAGCTTCCCTTTGAGAAGTTAGTGTAAAATTTTGTCAACAGCATCACTGAAGTCAAGATGTGACAGATATTGCKTGTTCTGGATTCACAAAATCTATTTCTTTGTGATAGAAATAAATTAAGCTGGTTTGACTGTTTTGTTACTTATGCCTTTATTTTTAGGTGCTTCAAATGGTGATTGTTTTTGGAGGCAAGGGGAGGAGGAGTAGGGGGAGAAGGATCCCTTTCTGTGCATTGAAATCAAATGGGTTGGTCTATAATTCCCTGACTCCTTTTTTTCTCTGTCTTGCAAAGCTGGGTGGTATTGATAGAAGAACGTGAAGTTCATTTAACTTAGATGTTGTTAAATCTCTATTTTTATTTATGTAATTCAGTGCTTAATGAAACTTCTAAAGTGAAGTTTGAGATTCATTGTTTTCTTTCACAAAGTCAGTTTCAAAAGCTTTTCTAACATGCTGCTTTTTCAGTTTGTCAAATTCGCCAACATTGAGGAGGACACCCCTTCCTACCACAGGCGCTATGACTTCTTTGTGTCTCGATTCAGTGCCATGTGCCATTCATGTGATCAAGATCCAGAAATACAAACTGAGTAAGTGGCAGTCCATATGTATGTTTGCAGAGAAACAGCTGAAACATTAATACAGTCTGTAACACAGCTTTTGGTGTGACATTTAATAGAACAGTTCATTCCTCATGAAGAAAATAACACCAAATATTGAAAACCTTAGGTGGGTAGATCTTCTGGAGTATTTAAGTGGAATTTTACTTAYGCATTGCTAATTTGAAAAGACTCTCTATCTTCAGGAAGGTACTACTTAATGCTGTAAATGTATGCGAGTTGCATAAATCATTTAAGAAATTAATCGTCTGCTTATATGAATAGCAAATTGTACTTTAAGTCAATTATTTGAGGATTACTTATTAAATTTACATTTCCCTGGATGGCTGCTGTATGATGTTGTATGAAACGAATGCTTTCATGAGTTASTATTACAAATTTTTAGAGCATTATGTAAGCATGGCATTTTTTTTTTTACCTTTAGCTCCCCCTAGTGATGATCTTTATATGAATTGTGACTATTTAGAACTTGAGCATCTCAGATGATTTAAAGCTTTTCAAAATATGCGATGGGTATTTCTCTAGTGCTCCTGTCTTCTGCTTCCAAGCCTTATGTTGTTGAGCCTATTGTAAAAAAAAAAAAAAAAATGGTGTTGAATATTCATCCAACCCTTTGAGTGTAGGATTGCTTTAGTGGCTGCGGTACCTAAAGCTATACCAGCAATGGTAAACTGCTTGCTTATCCCAAAAGACTTCCTAGCAGGTTGGGATGTGAAACTCAGCTCAAGATTTTAGATTTTTTTCTAACTTCCCTGCCCTACAGAGAAATAGAATTTTAGTAACAAACTGGAACATGGAGTGACTTAAGACAAGTTGGACTTCCCCTGACTCATCAAATAAGTATGATCTCCTTTCTGAAGAATACCCCAAAACTCTGTGTATCAAAACGTAGGTGATTYTTATTAGAGTGAATTATCTTAATCTTCTGCTCTTTGTCAGCCCGCACTGTTGTCTGTGCTCTAGTTCTAATGCTGTCAGTGTTGTGATGCAAGTTATCCAGTTTGCAGTGTAGATGTCCCCTTAGACAAGGAGGAATTTTGGCCTGCTGTTATAAAGCTCTATATATGGCCTTGATTTAAATTCAGTCTCTGGTTTTGGAGACTTCTATGAGTTGCTTTTAGAGGAATGAAACCTTTTCTGTCAGAGCTGTGGTTGAATTTGATGGTGTGCAGTCCTTTGGTAACAACCTCCTTCTCCTTCTACCCCCGGCCTCCTGTACAATGGTAAAAACATGAAGTGTGTATCAGTGACACCCTGGTATGGAAAAGGATGGCTTTTCCCTGCCCCTATGTAGCACTAGATGCATTTACTCAGGATAATCAAATTTACAGCGCTGTGACCTTTTCACATCGTCCAAAACATGAATGAATTAAGTTCATTTTAGAGATCTTTACAACTGTTCTCCCTTAAAAAAATTGAATGTTGGAGCTGGCATGCCAAATTTGCTGTAAGTGGTTCAACAGAATAGATGAGCTATAATTTGAGGTTAAAACACTCAATGTATGCAGTGCAGCTGAAACAGCCTAGGTGTTAATTCAGCTCATGCTAAGGTAGGTATTTGTAGTAGCTGTCCACCWGGGTATCCACTGCTGTGTGCACATGTAGGTAAGTAATACAGGTTCCTGAATCTTATACTGAATGTCACCTGATAAGTGAAATTCCTTTTTCAGAGGAGAAGACTGGGAAGATTTGTCCATGTGATGGAATTTTAGGCACTATGTCATAAGTGTCAGTCAAAGATTCTTAATATTGGAATAGCACAGCCACATGGTCGTTGCACAACAGCAATAGGAAGTGCTTTTCTAGCTATTTGGGAATCTCCATCGCTCCCTATTCTGTTTATAACCTTATTAAAACTGTCTGGAAAGCTCTGGAAGTGCTAAATTGCTGATACTAGACCCTGGTTGTGAYGTTCTTCAGAAATAACTGAGAAGAAGGCTGCAGTCTGAAGTATTTATAAATGAAATTCTGTCAAAAAATATAAATCAATGTTCAGTTAGCTTTATAGTTCGTCTAGAAAATGTTTTATTTAAGTGAATTTGGCTGAACAAAGGGTAGTGTTGTTCAGAAAGGAATTAAGCTTTTAAATTTTGAGGGATTTATTTTATTAGACATTTTAAACTTTCTCACAGCTTTGTACTGCTTGTTTTATTTGATGYCTATATCAGCCTTTCTTGTACTTGTTTTTAGTAGTAAAATTCTGTTCCTGGTACTCATGGTACTAACTAATGTCTATTACTACTTCAACAAAAAATATTTTATGTTTCTTTTCAGTTGTACAGCCTTTTATGAAAATAATSTTCTGAAGCCTATGTTTTTCTTCAATAATATAATGAAAATGGCTAATTGTTAGATTAAGTCTTTGTTAGAACTTATGTGCCTTTTTCCATTTTGTTGTTGCTGTTCAGTTCTCAGATAATTTTGTTCAAATGAATTCCAGTCACTCAACAGTCATGCTRCAAGGTGTTGGGTTTTCTTTTTTCATTTGTTTTCCCCCCCTCCTTCTTTAGGATCCGCATTGCTGGAATTAGGGGCATTCAGGGAGTGGTCCGGAAAACGGTTAATGATGAACTTCGAGCAACTATATGGGAACCTCAGCACATGGAYAAGATAGTTCCATCATTGCTGTTTAATATGCAGAAAATAGAAGATGTTGACAGGTATTTAAACTTTTTAAAAAATTATGAATTCTTTTTAACAATGTTAGGTGCAGAGATGAGCATGTGCATGTTTTTAGGTGATYCAAATAATCTTGCTAATTTTATTTAGAATAGGGACTTTATTTCTTATCTGGTCATTAGTAACAACTCTTTCTCCAGTTGATAATTRAAGTGGAGCTTGAACATTTCTTTGTATTGTTATTGGGAATGTTGCAGTTGAAACAGAAATGTCACTCTTTTTGTCCATGAGTATGAAAACCACATATTTGTATCTAAACACTGTAAGTATAAGTAGTAGCTAGAGGTAGCACAGGGAAATTTCTGTATATCAAACTAAACAAGCTTAAAAACTTACTTCATGTCCAGCACTAACCTCTTCAGTATTTCCCTGGAAGTGGACAGACTTAATATTACAACAGGCATTTCACATTTTCACATGACTTTATAGCCTGCTCTGTTTTTYKTTTCCTYTTCAGCTGAATATTTATTCCCTTTTCTCTAACTATTGACACTTGGTTCTTCCTCAAAGGAAATAGTTTTCTACCTGCCCATTCCTCATCTACTTGCTGCATATAACCCATTACCCAGATACATGGACGTGTTCACTTGGATTTTACCCGTGTAGAGCAATCTGAACAAGAGCCCACGGTTCTGAAACTTTTCTGCAAACAAGGACAGTGTAATTGGCTTTCACTSTCTCTTAAGGGCTCCTTGAGTGCAAATGGGCACTTTTCGTCATTACTCTCTACAGAGTCATCAAAATTTTACTTGCTGTGCTCTGAACATCAAAATCAGAGGAGCTGCTAACTACTTGYGGAAAAACTCAGACTAAAGTAGGATTTAGATCAACTGCTTAAAGGAGGTCAGTTTACATGTGCTTCAGGACTCCTTTTATCATTTGTTGGGCATTGCTGTAGTGGTAGTTAAAAACAAATCTGTCAAAAAAAGAGTTAATTAAATATCTGAACTTGAAACTTTCCTATAGTATGCATTCAAAAGAAGAAATGACTAATGATTTTCCAAGTGGCAAATAGGGCCTTTTATGATGCAGATGTGACACATAAGCTGAAAACAGTATTTATAAATTGTTGATCTGGTGGCCTTAATGCTACAGAGAATTTCTGGGTTTGTTTTACATGTGACTTCATATTTGTGGAGAGTAAACAGAGGCATCTTGAAGAGTAGGAGTAAGAACATATTTTTCTGGCAGATGGAATCAAAGCATTATGTGAGAAAGAGAAGAGTTTCCAGAAAAAAAACCCAGCTTATGTCCAGAAAAAACAAGTAAACAAGTATTTGTGGRTAGTGCTGAAGTATACATATGAAAAATTGTTCTAAAGAGCGGTATACTTTTTACTTGTGGAAATTGTGCAAATTTACAGCCTAAATCAAGATTCCTGAGTACATATGTCAAGTTATACACCTCTTGGAATTAAGAACCAAATATTTTTTAAAAACTTTAATCGTATTTGTGGATGTCATTAGTTGTGCATAGATCTACATGCATGTTCTATTTAGGTGACTAAGAGATATTTGCAAGTGTAAGGTGGAACCTATTCTTGGTTAGTTGAACTTCAGGACAGTTGTGTTTTACAAAATAATCATATCCATACTGCATTTTAGTATGAGTTATTACCCTAGTGTCTTTCCTCGCTTTTCTTACATCTCTGGAAGAAAATACCAAATAGTAATTATGTCTGTTCATTTATGTACCTTGGTAAAATGAGATAAAAGGACATATTAACCACAAGGTTATTAATTAGGGTATTAAGAGTATTAAATTGAAAATGGAAAAGRTACTTTAACGTAAGGTTTTGTAACATTTTTCAGGATATTTTTAAAGCTAAAAACAACAGATTTATTTAAGTCAGGAGACTCTGGCACATGCTGCAGATTTAAATCTTTTAGTACATCCATAATATTGATCTAAATTCTATTTTGGAGGAATATATTTCTTCTGCAGGGTGTTTGAACAATAACCATGAATCACAGTTCAACATTTCTAGAGTTACTGCACTCAACAGTAGCAATTAAGTTTTATTTAACGTGATCCATCAGATTAGTTGGCTAATTCCTGGGGTGTTTTTTTAGTATTATAGAAGTCACTATTGTGACATGGCTTGGAACCAATTTAATCCCATGTTTTGATGTTTGCTATGGAAATTGCTGTAATGCCTGAAAGATTGCTTTWTCCAGTTCCTTATTACTACCTTTTCTGATAGAGATTACCTGCAATAAAGCTGGCAGAATAAATGAAGTGCATAAAGATTACTTATTCTATTGYAAAATGATTTCTGGTTCACTCTGGRCCTGTGGTGACAGTGAAAGCCTTAACGCGAAAAGATAAGGATTTTGTCCTAAAGATTTTCTGAACATGGTGTAAAAACCTAAAATCATTACCCATGGTTATCAGCCAAACAAAATGAACMTGAATTGCTTATTTGAATTTAGAAGTTAAAAGCAGTGTAAAAACTTTTTTTTTAAATGAAAAAGTTCAGTTTTATATTCACTGTCCTGTGTCTGGTATTGTTCAGGAGCACACATCTGTGAGAGTCATGGTAGGTGCCACAAAAGTTCAAAACAAAAATGTGATCCCAAGAGACGGTGGGAGATAGCATCCTGAGCACCAGAAAATSCAGTTAAAAACTTCTGTTTCAGATGAAGAAATTTGTCCTGCGAATTCTTCTTGCAGCCTGTTCTAAAACAGGACTCCAGGCAGTTCTGGAAAGTCACCTGCTGTGAGATTGCATATGCGGACACTCAGAAAATAATGGATTCTTGCTGTATTTAACTAGTATTCTTCCTGATAKACCAGCTCTGTGTGTGTCATGCAGCTTGCAGTCTGTATTTCCTTTTATATTTCTGCTCTAGAGATTCCATATAGAGAAATTCCATGTCAGAACAGTAATGGGGCTAGCTGCTATTCCTGCACTGCCAGTAATTTTGTGTTCTGAGAAAGGTGACCAGGCATCGTGAACACAGTCTAGTCAATATGGGGGAAAAGAGGATGTAAGGGGGCAGGGACAGAATTACGTACAGCGTGTCACTCCTTTAAATTTTTATATGTTATACATGGGTAAGTATCTGTATTAATCTCACAAGATTCCTGGGACATTTTTTAATACTAACAACCTGACAAGCTAGAATTACCATTGTAACTTCTTTTAAAAATAACAYAACCAAGTTTACATAATTTTTTATATTGAAACTTCTAGATTGCAATAAGACTGAAGTACTGAAAGWTCCTTTGTGGTTGGAAAACTTAAAGCTATGGAGTTGCATCTTCTTTTGACTAGTGGCACTTCAATATTCAACTTTCTATAATTCACTAAAGCTGTGGTTTTATGGTGCTGGAGAGTGAACAAAAGCTGACACTTGTAATGAATTGTGTTTTAAATATATTTATCACAAGCTTGTGCTACATAACTGATTGAAATCAAGGCTTTAGTGTACTTGTTCCTGCAGTCTAAAATAAATTCCTAATGCATAGCTAYACAATTTTAAAGTTAGGATTCAGTCACATACACACCTACATAAGTTTCCATCTTGTGTTTTATGCAAGAAATTTCTTGTGACCTGTAAATACTGCTTTGAATGATCTTTCCATTCTTATTTTCTCTTTTCAACCACTCAATTTAAAAAGAATCAGTATTAGCTTAAAAGTATAATGTGTGAAGCACATATTTCAGAAATGCAGCTATGATACCTTTATTTTGTTGAAGTGCATCAGGGCTGTAACTCAGTGTCTTACATTCTTGTTGTACCTYGTTGATGTTAAAGACTCAACCTAATTCCTCATCACCAGGAGAAAGCAGATAATAGCAAGTGACAGTATTAAGACACTATTAGTGGTGTATTTCAATACACTAAAGAAATAGTAGCAATCATGCTGAACTCGTATCCACCCATCCTGTGGTTTTTTTCTTTCTTTTTTTTAATTGTTCCTTATTATCAGTAATAATTTCCATGTTTGAAATAATTGTAAGCGTATTGTTAAGGACAAATTTCTCAAATAACACCCTCCAATATATTTGATGCCAAGTTTGACAGCCTGCATACTTATATGTGTTGTTCTTGTTTAGTTTTTAAGTGAAGAATTCAGTTGCTATATTCATTTTTTTCCCACATTTAATATTGTTATGGGAAAGAAGATACTCAGAAAGGGTCACCTTCCAAAACAGACTATGGGAAAAGTCAGTATTAGTATCCCTTTGTTACATGGTGTGAAGAATGACGTATTTGCAAATGTGAAAGATGTGTTTTCTTTTCCCCATCTTTTCCAAGTTATTAAAAACGTATTATGGGATAAATATGGGGTTCTAACTGCCCTGCAGTGTCATAAAGGTGAGGAAAAACAGATGACAAGCAAAAAACAGGTTGGCAAACTAGTGAAAATTTTTTGAGTGAAAATTTTGGTTATATGTGTACTGATGCAGACACTGTAATAAACACCATAGTGTTTGTTCAAGTCCTCTCTAAAAGTAGCATAACATTAAGGGATGATCTGTTAAAGTCGACAAGGTTCTGCAGTGTCTGGTTATGAGTGGCTAAGTGGGTGACAATGTTCTAATTAGTTGGATCCATTTTTTTCTTTTTTTCTTTAACTCAAACCATCTGCTATTGCAGGAGAGTTGGAGTTTTATTTCATGCTCGCCCACATAGTATAAATTCAGTGGGCAGGTGAATGAGATCATTAGAACGAAATGACCGAGTGACTGCCCAAGTTCTTGCAATTTCATGATCTTTGCTCACTGTTAATAATGGATAATAGTTTGTTAAAATGCAGTAGGTCAAATAAGCATAACTAGCTATTCTTTTGCCCTGTGCATATTTGATAATACAATGCTCTATACTGGATGAATGCACTCYGGTACTCCTGTTACAAAAGCGTTTTATTCATAGTTCGGTTTGAAWCTAAGATTCCTGTTGAGATCAACAGTCTGCCTCATGAATGTTGTCAAATTGAGCACATAGAGTAAGATGAATAGTAATAACTGCAATGTATTTTTGTCTTATTTCAGTAGAATAGGCCCTCCATCCTCTCCTACAGGAGGAGAGAAAGATGAAAATCCTGCTGTGCTGGCTGAGAATTGTTTCAGAGAACTACTAGGACGTGCAACCTATGGGAATATGAATAATGCTGTCAGACCTGTTTTTGCGTAAGTGARAAGTTTATGGAAGATCTTACCCTGATATATTGATTATTTCTTTACATATTTTCTTTTACATTATCTCTTTAAGAGCATCCCTTTGTTCAATTTCTTCTTTGTCTTGCACTATTAGCTTGAAGATGGTTATGCAGGAGTTTGTCCATGTCATAGAAATGCAATATAATCATTTGTATGATTGTTACCTCAGCTGACCTTTTTTGGAATATAAAGCTGTTTGTTCAGGTTATTAACACTGTATTGATGACTGTTTTAATTAACAAAAAGGCAAGCCAATTAAAGCTTAAGTAACAACAAAAAAAAAAGCCCACTGTGTTCTCAGAAGAAAAGTCTTTGTAGGAAGTTCTGTACATGGTAGTATTAGTTTTAAATCATATCCCTTACTAGTGATGAAGGGAGCTACTTGCTTCTGATCCTAGATTTTTCAAGATATCTGCCTTTAATGGGAATATTTGAGTTTAGATGATCAATTTCTTTCCAACAAGACCAAGTGTTCCCTTCATACAATGACAGACTTTGAAGCTACTGAAAGACATTTTCAAATTAAAAGCATTTTCAGATCTTAAGCAAGAAAAAAAATGCAAACAGAAGTTAGGGAAGTCCTTTTATTTAAGGGTAGAAAGCATAAATCCTTTTTCTCCTGTTATATATTTTTTTTACCATGTGCACCCATTCCAACTAGATATAGGCTTGTAGAGTTAAACGTTCTGCTTACTAAGAACTTGCATCCTTTCCCACATTTGGAATTTAATTTCCACTCCCCCCAAATGCTTACTGCCATTA
This sequence comes from Eudromia elegans, assembly GCA_003342815.1. Lineage (NCBI taxonomy): Eukaryota > Metazoa > Chordata > Aves > Tinamiformes > Tinamidae > Eudromia > Eudromia elegans. The sequence goes on from PTEX01000098.1 coordinate 2,495,187, forward strand.
GTAAACCTTCACTGATGATAAAGATTGGATGCTAARCAGATCAGGATGGACTATTTTGAACTCCTTTAAGTTCTTTTTAGGAGCTGATGCCTATAGAGGATATATATTCAAAGACTGAAAGATTTAAGCCTAATGATGGGAGTTGAAATCTGAAGTTACCCCCCTGGTAAGGCTTGAGCTGACCTGAATTCTCCTTGCCTTTAGCAGAAAGTTCCCATTGTTGCGAGTATCTCTAGTGACCAGAAATTCTCAAATTCTCTTATTTAATGAAATCTGGCAGGTCAGTCTGCCAAAATGTTTAATGAATGTCAAAATTTTCCAATCATAATAAATCATACTCCATTCATTTCACCATATTGCTGTTCATATGATTTACCAGGTAGTTTGTGCAAGGTTTCGTAATAGCAAAAGACTGTCATTTAGGATTTTTTCAAGTGATGGTGTATGAGATTCTTTTGTGTATATAAATCTGTTGCTTTCTAAGTAAGGAATTACACAGTCAGAACATACTGCCTGTACATGACTATATTCTCCAACCATTCTCTTTGCTCTAGAAGACCATATGTTCATGTAACCTTGCTTTATATTTACACACTCCAATAGTTTTGACTCTGTTTCACTTTTATTTAGCTGAGCTCGAAGTATGTTGACTTTTTTCCAGTGATCTCAAATAGCTCTATTCTTAAATAGGAGTGATTCTTAGACTGAATTCCATTTTTTTTTCTAGTATGTTTTCAATACAGGTGAGAAATGGGCATCAGATTCATGGTMGTGTTTGTGTGTATATATATATATATTTAACTGAACTATTAAAATGAATTTTGCCAATGGCTTTAATTTATTACTGTGCTAGGTTTTCAGATGGAAGCTTGCATTGTGTTTTATTATCTTCCTATTATGCCCTCTATTAATTTCTCACATGTCAATTGTACTCTGGCAGCATATAATGCCAAAAATTTGTAGTTGAAAGAAATAATAGTTCTTAATAGTTGTTCCTGTCTGCTGTGGCTGTGTGAAAATGAGTGACGGCAGAGCCAGGTTTGTGAAAGGCAGGACCAAAAGGACCTGAGCTTAGAGTTGCTTTCTGGTGCAATTTACCAATTCAGATCTATACAGTATTGTATTTATTCCCAATCTCCTGCCTTTTAAGGAGACTTCATCTAGACTTTTGCACATACACATCCAGTGGAAATCATGCTTCCTTCTCAGATATAATTTTGGGTATTTTGGTTGCAKTTCTACTCTACAAATCATACTTGCACACTGAGCTCTTACATACAGTATTAATCTAAGCARTTACCTTTCTGTCGGTTCAGCTATTTGAAATGGCTAATTCTTTGCTTTTCTGAAGAAAGAAAACCCTGCCTCTTGTTGTAAGAGGAATGGACTGTCTAAAGATGCACCTGTAGATGACAGGGGTTGCTTGAATGGATCCTTGGGGCAGATGAAGGTAGACRGTCTAGAGGAAGAGAGAACACATGTTAGCCTAAGAGATTAAAGGATCAACTTCAATCTGGAAAAGACAGTGGAGAGTATGGTTTTGTATCTAATGAGACATAGAGAAAGTAGGTTAGCTAATATAACTTGCATAGAAGAAATAATGCAGTGTACTGGAATTATAATAAGGAGAAAGAAGAAACACCTCTTTTGTGAGCTACTAAACCTTCAAGGAAAGAGAGTTGTGTTTGTCTTTCTGCCGTAAGGCAGAATTAAATATACTTGTGGGTTTGGAATGTGCACAAGGCAGCCATCCCTAAGAGGTACTCCAGTTTAATAGTTAGTAATGGCAGTGTTGCCYGTATCATGGCAGATATTTGACATTCTTCAAAATCTTGCTCCAGTAAGGGTTTCYGTTAAGAGGAGGCAAATGTATCAGAATAGCCATACACTCTTAGCTCTGAGGTGATTTAGCAGAGAAGAGGGGATAACTTTATGCTGGCTGGTTTAATCAGCCTTGAAGGAGAGCTGTGTACACTGCTGGGTCACTAGGCTGACAGCACCTGGCCAGCAAGTTGTTGAGACCTCTGGATTCCAGGCCAAGTAAGTTAACGAATCCTTTCACTTCTCAGCAGACATGTAAAAGAAGTCACCATTCAAGCCCTTCCATGTCCGTAATTCAGGAGTATCTTTAGATGCTTGCTATGCTTTTGGGGGRAAGGTCAGATTGAAAGTTATTCTGTAGATACTGATTCTGTAGATACTGATTTAGAGACTGTCTATACAGTCTCTAAAAGGAAATAGCTGTGAGTATTTATTTATTTGTTACTTAAATTATTCTTACTAACAGACATTCCCAATCTCACTTTGGAAAAACAGTTCTGAGACTGAATCTCCAAGTCTGTGTTCTGAACACCGCATTCAACCATAAGTGCTTTGTGACTACTGAYTGGGAAGAGCTTCTTATTTTGATAAGAGTTTGTCAGGGTATAATAACCAACCATTCCAGTGCTGCTACTTYTATGTAAATAAGCATATAATGTTCTATGCATTTTGTGTGCCCTTTATATGGAAACAGTATGTTTTAGAATAAAGATCTTTGAGGAGATTCCTTAAATTCTTCAATACAAAAGATCAGATTTGACTAAAGAAATATCTGTTACTACCAAATGATTGTGATAATATATTAAACCTTGAAAACAAAACATTTTTGAAGCGTTAGTTTTGTCAGCTAATCAATAAACAAAGTGAGGAACTAGAAGGTACAGCTGCAAGTACCTTTAGAACTAAAAGTGAGGAAGTAATACTTTTGATGTGGGTTTTGAAGATGGTGTAAGGTGCCATTTGTTGTATCTCTTCAAAGTCAATCTTTTAAATCTATTAATTTTTGGTTGCAGACATTTAGACCATCATAGACTATGGGATCCCAATGAATTTGCTGTTTCTTGCTTCAAAATCATCATGTATTCTATACAGGTAGGTTTGCTCTAGGGTTGTTTCCCTCACATATTCTATCACGAGAYGTGGTTAAATTTTTACCTGGTAATGCCAATGGGCAATAGATAAAGWCAAACACACCAGAAAATTGCTTCCCTAAATTCTTTAAAGGGCAACACTTGAACTTTTCAGATACTAACCCATTGTGATTTGTGACAAGAAGTTATGTGATTCACTTTCTGATTACAGAAGGAAATAAAAATATTAGGGAATCCTCAGGAGAAAGTAGCGTGGAGGTCCTTCAGCAAGTCCCAGAACAAGAAGCAAAGTAGCTGGGCTGGTTTGAAATAGTCTCTAATTAGSTATTTTCTACGTTGCTTATGTTTCTAGACTGTATTGGTTTTAGTACTCAAGAAACATGTAGCTYTGTTAGGTAAAATCGACTTTTGCCAGTAGRCAATGACTGTTGTCTRTAGACATATTGAGGCTTGGATGGTACTGAGCATAAACTAACAAAACATAAAATTATCACAGAATTCGAGTTCTGGATGTGCATGATTTTTCTTATGTCCAGTTCTCTCAACTTATGTATCAATGTTTATCAATGTTTTAAGAACAGTTGAAGTCCTTGAACTGGAAGTGAGTGAATGAAGTACTGGTGAATGCTTCCCCTATTCTGGCAGGCTTTCCTAGACATTTTAACTGCTTCATTTTACACACAGGACTGCGTGGACCTCTGTGGCTTGATCTGTCCTTTGATATGTTTTTAATCCTGTAATGATTGCAACTTAGACAAATTTTTAAGAATATTGCAAAATAGAAAAGAAGTCCTGAATATGTATGAATGAATGGTGTGTCTGTTTATGCCAAATAAAGTCATAGGTTATTTTTTTTCTACTTGCCAATGCATTTTTTAATAGGCACAGTATTCCCATCATGTAATACAAGAAATACTTGGACACCTTGATGCTCGCAARAGGGACTCACCGCGGGTCCGTGCTGGCATTATTCAGGTTCTTTTGGAAGCAGTTGCAATAGCTGCTAAAGGATCAATAGGTAAGTCTTGTTAAATTAATGATACYAGGTCAAATAGGTTTGCTTTCAGACCAAAAGAAAGCAGTATGAATTTCTCTAATTATCGTCACTGTTATTCTTTCATTACTCTTTTCTTCTTTTTACTGATAAAACCTGCTTGCAAAKTGCTGATCAAAATTTCATTTAGTCAACTGTATGCTTGAATGGTCTTTTGTGATTTATACTTCTTTGCATCAAAAATGCCAATTTATTCTTGGAGACTTGTGTAAGGCAGGAATTTCTGCTTTGTAACAAGTAAAAAAGTCCAGGAACTGCATGTGGCTGCAAAAAAGATCAGAAAGACTCTTGCTTTGTGAAACGGATGCTATGAGATGACCAGTACTGTCGGAGTCAGGTGTAGGATGAGGAAACCTCCCGGAAATTTTACAATTCCCAAGCCTCTCCTTGCTCTCTTTATACAAGACTTGCTTATGTGTACAAGTAGATTTGTGGATTTTGAGGAGAGCCCATTATTCAATCCATTTAGTGAACCTCAATTTTAAGAGCAAGCTCTGGAATAACTGAAACACAGATGTCAATATCTGCAGTTGCACCCATAAGTTAATTTCAGCAACCAGATATTTCGGGGAAATCTATGTAATACTCGATAGTAAAAGAATATTCATGTATATCTAGTTCCTCTTCCTTATTCTAAAATGATTCAGAAAAACATCAGGATGTAGCATATTTCAAAAGTTTTGTTAGATCATATCCTTCAAAGAGTACATTTCACAGGTTCCTTTGAGTTTAATCTGTTTTCTCCTAAAAAGGGCTCTGAAAGGTTAGCTTTTGTTTTCTCAAGGCTTCTCTCACTTGGCAGCTGCAGTTGTTGTTATGTGTTGCTTCCAGGCCCAACAGTTCTGGAGGTTTTTAACACCTTATTGAAGCACTTGCGCATCAGTGTTGACTTTGAGCTGGGTGACCGGCGCAGTTCCGCTGGGAGTGCCACTTTCAGCACAAGCTCCAAGGAGAGTGATGAGAGGATTGTCCAGAATGCAATTATTCAAACGATTGGTGAGTAAGGATACACAGGATCACTTAAAAGCYTTCCCTATCCCCTAGTGAGATGGTATTAAAATAGAACTTGAATTAAAAATGAATCATAATGAGGATCGAATCCCTGACTGTGCTTCTAAATCCCAGGCTTATTTTGTCTCCTGAGGCTGTTCTGTTTGTTATTAACTGAACAGATAATGGGGAAACTCAATGAAAATTAAAATGTAAGTATTTTGTCAATTATTGTCCTCTTTATAGTGGACTGTTTAATAAGCATATTGATGCCCCTTATAATCATTTGCATACATTTGGAACCACATTATTATTTCTTTTTATGAAAATCGTATGGAAGTCACTATATTTTAATAGATTTTACTATTATTTCAGTAGATATTACTTGACAGCTTGTGGAAACCCATATTTAACATAGCTACAGTGAAATCTATGAC
>PTEX01000098.1:2501360-2553592 GCA_003342815.1 Eudromia elegans
TGTCCAGGTCCCTCTGGATGGCAGCGCAGCCCTCAGGGCTGTCAGCTATTCCTCCCAGCTTAGTATCATCAGCAAACTTGCTGAGCAAACTTTGTTTTTAAGAGAATAATATAGAATGGTCACAACTATTCTATARATTTCATTAAAATAAACATMTTTTTATTCCCACTAACATTSCCGCTATAGTAGCATTRTGTGTGTGTGTGTATATATATGTAGCAATGTATTTAAAGAAAAAGGGGAAATATAAAGGAATAAACATCTAAAAGTAATCACCTAAATTTCAATTAATCATATAATAAATGGTAAGCTATTTCTCATCATTATAGTAAAACTGTTGAAATTAAAGGCTATAAAAAAAGTCGAAGTTAAAACAATTTTTTTAACTCCTTCAAWCTGATTTGGAGATTATTGTTGTATGGCAAGGTTGTAAARCAGTTATATGCTTGTGGGATTTCTATTTGCACACCTTAATATTGAAACAGATCTTAGTGTATTTCAAAGATAAAAGATCTCCATAGATACCATTCTRTGATCTCCAGATAGAATAAAATTATTATTCTTACTCTCTCTCTTGTCCTTGTAAGTATATTTCTGGTGATTATAAAGCTTCTCTCAGAAAGAAGAGCCTGATAATTTCTCTTTCCCTCTGTGCTTTTACTCCATTTTTTTGTTTAGGGTTTTTTGGAAGCAATCTCCCCGATTACCAGAGATCAGAGATTATGATGTTCATTATGGGAAAAGTACCTGTTTTTGGCATAACTTCACAGTCGCTGGATACAAGCCATCTTGGGTCTGTATGACCTTCTGTGTTTTGAAATTCTAATTATAAACTTAACTTCTCCAATCCTGCTAAATCATGAAGAAGAGAAAAATAAGAAAAATGGAATGTGAGGTTTCACTTATTAGGGACAATATCAAATGTCACGTCTAAACAAAGTAAATGCAGCATCAGCAGTATGAACTCAGTCTCCAAACAAATCTTTCCTAGCAYTGTAATCAAACATTTTCTGATTATTTTGCTTATTTTGCTGCCTGCATACACAGTATTTCTTGAACTACATGGCTAATGGCTTACTAATTTATAACTTAAATGTGTTTTATGAATCAGAGCGTTGCTATAAGTCACATAACTGCATTATTGTTTGGTTTTGCTTAGTCTATTCAGAATAACTTTAGATTAAGAAATGGACTGTAGAAGCTAAATAAGTTGCTACACCTTAGATTTACCCTTTTTTACTTAGAAATGAGAAAAAAGCTATAGATGGATAAACTCCAGCAATAAACTCATAATAAAAAAMCCTTCCTGATTCTGAGTTAATACTTTTGCTTATAGTATTAATAATTATATTTAAAGACTGCTTTTGCTCAACTAGGAGATTACAGCTGTATATCTCAGGTATACATGGACACTGTATGCCATACATAAGTCAGATCCCCTGCTATTTTATATAAGAGGTGACTATTGTTTTCCTGACTTCTTGRCAACTTGTAATGTAATTTAACACTTACCATGTCCCATCAATACTAGCAGCAATCATCCATGGAAAATATGAATCTATCTATGCTATGCAATTCTAAGTAATTAAGAAGGTATTTGAATTCTGTACTTGGTCTACCAGTTGATGTTGTTTTCCTTCTCTGCCCCCTTCCTCTCTCTGCCCAGTTTCTCAGTTTACCTTGAGAGGATCCCTTGTCAGTTTGAGGCTGAATATTCAGTGTATTAATGTATATGCATGTATCTTTCTAAAGAAAGCAGGCTTTGACTGGTGGTACAATCTAGCATTGCTTAGCTGAAAATTTGGTCTCTGCTGCACAGGATAATTGGATGATGCTGCTAACTGTGTATGTTCAGGGTTGTATTCAGTGAAGTTTCTACTGCAATGCAGAAACTTTTGTAAAGAAGCTTGCTTTTTTTTGTGCTTTTTGGTGGACAGAGGGATTTACACATCAAAAAAAACTGACCTCTTACTTGCTAGAAAGAGTATTTTTGAATGGAGCAGTTTACTCCAAATACACTTTTATCCTTGTAAGAACAGAGTTTACGTGACTATATACCAATGGATATTTAACTTCTTTTAGTAGCAGCAGATGGAAAATGAGAACAGAAGATGCACAAGCTACATGTTGTTCCATGTGCCTTCCTGTGATACAAGAACTCAGTGGTTTGAATTTTTCATGCTAGCTTTGGAGCTCACTTTCTTTTAAGGCTCAAAGTTTCAGTGTCTTATTGAACCAAATTGTCCTGCATTCTTAACAGACTCAATAGCACTTTAATTCAGAAAAAAATCTGAGTACTGATRCTTCAGGAAATGAAACTCAGCATGTGTTGGTTAATGATTTTAGTTAAAGGAAGGGTTTTTTTTAAATGCCATATGGAAAGATTTGGATCTGATCCAAGTATATCACTTATTTTTAGGCATGTTAGACATATACACATAGACATAACCCTTGATGTAAATATTCCATTCAGAAATGTTTAGGTACTGCATCTTGTTTGGAGATGTTTGCCCCTGGTGTGRGATCATGCTGCATTGTCCTTCCACAATAGCTTTATTCTGTTGTCAAAAAAAGATTGATCATGAGAATGATGTCTGCAGTAGAGTAGTATTATGAAGATATATAAGGAAATTAATTTTCATTTTTTTCTGATTGTAGGGATTTGGGAACTAGGAGGATTCAGATCATGTTATTGAGGTCTCTACTTATGGTAAGCCTTCATTGTTCAGTACATTATAAGCACATAAGTTTCAYTCTTTATTTATACATCTAAATATAGTGCTTCTATTCTGTATTATGAATTAAATGTATKCTTATATTAAGTAGGTCCTTATTTGTCCTGAATAAAATTTACTTTTTTGTAACTGTGTTACAAACTATTCAGGAAATATTCTTCCATCTTTGAGCGCTGCAAGTCTGGATCTACAGATCTAAAAGAAAATGAATGGGTTGAGTTGACTAGTTCTGTAACCAGTGGTAGCAACATCAAAGTAAAATTACTGTTGTCACTGGCATTAGGAAAACTGTACTTCCTAGGACTGATAATAGTTTTATAGTCTAGGAATGGTTGTCCATCACCAAGACATGATTTGTGTTTACTTTCTGATATTTCTCAGTTTCTTGTAGTTAAACGTTTTACCATGAATACAGTTTTCAAACCTTAACTTACAAATAGTACTTCTGAAAAAGATGAGTTAGGACTGAAAGTTTGGAGAATTCTTGAAAATTATACTTTAAMCATATTTGCAAGGGACTCAAAGGGAGTTTCACTTGCCAACACACCAGTAATATTTGCAGCACCCATAATGATCAACATCCAGAGATTTTATATGATTAGTGTAGCTAAGTTCTGTTGTTTGATCGAGTCATCCCAGAGACTTGGTTCTTCTTGAGGATTCAGTCTGAGAAACTGTATTTAAAAAACACTTGTCAGGAACTTCCTGAACTGCATTTTAACCCTCTCATTGGCACTATTTGGTCCTGACAGTAATTTTAGTAGACGTATATTGCATTGCTTGCCAAAAATTCTCTCAGTAATAACAATATTACAAATGGAGTAAATTTGCTTGTGCAGTCTTCTTTTGTTCTCATGACATGAATGTGTCATGAGAGTTTGGCTATTTTTTCCACAAGTCTCTGGATTTATTCTGTAAGCAGGAGGCATGTCCTAATGATAAAAGCCAGAAGTTCCTAGTAAAGGAGGATGTTGTATGCAGAGTTCTGGACTATTTTGTTGCAGAAGCTGAAAACTGATTAGTGCCTGAGGAGGGGGAAATTGTATGGTTGGTATTTCAGAGTAAAAGCAGTAAAATGTCCTTCTGGAAAATGAACCTCTGTCCCTGTTTTGCCATGAAGTTTTTGTGTAGTCCTAGGCAAATCAATTAAACCATTTATAGGTTCAAATAGGAAGTCCTGAATTCTGGCTCAAGTAGACCTGCAGCTTCACAACTGTAAGTTAGTTATAGAAAACATGTTAGAAGGGACCTCGGAGGGTTTTCTTGTACACTGTCTTCATTTGAGATGGATCAACTGTACCTACATTGTCTCTGACAGTATTTATCAGACCTGTCCTAAAACTYTCTGTTGAAGTCTGTAAGAACTTTTTTTAATCATTGAAGTGATACAGCCCATAAGCAGACTATGAGGAATTCGAGTTATGCCTGTAAAACAATGCAACACGTTTGACCTTAAATTTTGTTCTGACTCCTCTTTTATAAAGTGAAAGCAAAATCCCCTCACAGTACAAAGATGTAAAGCTGAATGTTTTCAAGCTTATGAATTACTCAGGTATTGGTACATATTGCAGAAAAGATGTTGGAAGGAGCAAAACTTTTATGATGCTATGTTAAGATGTCATCCGCACATATCCATAATAGAGAATTGGAAATTGCTCAACCTTATGTGTTCTGTGTTCTRAACTGAACACTCTTAGATGTGCCTTTGAGAAAAGAATGATACTTGATAACATAGTCTCTAATTCTTGCAGTATAATAATGACTCACATTAAATATTACTCCAACACTGAACAGGTGACTTCAGGATACAAAGCAACAGCTATTACTAATGCACTTCCTGCCCCATTTCTSGACCCACTGTTGTCACCTTCACTTATGGAGGACTCTGAGCTAAGGCAGCTGGTCTTGGAAGTACTGCATAATCTCATTGATCGACACGACAACCGAGCAAAGCTCAGRGGAATACGGTACTGGTTGTTTGCATTGACATAGGTGAAATTCTAGTTTAATATCYGAATGTTAAGTAATGCAGATTTTTGAAATTGTTCCCAAATAATAAATGCAAATGTTCTGTGATAAATGCACAATGCCCTTARTGCATTTGTTGATGGAAAGAGTTTCATAGGTAAGCTTTAATGCATGATACATTAAAGTATCATTCCGAATAACTGCTAATTTAACTGACTCTATCTGGTATCTGCTTTGTAGAAGACAAAATATTCTATTTCAAGGAGGGATTGGGGGGATTTGTGATTGTCACAGTTGCATTTACTTCCCTATTCAGCTGAAATTTAAATGTCACTCTTAAACATGGATAATTAAAGTGGAAATTGCTTCAAGACTTGTTTCAACAGTCTATTTCACATATATTTCTCTTTCCTTTGCAGTCTCTTTTTCCTGAAATGACATTTTGTGKTTTTTTGTAGAATAATACCGGATGTTTCTGATCTAAAGATAAARCGAGACAAAATTTCTAGGCAAGATGTGAGCTTCATGAAAAAGGTAATAGAAGGAAAATGTTAGGTTTTTCCATCTAGAAAGAAAATAAAGTTATTGGTCCAGTAGCTTTTCTTTTCTTTTTTGCTTTTGCAACTGTGTTACAAATTACTAATATGATTAGCAACTATTTTTATTCAAATCTCAAATGATGGTTCTGTGGAATAATATTTTCAGTTAATTCTTCTGTGAAAATGGTTTGCATGAAACTTGAACAGTGCATATATCTCAACTATGATTCTGAAAGAGCTCCATATAGTTAGATCTGTCTAGAGCATTTCATTTGTGTGCAGTGTTACTATTTTGTACAGAGTTGTTTTTGAATGTTTCTTAGAAAGCTGAATTAAGGTATAAACTCAATTTACAGTAATAGTCTTTCTCTACTATGGCATATATTTCATGTGTGCTCATTATTTAAAAGACTTATTTAAAAATCTRTTTGGTCAGTGTAGTTAGTGTCTTGGTAGGGAAATGTTAAACTAAGCTGCTTGTTTGAAATAGCTGTTGTGGCTTATGGCTGTAAACTAGTTATATGATTAATCGTGTACATGTATATTTATATTTTTAATTCTCTAAACAAAATGATCAGGTATCTGTTAGCCMTGCTTGAGGCTAGATGATACTTAGATGTCCTTCTAACCTAAATTACTATTTTTTTTATTATTTTTTATTTTTATTATAGCATGGTCAGCAGCTGTACAGACACATYTACTTAGGCTGTAAAGAAGACGACAATGTCCAAAAGAACTTTGAGCTTCTGTATACATCTCTAGCTCTTATCACAATTGAACTAGCAAATGAAGAAGTAGTTATTGACCTCATCCGATTAGCTATTGCTTTGCAGGTATGATTCTGAATTAGCATCGAGATCACTGATTAATAACGAATATTTGTGAATAGAGTTGCAAATATTTTCGTTTACATTATTACTCTTCAGATTGGGAATTACATCATTCCGACCTAATGTCATTTGAGATATGTACATAATAGTTATTAAAAAGGGACACTTGGACTAATCAGATATATGCAGAGGATATAATATTGTTCTTCATATCTTAAATATGGCTTCACCTTGGGGAAAAAGCTTTTGGAAAAATGGTTATAAACAAGCCTCATTAATCATACACATACTAAAATTCTGCTGGTGTGTTGGAAGACTTTATTTCTTGACATTTTTTACACAAGATTAAACATATATTTTATACTTGTATCCAATTGTTTAAATACAAGCTTAAATATAAACTRTGATTTTTGGCATAAACCCCTAAGTTGACAAAAGGGAAGCATTAGAGATGTATCATTTGCACTTGGATCTCATATGTGGTCTCTGGAACGCTGGCAAGTCAATTCAATCAGTAAAACTACCAAATTTTGCATTGGAAGATAAATCCTGTTACCTATCTGTGTGAAAGGAAATTGTCAGTGGGGTTAMACTGTGTTATGTAAGAAGGCTGATAATCAACTGACAGGGCATGTGAATAAATGGCTTTGTTCAGACCCGAACTTTCAATAGTCTCAAGTTATTTTCCTCAAAAATGCAGAGAGCTAGTCCAAGTTCAGARGAATTCTTCAGTTGTGAAAACTGGGAAATATGTATGAAAAAAACCCTAAATGGCAGCATGAAGATACGTTTCAGGTGTAGCTTTGTGTTTTGTTTGCTCATTCACTGGAGCTAAAGTTGTTATTAAGAATCTAAATATGCATTTTAAAGAAGACTAGCTGCACAGTATCTTTGGGAGCTTAAAAGGTACTTATTTAGATAATTTTCTTTGGAAGACTTTCCTGCATTTGTTTTGTGCAGTTTATTTGACATCTGCATTGTAGAATAGCTTTCTAAAAATGTTACTTTTACAGAAGAAATGAACACGTGTAGAGCACGTGAGCTGGAAATACAGGAGACTAAAGCTGGTATAGAATGAAAGGTGACTAAAAGAAGTCCCGAGCAGTCATTCTGACAACAATGTTGCTTTTTGCAAAAAAGAAATCTTAACCACCTACAACTGTGGCAATTTTAAAAATATTCATTAAATGCTTCCATGTATGGTTTAATACTGTTGACTCAACACTTTTTTTTTTTTAAATTTTTGAAACTACCTTTTTCAACTCTTCTGGGGAAAAAAAAAAAAAAGGAACAGTGGATTATCTGTATGGGGATCGCAAGGGCCAGAGACTGTCAGTCATTAGTGTGTGCTCTCTTCCTGAAAAATAAAGTTCTCTTGCCTGGAGACGAAAAGATCCTTGGAGAGAAGATGGAGAGGGGATATGATCAATAAGTTTTTAAATTCCTGACAGGGAAATGTAAAGAAGATGGGGCCAAACTCTTCTTGGTAGTGGCCAGTGAGAGGACAAGGGGTAAAGGGTATAAATTAAAAACACAGGAAGTTTCATCTCCATGTGAGGAGGAACTTCTTTGCTCTGAGGGGAATGGAACCCTGGCACAGGCTGCCCAGAGAGGTTGTGAAGWYYYCTTCTCTGGAGATCTTCCAAACCCRCCTGGMTGCCACCCTGTGCCCCGTGCTCTGGGWGTCCCTGCTGGARCAGGGGGTTGGACTAGAWGATYTCYWGAGGTCCCTTCCAACCTCAACCATKCTGTGATTCTGTGAAAATCAGAGCAGWCTTATTCCTTCTTTTAGTGCTTGGAGCCTTCAGGCTCTCTAAATCCAGTGTTTGCCTAATTCAAGAGCTAAACATTCATGCCAATATTGTACACTGGGATTATTAAATACCAAGAAATACTAGATAACATTAGCTGATACATAATGACTATTAGTAATTATTACTACTWCCCTATATTCAGGACAACCTGTGAATGTTGGAGTGTTTTTGTCCTTTACATTTCAGGACATTGCAATCATAAATGAGGATAATCTACCAATGTTTAATCGTTGCGGGGTCATGGCCTTGGTTGCAGCGTATCTAAACTTTCTGAGTCAAATGATTGCGGTCCCTGCCTTTTGCCAGCACGTCAGCAAGGTAACACATACATTAATAACTGCAGTCACTTAGCACAGTATGTCTTATTGCAAAATGAATAAATAGATTTTTCTCTAATAGCTTGTGTTCTGTGACCCAGTGTGTTAATGGGGAACATGGTGGTAGCATAATAATACTAACACAATTATGCATAATAGGTAAAATATATCTTTTATTTCAAGTCTTCATTTTGCTTGCATCATTTGTTTTATATTAATTTTGAAGCAATTGCCCTTACAGTTAGCTATATATGGCACTTTCCTCAAAAAGAAAAAGGCATAATTTTGAGCAAGTCAAGCAAATGTTCACCTGCCCTCTATATTAAGAAAGGACTGCTCATATTTACACCCACCAACACTGCTGTTTGTCTTCTGTGTCTAATGGCATTACCTGCTGACTCTTATCCACAGAAGGTTCTCTCGTAGTGTAGCAGTATTACTTAATCCATTATATATAAACAAAATTCCCTTTCAGAGTAAGAATTTCCAACCTCRCTGGCTTTATTAAGACAGTKCTSACRWWCMYRKGWWYGTSAGMACTAGAGTCTTAGTTCATGATCTTCAGTTGAAAGACATGATTAAATGTCTCATTTGTCCCAAAGTAAATGTTAGCGAATTATTTAATCTGCAACAGACCTTGAAACTCAGCTTGCTCATTGGAGCAGATAAGTATGGAAGTATTGCATTTTTATTATTTGCCTTTTTTTTGCAGGTCATTGAAACCAGAAGTCTAGAAGCACCTTATTTTTTACCAGAAACAATTTTCAAAGACAAATGCAAGTAAGTAGAATTCAGTTTGTTGATCCATTAACTGCCTATCCTAGTGACTGCCTACTGAGTGAATATTTGTAGTCGTATTGAAAGTTGTACATCTTTGAAATAGACTGTGTCTGTGAAATGCAGCATGGAGACTTAATAATGTCTCAATGATAGAAAATCAAGTACTGAAATGTAAAGAAAAGAAAGAAATTATTTTTCAGCCTTTATTTTATTGCAGTCAGAAATGCATGCATCTGTACTGTATAATGCTCGTTCTAARTGTCGATAAAGCCAAATATGTTTTACTTCTAGTTTGCAGTTTTCTCTGTCAATGAGAGAACACATTCCCTAAATATTAGTATAGGTAAAGAATGTATTTCAAATGGTCAAGATGTGTTAAGGTAACTCAAAATGTAGCAGAGTTGTTCAGTGGACTCACTTTKGGGTATACATCCCTTTGTAAATAACTGAACAAATTTTATTTTCATCAGAGTATCACCAGTGAGGCTTTTTGTTGTTGCTTGTAAGCTTTGGAAGAATATTTCATTTCATAAAAAAGTCACTGTTGTTAGATAATAACCTTAAATATGTATTTTTAACAGTCTTCCAAAATCCTTAGAGAAGCATGAAAAAAATTTATTTTTCCTCACAAACAAGATTGCAGAATCATTAGGCGGCAGTGGATACAGTGTGGAAAGACTGTCAGTTCCATATGTACCCCAGGTCACGGGTAAGTGATGATTAATGGCAAATCTGCCATGTACCAGTTACTAAGAGTGCTTTCCTAATGTTTTACGCGTCACCACATCAAATGAAATATAATTTCAATACTTGGCAACAAAATTGTATCATTACATAATAATGCTATGAGTTATTGGTTTATTGTTTAGATATTTCAACATCACGTGTCTYGAACCCACCTAAATTCTTTTTGAAGAAGAGTTAGTAGGATGCTAGGCATTATCACTGTGTTTCTTTATTAACTTGAGCCAGTAGGGAAGGCAGGACTATAGATGTCAATATATAATATCCTTTTTTGTGTAGTCACTGGAGGAAGCATATCCCACCCTGATTCACATGCTCTTGCCATCATACTTTATGCTGGCTGGAGTTACTTACATTAGCAAAATTCTCAATGAGCAGGTGTTATTTTAATCRAGAATCCTGTGCTTGCCTTCGCTGGCTCTCTGTGGCTCTTAAGCTGTATATGGGGTAACACAATGAAGGCAAAGTATGTCTGAGCAAGATTTGTGGAAGTTCTTGCYACTCCCAGTCTGCTACTCCCAAAGYCCCAAGTTCCTGCTAGGACAAGGATTTACGTTTTTTTTGTAGATTGTATTTACATAGACAGATTGTAGACAGAAAAAATGAGACCTATGACCCTTCCAGTGCAGTTCAAGGACATTTTAGCCTGCTCTTGAATAAGTTTTGTTTGAATAGATGCTATGTGGAGAAATTAGTTTTCCAGGACAACTGCTCTGGTTTTGCCCAGTGTATGAGCAAGCAAAGTAGTGATATATTCCAAAACACAGCTGCACTGTCTGTGTTACGGCTACTGGGATGGCCTCTTCTAATGAGGGAAATGTTGCTGTACTTCATTGTTTCTTCTGGCACACAGAACGTATTTAGCACTATGCATCTTATTATTGGAGGAAGACATMGGTGCCAAATAAGGAAAGGGTCTGTTATCAACATTTTTACTATCAAGATAATTATCTTGACATTGAGCTTTCAAAGTTTTCATTTATCAAAGTCAGGACCAAAGTGATTATCTTGAAATTGTGAATCTTTTCACTTTSACTTTGAAATATTTCATTTCTGCTGTTGCATGTAGTGCTAGAGTATAGTGTTTTGAAATATCTCAATTTCRGTAGAAGATTAATCATTTTTTATATCTCTGAAAGTTATAGTTKAATCCATTTTTTAAAAAAGTCAGGAAGAGGATTTTATCCTGAATATTCTRTTATACCTAAACTTCAAATATTTAATGTTTAACAATGACACATAGAGTTAGAACTGTGATGATCTCTGCTTTCATGTTAGGTTTTAGTATTCATAARGAGTTGATGTTCTGCGTACTCAAAAGACACTTTATTTTTAGGAAGGGGATAGCTGTTGCTTAAATATGCCCTTGATTATATTTCTTTGATAATTTTGTGTGTTTGTTTATTTTTTTTTAATTTAGCTCTATTTCCATCAGGCAAAAAATCTCATAAGTGCAGGCACAAGTCAAAAGGTAATGYTGTAGGTCAGCCTGCCCTCCTGTTAGCTGTTGTGTGTCTGGATAGGGTATATGCCCTGTTGAACAAGCTGCTTTTAGAAGGCCTTTAGACAAGCAGGCCAGAAGTTGTGTTGTACTTAGTTTCTCCTTCTCCTTGCTGCATCTCCTTCCTGATATACCTGTCACCATGCTTGTAGCTACAAGGTTTGCCTGTGTGTTTGCRCTTGGTTTGGCATTTCTAGAATTTGGCAGCTTCCTATTTTCTTTCTCTGAGCAGGTGGTAGGTCCGTAGCTATGATTTTTGTGACAATTCTGATGACAAGAAATGAAATGGTAATGAGTTTTAATGAAAGKGTAGTGAAATTACAAGAGTTCGGTGGGAAGCTGCAAGAAGCTGTCACCTATTCACACATGATGATTTATCTTCTTCTCTTGTCGGTGGTAAACTGTARAACTGAAGGTTTTCAATGAAATGTGAAGATGCCTAAATACATTGTTAATCACTTTTGCTATTGTCCAGTTCTATTTATTTCAATTTGTTATTCTCTGATTAATTACTTCAAAGATGATTTGTCCCCACATTTCTTGTTTTAAGATTTACTCTTTAGGTGTGTGTACAAAGATACTATATTTACTTCCAAGCAGATGTGGCTGCTGTCCTCAACACTGTGGGCTTATTAGCAGTCTGCTGTTCCATGTAGCGTTCCTCAGACTGAGCTGTAAATCACTGAAGTGTTTTGGATGTGCTACGTAGTGAGGCGTGGAAGTGCTAATTTGATGTTAGAATCGAGATGTTCATATGTAAGCCAGCATCTTCAGGTGTAGATACCTTCATAGCATAAAAAATGAGAAAGAGAGGGGGGAAAAAAGGCTAGAGAAAAAGCAGTCAAAAAGATAAAACAATTAGTAATGAAAAAATTGGTCATTTTGGGAAAGCTATCTGACTTGCCTGGCTTCCTGAAAGAATAGACTTTGGTTTAGTTGAGYGATAACAAATGAAAGTGAGGAAAGTTTTGCTTTTTAAAAAAAGAAAGTGGGAAAAAAACCCCTTCAAYTTCCATTTATTCTTTAGTATAGTCTCTCACAACAGCTTTTCCTGGCCTGAAACAGCTAGTGAGGAAATGTGCTGTTTTACTCAACTTGGTAAAAAGGATGATGTATAGGGATTTAGTGCTTTGCTGTACTGTGGGAGCTTGATTTATGTAAGATTTTTTTGGTCTTTTGCATTGTTCTGCCAATATAAATGGTCCTTAAGGCAGAAATAATTTTTTTGATTCATTCCAAATGGATTAATGTCTGTATGATTAAAATGTAGTTGATGTTTAGAGCATTACACTATTGTAAATCCATCCACATACTAAATCATATTTTGACATAAACCTATTTTCAGGCATACAGTTTATTACTTCGTAAAGGAAAATAAATGCTGCCAAAAACTGGCTTTTAATTTGGAAAGTATTAGTCCTGATTAAAATTTTCTGACGGGTAGTAAGACCAAAAATGACTTATGAGTCATACCTTTCTGATTGCTCAGAGTCTGACAATATTTTAACATACATTTTTTAACTCGTAAAATTGTAACTATTTCAAAATACTCAAAATATTCAAATTATCTAATTAATTTTGCTTATTCGAGACAAACCAGTTTGCATCCTTCCTGAGAAGTAAGGTATATAATGGAATCGTTATGGTTGGAGAAGTCCTTCAAGGCCATCAAGTGCAACCATAAACCAAAGCAGCACYGTGCCTGTTAAACCGCGTCCCTACATGCCTCATCTACCTGTTTCTTGAACATTGCCGAGGACAGCGACTTGGGCAGCCTGTTCCAGTGCTTTGCTACTCTTTCTGTGTAGAACTTTTTCCTAATGTCTAACCTGAAGCTCCCCTGGCRCAGCTTGAGGCCATTTTCTCTTGTCCTGTTTTTGGTAGTTATTCTGAAGAAGAGATCGATCCCCACCTCACTACAGCCTCCTGTCAGGTAGTTGTAGGGAGTGATAAGGGTCACCCCTGAGTCTCCTCCAGACTAAATAACCCAGCTCCTCAGCTGCTCCTCATAAGGTCTGTGCTCCAGCCCTTTCACCAGCTTCATTGGCCTCCTTTGGACACATGCCTCAGTGTCCTTCTTTTGGTGAGGAGCCCAAAACTGGACACAGGATTCAAGGTGCAGCCTCACCAGCGTYGAGTACTGGCACTGATCACTTCCTTGGTCCTGCTGGCTACGCTGTTTTCCCAAACTGCCTTGATTCCTCCCTTTCTTCACTGTTAGTCCCTGCCTTAAACTTCCCATCAATCTTGAGCAGTGCCTAAACATTGTTTCCAAGCATCCCGTGATTAAATCCAGTACCTCAGCAGTAACCTCTTGGTCTGAAAGAAAGTGCAAATTTCATGATTTCTTCTGTCATATGTTTCAGTTAGTGAAGGACAAGAACAGCAAAGCATCCATTATATATTAAAAAAGAGTCCTATGTGAAGTAGAACTAAAAATAGGTCTTCTCCTGTTTGCACATCAACTACAGAGCAAGCAGCAAGGTGGCAGCAAAGATGTAGTTTTGCTTCACATTTGCAGTTTACAGAATGTTTCCCTGCAACTGGTCTGTTGGAAAGTGCTTTTAAGCTGTCGGGGCTCAAAAAGATTGAATAAATTCTTCAAAATACCTCTTCAAAAGCTCGGCAGTGCTGAGAATCGGATAAAGATAGCTAGGATTTGTTCTTTCAGTGCCTGTTGATCTTAAAATGGCACTTCATTTATAAGATTTTTATGAAACTTTGGAAAGTTTGGAAAGTTTGGATCTAATGGAATGAATTGGGCTTGTTCAGGCTTAGTATCTGCACCCTAAAAACATTTGACTTAAAAGAAGCTTTAAAAAAAAAAAAGAAAAAAAAGAAAGAACCAGCATAAAATACCATGGAAGGGAATTTTTTCTGTCCTTCTCTTTATCCTCAAGGTAGTATCAAGTGTATGCAGATGCTGTGTGCGCTACCACATAAGCAACCCAAAATAACACTGATCAATTCTAAATGGGTCGATCTCACTTGATATTTAAAAGGTGACAAGGCAATCCGTGATGTATTAGGTCAGATGCATGAAAATGAGTGTGTGTCAGGAGCATCATGACATATCTTTAAATTTATTTTTGTTTTTTGTATATATATATATATATGTGTGTGTGTGTATGTATATATAGGGTAAATTATTATTTTTATATTATTTTTCATATATATGGTCACAGAAGAGAAATCCCTCTATTAATGTTCCCATTTGAGCCTAATCTACTTCCACATTAATGAAATCATAATTTTGCTTTTAATAAAAGCACAGTTGGTCTTATTCTGACACTTTCAGGATAATTGGACTTCCTAAAATGTTAGAGAAAGGCAGAAAAAGTCAGAACACCTTTTTCTACCAAGCAGATTCCAGAATTTCCCAATACAATATTTGTAACAACAAGAAGAATGAGAATTGCTTTTAAGTTTCATGCAGAAATATTCTTTCATCAGTGAGTCTCTTTCAAGTGATTCCTATTTCCTGTTTTCAGAGTACCTTCAAGCTRCAACATTAAAGTTTCAGTTTCAAAMAAAACAAGCAGTTCAGGTTTTTGTAAACTACTTTGCAGCAGTTGTATCACCATTATGATATGTTGGTATTATGTATTTGAGTGAAATTTCTTCTCAAGTTCTTGACTTGTGAGCTTTCAAGGGAAGGTTGGAAGGATTTGTCAGAATRATAACTGGTCATTTTTCATGTAGAAATCTTAAAAAAAAAAAAAATCCTAAATCATGTAGAAATTTAATTTCTTATGTTTCAGCTGTTGTAAAAGTGTTTTTCTTCCAGATGAAGACAGACTCTCCAGAAGGAAGAGCATTGTTGACACCGTATCTATTCAAGTGGATATTCTACCGGGGAACCACATGGAGGATAAGGTATGAAAATCACGAGATACTTCAACAAATTGGCTTTTGTGGCAGAGAAACAAGGAGATGCAAAAAAACCTTTTTTCTGTATGTGTAATACTAAATTGATCTCAAAGGAGAATTCTGCTGAAATTCAAGTCTATTTACAAAACATTCATGTTGTAGAGCAACTTGAAGAGAGCTGGAAACTTTTCCCTGGTCTCATTTTCTACCATTTTCCCAAGACCATCCTAGGGAAACTTCAAGTCAGAAATTGAGCCTGAGTAATTATCCTGATGTATTGTTTGTATTTAAAGACATTCTTATTTAAAAAAAAAACTCACCATCAGTTTCGACTATATTACAAGAGTTGCTTACAGTACCTCAAAAGCATAACTTGTGATCTGCCTGCTACTAGTAGCTAGGAGCTACTAATACAAAAACTAGAAACTTATAAGGCAAAAMCGCTCTATAGCCCAGCATTCTGTGTTTTTCACGTTCTCTATCATATTCATCATTTTTCCAAAGCCTTTCATGTGTGAGGATTAACAGGGTTTTTTTTTCTCCTTTAGACTGATAATACTGAAGAAATCACTTTTGAAGCGCTGAAGAAAGCAATTGGTAAGACTTACTGCAATTGTGCTTAGGCAGTTTACTTTCTAGATCACTGTGGARTCACTAGAGAAGAAACTTTGCTAGAATAACATAATTGAAATATTGTATYTATTTCTCATCAAATAGTAAATTGAGTTAAAACATCGGTCATTTCCAAATTTCTGAAATATTTCCATAATTCTAATTAAGCCTTTTCACTTTCTGAAGCTAATATAACTGAATGAGGAGCATTTGGAAATGCCTCTGCTTAAATTGGTCATTACAAGCCAACCTGTGAAGCAACTTAYATAGGTTTTTACATATTTAAAACAGATCAGATAGGCATTCAGTGCATTCACAGATGCAATATAAAATACAGGTTGTGGCCTTCAATAACACTCCATTTTCCAAATTCATGTTTTTTATCCTACCTGCCTGTTTGATACTGGACTCGGTGTTTTTTCTCATGTGCTGTAAGAAAAGAGTTTCAGCCTGGGTAATGGAAACAAGAACTCTCACTGCTCTGTAAATAAAGCATGTTGTGAGAAAGGAACAAACCTAGCATTCTCAACCCAATTCCTCMAAAATGAATCTGCATTTTGCATTAGATGCCATGTCTGATGACAGCTCTCTGGGGTGTGGTGGTTGCATCACTTCAAATACAATTCTTTGTTTCTGTATTGCGTGTTTGAAGGTTAGAAGTGTGATATAAATGAAGACAAAACACTGGGAAGTTTCTATTCCTTGTCCTCGATTAACATTGTTTAATTTTTTTAAGATAATAATGGACTTGAAGAACAAGAAAAAGAAAAAAGACGTCTTGTGATCGAAAAGTTCCAAAAGGCACCATTTGAAGAAATTGCAGCACAATGTGAAACCAAAGTGAGTTTCTGAAAAATGTTACACAGCACTAAAGATATATTAATATAATCGTTAGTGAGTGTATGCTGGACAAAGATTATTTGTGGTAATGTATCTTAYGATTACTGTTAAAGAACACTAATCAGGTCTTCAACTGTCGTCTCCGCTATTATCAATCTTAGGAAATTCCMGTCTTTTAAAGTGAAATTTGGATTGGTCCTTGATTGTTCATTTGAAAAAGAGTGGAGATCTTAAACACTCTTCATTTTAATGTTGTCCTTACTGTCTTTGAACATTAGATTCATATTTTATCCATGCTCCGTTCTGGAGTATGACTGTTTACCTCRTCAGGAATTTTGAACAGCTAAATGTTTTTTAAGTTTATCAAATGCCTATCTGCAACAGCAAAAGTTGCACTCTGAGGTTAGCTTGTTCAATCTCACATGCCTCTTCAGAGCTTAGAATCCTTGCAGCAGTGGAGGGAAAAGTTGACATGGAAAATGCAGCTTAGGTTTGCCTCATGGTGATGTGGAAGACATCAAGTCAGCCTGTTGTGGYTGATTTAGCTTAATTCAGTATATATTAGATAATTATCAAATCTTATTTTTTTCCCCTAGGCAAACCTGCTTCATGACAGACTTGCACAGATATTGGAGCTCACCATTCGGTAAGATTTTCTGCAAGAGGAATCTGATGAATGAAAAATGCATTTGAAAATAACTATGAACTGTTTTTAAGTGGTTATAGTATCTTAAAGATATAGTATTCATAAAATAGTTGACATACCTGAAAAAGAATAATCTTAAGAGAGTCGCTTTTTCTTGTTGTTGTTTAGAGTCTTGTTTAGTAAGAGTTGCGCAGTATGAGTCATACTTGTTAGTTAAAATATATGTATTCCTATAACATCAATAAAAGTGATTCAGACTGGAGTGCAAATAAATACTAAGACATGGTAATTATAATTACAGGAATGAGATAAAATATAAGGGGGAAAAATCTTGATTTTGATCTTATTTGTGTAATAATTATTTAAATGAAAGGAAGCTGTTTTCATTTTAATAAATTATATATAATGATTGTTCTTCTCRTGCAGCCCTCCACCGAGCCCCTCAGGAACGATGACCATTACTGCTGGGCATGCTCATTACCAATCTGTTCCAGTCTATGAGATGAAGTTTCCAGATCTTTGTGTGTATTAAGTGTCTTCTGAAGTCTGCTGGATATTATTTAGACTAGAATACGATAGAAAGCGCAAGAAGAGTTTTCAAATTTTATTATTTCATCTAAATTAACTTTAAAATAATGATGGACATGAGCCRAATGCAGACTGTTTTTAGCCAAATGTGTGAAACTGTCTTGGGTTGTTTTTCTAGTATATTTGATGTTAGGTTTGTTATATATCACATTCCTTGATTTTCATATTTAAGTACATGTAAAAGTTAGGTGTTAAACCTACTTTTCATTATAAATAAGTATTTCAATTATTCTAGGAATTTGGATTTCTGTAAATTCTTTTCCTTTAAGATATTGTAATTGCAAGATTTGCTAGAGCTTCTTTCTGTTTTGTTCTGTTTTCCTCTCCTCTGTGTCAGTTTATGTATCTAACTAGAATGCTTTTGGCTTGCTTCMTCTCAATACATGTAATAGTAGAGCAGGACCTTAGTTTCCTTTTGTTCATTCTCCATCATCGTTAATCTATTTCATTACTTCAGAATATACTGGGGATGGGAATAGGATCGGAAAATACCTTACATGTGTTCAAAAACAGTAATGGAATCATTGAACACTTGTTAGTATCTTTGATATATAACACGCTTTTCTAGCTATATATGCCAAATATCTATCCTCTCTTACCAGCTGAAAGTTAGTGCTTTGCTTGACAGATGAAAAGTCTCCTCTTGAAACAATGACTTGTGCAATATTTTTCATGTCTTAAGATTTACAGTTTACAGACTGTACTTTTGAAAATGCAGTAGTATTTTGCTCTGTCTGCTTTAGTATAAATATATGAGAGATATATTTAGTATAGCAACAAATAAACTGGGGGCATTTTAAATCATAAATACAGAAATTACAATTATATTCTATGAGACATTTCTCTGTAGTTTATTACAGCTTTATAAAGATATTTTGGAAGTTGAAAGAAGACTGGATGAAAATATTTAAAGACCAAGAATTTATTACATGTGTTTTCAAGCAAAAGCATTTCTACGGATTCATCTGTGTGTTCCTTTTCGTTTCATTTCACAAATCTTACTGGAAATAAGGAAAACATAGTAGCTTTCATAGGTTTATGTATCTGAGCATACAATTSAAATGTAAATTCACTAAAACTGAGAGTAAATCACTGAATTTTTAATGATAATTAAGTTGCCTTTCCTAAATCTTTCTAAATTCTGTAAGCAAAAAGTGTGTGTAGCTGATGTCATAAATAGAAATTTGAAGTGCTTTAATCTGTCTGAATCTGACTGAAGCAATTACAAATGTGAGTGAATATTCTCAAATATTTAGTTTCAAATATAAAACATCTAAGTTAGCCAGCAGTTTAGATCTGGCCATGAGCAAMTCAGTGTGGCCTAATTTAGGCATGCTTTGAGCCAAGGGCTTGAGCTAGAAATCCCACYTAAATTMATCTGTGATTTCATAACTCTGAGATCCAAATGGCCATTGTTTGATGAGCAAGCTGGCYAAMTTSCTAARTATTTTGAGCATTTTACACACCTGCTGTGAAACARGCTTCCAGATTTYTAATCTCATGTTCAGCATTCCATTACAGTACTTCCAAAAGCCTGACATGACGTCGGAGATATTTCAGCTACTTAAACCTATGAGTTAACGTGCTGAGACTTTCAGAAACCATTCACAAAACTCAAAAGGTAATTGAGACCTTCTTTTCAGTTTAACAGTGCAATCACAGCTGTTAGTGGATGACGAAACAGCCCTTTACCTACAGCATTCCGGTGTGATTTTTACTGCTGCACCCTGTCAGCCTGATCAGACCACAGTCTGCACATAAATAGGACTCGTTGTCACTCTAGTTTTTAGTTTTCACTTTTTGTTTTTTTAAGGTAAGACATAATAGTTTTTACCTATATAAAGAGTGTAATTTTTAAAATAGTAAATATAACTAGAGATACAATGTAAAACACTTCTCCACTGTCATATTTTTAGAGTAACACTGTGCACTTTTGTACAACAAAACGGTCTAAAGAATAAGAAATGTAGAATGTACTTTTGTTTGCACTCTTGCAATATGCAGACTGTGTAAATACAGAATTGTTTCTCTGAATTCTGTTGCATGAATGCTGCCTGTGAAAATACTTACCTTGTTTCATTTTCTCTTGTGTTCATGAAATCTTTTTCATTTATGCCAATGAGAAGTTCCCATGCTTCCAAAGCTCAAATTAGTTGTGTTTGGGGAGAGCAGGTGTTGTACAGGTATTGAGCAGGGAAAACAAAATAAAGCTTGGAACGCTGTGTAATGCTCCAAGTGCTGAGATGATGTCGGAGTTCTTCCTTTCTGGAAATTCAGGGAAGTCTGTAAGTTGTCACTTGATTCACTCTGGACATTTTGGACAGTAAGGAGATGAGAGTCACTGCAAAATGTGTTGTTTTGGTAGATTCTTATAGTATGTTGACAATAAATGAAACCAAATGAGTTTAAGAATGCTGTTTTACAGTATCAGCTTGATTTGATTTGTTTACCTTTTTATGCTTTTGAAAAGAGTTGCAGAACTTAAAACTTGGAGTGTGCACACTGGGTCTGAATTATYTGCAACGTGTGGAGTGCTGTTTAAATGTTAATAAATTGGTATCCAGCTGTTTAATGTACTCCAGCTTTTGCTTTGACTTCTCTTGTTCTTCATGTCATTTTGAAAGTTGTTGGCTTTTGGTAGTGATTCATTTTAAATCAAATGAAATCTCTTCTTTTCGAAATATAAAAAGAGCCTGTTGTCCAAAATCAGCATAGGGCTAATTTTTTGTTGTCTTGATGGCCATATATTCTGTACTGTATGCAATGAAACAGTTTCAGTAAATGTAAGAATACACTGTGCAATTTATATTTAAGCAATAAAATAAATGAAAATTTAAATATTTTCTATGATGTTGGTAAATTTTTAGTACTCACAGTTAAAATGTCAGTGCTGGCCTCTTTGGTATATAAAACACACCAAAGCACATTTTACACAAAAAAAMCTCTTCTTGCAAATGTAAAGCATTGCAGCACTGTTAACCTATTGCTTACTGAAAAACAGCACCAAAATTTGAGAAAACAGAAACGCATAAATCACGTCCTTCTAGCAAATAAACTCTGATAAGGTAAGTAAACCATATTGTTCAGGTCTGTCTCCCCAGTTTAAGATGTCATGCAATACTTTGTTGCATCCATTTCAAACTGTATTGCTAGTATTTGTGSAGATCTGCATATAGGTTATTGTTTTCCAAACATTATGTCATCTGATAGGACTGAGTATTATACTACTGTTTCTTGCCTCATTATTTGATATGCCCCATTATTTAGATGTTTTTAAAGTACAATTTCAACACAAGAGGATTTTTTTCTCTTTTGAGCAAGATGRGACCTTCCCTAGATAAGGCCTTCCTTAGCTCAAATAAATTGTGGCCTATTATACAGAGGTATATATCTTTTTTTTCCTCTTCTTCCTCTATCCCAATGTTTTCTAGTCATTAAGAATATGTGTTTTTGGAAACTTGAAGAGCGTAGAGGTAACTTTCTCTGTGACTTCTCATGAATCTGAGAACCAGCTACCACGATACCATCTTCAACCTGGTTGCTTAGATTGGTCTGAGTAACATTTTGATAACTGACTCCCAGAACTGCCCAGGGACAGAAAAGTAACCACACTTGGGAGTTGGGGGGAGAGGGGAATGTTTTTTTGTTTTGTTTTGTATTCTTTTTTTTTAAGAACTTCCTTAAAGAAAAGGTAGAATGGCACAATGTCTTGCTTACCTCTACAGTATCAGATCAAATAAAGACAGAGGAAATTCTAAGCAAGATTAAGCTTTTTGGAAGTAGGAAGACAAAACAAAATTGACTTGTTAAGAGCTRTTTTTGGGGGTGTTGAGTGTCTGAGTCCCAAGACCAGAGGTTTTCTGCCTCACAGYGTTAGCTTTATTTGAAAGTTGTCACCTCGGTCATTGCTGCTTGTTGTAGTGATTCCGTTGTGATCAAGATGASCAGGATGAAAGGCTTTTTTTCCAAAATTCATGGCTTTATATTCTGTGGCAATGTGGTTAGCATTGATTTCCCAGTTCTTTAACCCTTTATCAGATTACAGACAAAAAAATTGGTTAAATAGAATAAACAAGCATCTACTCAAGAACTGAGTTGTTTTAAATGCACAGTTAACTAGTTGTTAATATAGACACAAATATGCTTCAGCCAACTATAACCCTGCATTTAAAGACAGCATGAGAAGCTACTGCAAAAATGAGAGAAGGAAGAAAAAAAMCTTGAATTTTTCCTTCACCTGCTTCTGTGTTTCACATGTAACTTGTTTTAGAGCTGATCTCAGAATGAAAAATACAATACAGCTGGTAATCAGATAGTGGCTGGATTGTTTAAAGTTTCTCTTTATTATTTATGTTGGGAATTACTTTGGAATTACTTCATTCAGAATAACYTCAAT
Source organism: Eudromia elegans (assembly GCA_003342815.1). Classification (NCBI taxonomy): domain Eukaryota; kingdom Metazoa; phylum Chordata; class Aves; order Tinamiformes; family Tinamidae; genus Eudromia; species Eudromia elegans. The sequence goes on from PTEX01000098.1 coordinate 2,523,541, forward strand.
GCTAAATTCTTTCTGAAATACGAGGAAATGGTGATGAAGAGGAAAGGGGGAAGCCCAAATGAAGTAGCTATGGCATAACTTGTACAGATGGTTAGGGACAGCATATGGGTAATAGTCCCTCCATCTTGATTGATTCAGATCATTTAACTGAATCTCTAAAACCAATAATAAAATAGATACTTTGACGTATTTCTGAATGGATATCTTTGTGTTATTTCTGTAATCCTGAGTGTCATACTAGTTTTTAATAATTAGTAGCAATGGACYTTTGTCTCTTGAGCATGTGTTTCAAGTGCTGCTTTCGGAGAAGCCAATATCATCAGTGAGAGAAGGGAACTTGTGTTGTTATKCACCAACTTGGTTACAGGCAAAGGTTTTCTGCTTTAGCTAATTAGGTAGCTGACCTTTTCATTATCATTTTTATTTATAAATGCTGTGAAATGCAAAACAGTTTTCCATCAGCATGATAAAAGACTGATAAATTTTGAGAGGTCCAATTCTGAGATGACTGAACATATCAACATAATACAAAATTAATCTTCAACACTGGACAGATATTGGCATTTTGCATAAATGTAGGCAATTTTCTAAAGTACTTAAATGACCACTTTTTATAGAGYATATGGCAGGAAAGAAAACTCATGGAAAGTCTTATCTGCAGTTTATAATTCCTTGTCACTTAGCCATCCTTCCTGCCTTTCATTGAAGGAGAATTTTTTATGTTTTACCACAAGTTCTAGTTTTGTGTTTGTTAGTGCTAATGGTGTAGACACTGTAGGCTGTGAGGCTTCATATTGTTGAATAACATTTGGATTTTTTTAATGCACTRCTTTAATGCACTACTCCAAATCTGTCCAAATCTGACGTTTTAAGGCAGGAAAAATACCAAATACCACTAAAAACAGCGTTGTTATATAATCTTCTCATTCAGGAACATTCAATTTACTAACAATGCCAACTTGCAAAAAGAGACCAGGCAATACGGTCCAAATTTACTGCCTCATTGGGAAGAACACAGACAGCGTTTCCTGTATTCAGAGTTGTGTTACTTGTCTGTAATAAATACTAAGAATGTTTTTATGACCAAGTTGAACCTTTTAAGACGGGGTTATAAAGAATAATTCTGGACATTTCAGATCAGTTAAAACTCAAATTGTAGCAAGAGTTTTTTTTGTTTTAAGAAACGCTACCAGAAATACATTGTTCTAAGTGAATGCCAAAATTGGGGAGATATGGCAACTTTTTGACTTCATAGAAATATTTTGTGAATTGGTTACTTTCTTATATATACTTACTGTATTTTACTCTTTCATGTCTTTACAATTAATAGTTTTTGATTTGTTTTTATTTTTTAAAGTCTTAATCCTTCCTAGCTCCWGAAACAAAGTGCTGAGGTGGCTGTTGGTGAGATATTACTGCTCCCTATGGAGGGAGCAGTATGGATAGTAGGGACCAAACATGCAGGTGAAGAGAAGAGGAGGAAGGAGCACTAATCATATTCAAATGACAGGAAAAAAAAGCATGAAACGCCAATCTAAACCATAGTAAAGGCTAAATCATAAGTGATGCATTGGGAGCACACAGTCAGTTGTGGCAGGTCAATATGGATAATCAAGTTCAGATATGATTGCCTTTGATCAGGAGCTCCAGCCTTCAGTGCTTAGAGAGGAAATACCCTCTTGCTGTGGTTTGGATTTTGTAAATGCATGTTCAGAGAGTATGGAAATGTAAGTAATCCCMTTGAAAAGAATGTTAGGAGCTACTTTGGGCAGGTCATCCCCTTTGAGCTATGCATTTGCTCTGTTTTGTGCTATATGGTTGAAATCTAAAGAGAAAAGCATATGAAGATTTGTACCATTGTGCACATCTTTTTTGATTCAAGTAACTAGCTTGCTAGTGACCTTGACTCCAGTGGATTTTTTTTTTTTAGGCCTATTTTAATCGTTCAGGTAATTTCCTCTCTCATGGTAATATTTATGATCAAAGGAGCCTAAATTAACACCTTATTAACTTTAAAGATATACATAGCTCTTATACTGCTGTTGCCTGATAATTGGYGAATCTAATGAGTGGTGAATATGGAAAGCTGTCTGTGAAAAAGAATAAAGTCTTGGCTTAACAGAAAACAGGATTCCAGCTTTGCAGAATGTGCTTCAGAATTCATTAGCCGGAGATGCTGTCAGGAAGTAGAGCCTTTTAATCTGTTCCTCAGGCAGTCTGAAATTTCTCRAAACTGGAGATAATTGTGCCTAGTACCCCACTCCAGGGCAAGCGATCCGCCTTGTACCAGATGTTCATCTTTTACTGCCGTGACTTGAGGGATCAGCTGCAGAATTCCAGTTAAGACAGGGAAGGAAAGGACACATTTTCATGTAATTGCCTTTGCTTGGCTTATAGATATACCCTGCTTTGATCAGTAAAGGAACAACTCATGCAAACGGAGTGTGCGTGGCTGATTTAATTAAAAACCCAAAATACTTAGGMAATGTCAGCAAGAACCAGCTTTAACCAAGTAGTTAGCATACTGTCTTTGATTAGAATTGTTTTTACCTAAAAATGGAACAATTATTTGTGAACATTATATTTAATTTTATCTAAGTTAGTCCGTAGCACWGACTCAACTATGGTAAGGAGTTACACAACCTAATCCTTTATACAATCTAGTCTATAATTATGATGCTTTTTGCTGGRAACTGTAGGATAGTGTAGAGTGGACAGGACAGAACAGGGCTGAAATTTCCCATGCTGTTTCTCAAAGAAATGGTCCTGGTTGGTTATCTGCCTTCACGCTGAAGAATTCATACGCTTCCAAATGSCCGGAGTCTCTCTCCTTGCTCGTAACAGGCTCCGTAACGGACCTTCCTCTTCGCTGCTTTCCTCAGAGCTGGAAATGCCAGCGCCTAACTCGGAACCACTCGGAGGCCGCTCGTGTGCTCCGCTTCGGCACGAGAGCCTTTCCTCCTGGCACGCSGCCCCGCGTGCAAAGCGGAGGCTTTCGTTGAAGAAGGCCGAAGCCATGCACTCGGCTGCCRTCTTATCGCAGGCGCACAGGAGCTTCTCGCACACGCTCCATCCAATGCCTTTAAAAGATGTTGGAAAATCAATATAGAAAACACTTATGATTAGCCAATGTTATGGACACRTGAGCTTTGAATGACGTTTTCAAACGTGCCATGAATTTTTGATCTGAAATTCAAGGTTAGTCATCTAAATAACCTGACGTCAAGGTATTGGGCAGCTGGAGATCCAACTGGCCTTTGCACTTGGGAATATTGGGACACCCAGAACTGACGCATGTCTCCAGTCATAAATTATCTGAGTGTGTCATACTCTGTTATTTTCTCATCAGATTATGATAAATTGCCTCTAAACTTACATTTGGGCTTGTGGTCCAAACARACAACTTCAGATCTTGAAATTCTTTCTGTGTGACATCCGAGTTTCTTAACTTGTTCCATACAGCAGTGATGAGAAAAACAGCACCTGAAACAACCAGCAGGTGCAACTGGAAAATGCTAAATCTGCACCAGAGCGTAATTGCAATTATTTGCACTTAAAACTGAGATACTTAAGTTTTCATGTCATGGAAAAAAAAMCCCTCTCCATTAAGGAAAAGGAAGGGAAAATTAGGCTGTTCCTACTATCACAGCCTTTTTCCTAATTCCTTTGGCATCCTGCCTTTAAAGGAGGTATGGCTTTTTCTGTTTGGTTTTTAGTTTTCAGATATGTAACTGCAACTGCAGCTGTGTGTCTAAYCCACTGCTGAATACTCGAAATAACTTCTAAATAAAATAAAAAATAAATTGTTTCCTGAGAATTTCATAATGACTGCCAGAGCCGTGATTAGGCTTGATCTAGTCTACTTTATCATGCGTGGGCTGTATGCCCTACCTAAAGCCACCCTGTTAGCAGTGGCAAATCTCTGCATTGCACTTCAGTCAAGCTCTTTATTCCCTTGTGAAGGGCAGCACAGATGTATGCAACTCTGCACTTCATAAATCATATTCCAAACCATGCCTTTGCCGTGTGTCATTGGTTGAGTCTTCACCTCATTTGCTAGACTCTTCCTGTGCTTTATTTACCTCCTGCGATTCTCCCTTATTTCAATCTAGTTGATAAGTCATCTCCAGAACATCACTGTGTTAACCACGTTTCCACCTTTCCACATTTCTGGCATAGCCACATTTCAATATTTCACCTTATATATTTAATTTGGTGGTGGTGGTTGCTGTTACTTTGTGACTACTGATSTCTCCCTGTACAAGGCCCAGCAGAAAGGCCTGATCCTGGCCTAATCTCTAGGTCCTCCCCTAATGCCCATAGCTAACAGCAGAGTGGAGAAGAGCCCCTACCTGTCCAGCACGTCGGTGGGATAACCTCTTCCTTCCTGGCCACAGTAGCAGCCATAAGATTCAAATTCCTGTGGGCATCGCTCAGTCAGACAGAACAGCATTTCTCCTAGTTGAGGCAGCTCCCTCTTTGCTCTCCCGTTTGCTCGCTCTTGCAGAAAGGTTAATCGTTCACATGCTATAAAGAGAAAAGTGTTACTTCACATACGGTTTCAACAGTAGGGAATGTCAGGATAGAAGCATTTCCAGAGCCATAAAAACTTTTTAAAGATAACATTTTACTATGTCTAAATCAGTTCTTTAGTCCATGACCTATGGCTCTTAGAATTTAGTGAACARGTCAGTAGAAGTGGGAGAAAAATACAATTTAATGAAGAGAGATCCCTCARTTTGGATTACAGAAACAGTACTTTGTATTCATGTAACCCTTCATAATTAAATATTTCTTCTAGAATATTCMTATCTATCTGGGATGGAAGTGAGAATTCAGTATATTATATTTTAACCAACTAAGAAAATAGTCTTCATATTCTTGCAGTGATAACTGAGTAATGACTGCGTTATGCTGGAATAAACAGTCTTTTTTTTTTCATTTGAAATACCAAGTTTGAATGCTTAGCAGTAGTGATGTTCTTGGATTAAGCTGTGCATGATTCCTTCATGTTCTGCTTACAGATTTGTCCTAATAAGGCTTAGATACCGTGACAGGAAAAATCAGAAGTGCTGTTGTTTTTCTAAAAAGAAAATGAACACTTAGGATTCTGAAATGACACTTCAGAGATAATTGTTTCCTGTTTTTTACAGTCTAAAAAGCAGTTGTGAATTATCATGTTGACGCTTGCTACCTGCTCGTCTACTGAAGCTATGATGCCTGATCTCAAATGTCAGGATAGCGTCCTATCGTGMCGGGTGCTGCCAAGGGCTCGGCATCCCCGTATCTGAACACTTGTGATTCTGCAGCTATGGCAAACCTGAAAGGACTCTTAGGGAATTACCCCTAAGTACTGAGGTGAGAGTGTGTTTTATATCAAGAAAGAAGTTGATAGAAGGGATCTTCTTCGGGCTTTTGCAAGGATGTGGAATGTTTGGCTTGTGGGAAAGAAAGAAAGGGCTGATTTCCAGCACCGTTCCTCCTTGTTCCCATGCGTGATCCATGAGCAAAGCTACATTACCTCTGTTGATAGAGAATTCTGCCTGTGCCTCTGTGGCTTTTTGCTTCCCCATGTTAATTCACCAGCAGAAGAGCCCCAACGTGATGCAATGCTTGGGGCATTATCTAAAAGGTGCTTTTTTTYCCAAACATCCTTTGACAGAAGGCTGCATTCCTCCTATTTCCTGTGTTTCTGTGGTCCTTATTTCCAGCTCTGGGATCACTTTTTGGGGAAGCCAAAAAGTGTTAGGTGAAGAGGTTAAGCCAGATGAGACAGAGGGTGGATTTACAACAGTGAGAGGTCTGAAGCTTCCTGGGATCTCTGAACTCTCAGCAAGAGCTGAAAAATTGAGCAATTGAGTAGGACAATGATGTTGGCAAGCTTTCTACAGTGGTAGGAAGGTCAAAGTGAGACCCTGACAGTAGTTCCGTTTATTGCTTCTACTGCTTGTAAAATGAGGAACCTCAAAGATGTGACTATGAGATTAAGTTATTGTGTAGAAACAAGAGCAAGGAGAAACTTTCACTGAACCTTTTCTGATCTTGCATTGTAAGAAAGGCATGCTTTAAGCATAAATCAATAAACATAAATAGTTGTTATAATGCCAAAAGTAGTCACTGATAGACCAGTGCATTCCTGGAATGAATTCAACTGGTAAAAGCCTTTGCTTTGTCTGTCTCCAGTCTTTCTTATAACTTCCAATACACTTGCATGTCTGTAACTGCTTTGGGTTATCTATAATCTCTACCTGCAGTATGTAAGCGCTCTTTAATATACATGCAACTAAATTTTTAATTATATTTAACTGAAAAATATTTCTAACTTTACCTTTTCCTGCAGATTCTTCAGGTCCTCTGTTGGACAGTATTGGTCGGAGAGCTGTTCCAGAGTAAGCTGTGCTCTGGCCACCTCTTGTGGGCCTTGTCTCTGTAGATTACGTTTTGCACGGGTTAGATTTGTAAAGATTAGCCTTGCAAAGGCAGAAAGAGCTCTTCCATTGGGGGGGTATGTGTAAAGCATGTTTTGTGAACCAAACTGAATAAGTTTTCTAGCATTTGTTTAATTTATACTTAAGAGAGATTTAGTTGTTCATTGGAAGTCTGGTGAGTGTTTGACAGCGACCTGTTGTCAAACATCAGTGTCAAACATCCTCTGCTCCATGTAGTCTGTCTTGACTTAGAGAGAAAATAGTGTTATTCTACGTGTCTGTGAGAAATGCTGAATATTCAAATAGTCATGAGCAGATATACAAAGTGTACTGTAAAACAGAATCAAAATAGATACGATTTAGCTTTTACTTGCCCTTTTCTTTTGTCCTAACAGATGTTCTTGCAGGAATGTTCGCAGTAGGGACAAGTTTCACCTCTGTAGAATTAATATCTTCTGGGGATGAGATTAGAGAGGTGGTTTTCTTTTCCACTGGGGCAGCAGCTTCTGTAAATCCATTTTTTTCTAAATAAGCAGAAAGAGAAAAGCCAAAGAAGACGTGAAGCAATAAACACTAAGATGTCTATTTTAGACAACAGGTCAAAGTGTTAGTGTAGAAAGAAAAAAATTGTGTGAACAGAAGGCCACAGATAAAAACATTCAAGATAAAGAGTGGAAAAAAAAAACAAGGATCATTTCTTCTCATCTCCTTCTTAGCAGAAAAATAAAAGGTAGTTAAATGGGAGCASTGCAATTGCYAGTTTTTTGTTTTGTTTTGTTTTCAATCTTWAGTGTTGCATAGTGAAGGAAAGAGGTGTGTGAATTGCTGAAAGTAGCATGTTATTTTCAATTACTGCCTGGTCAGCCTCACTGACAGAAAAAAAAGTACAAGTAAGATGTCATTTTCTGAGTAAATTGTGAAGAAAAATAAAACCAAGAGAAAGGTCAATTCAGATGAGGATACCAAACCCAATTCCCAATAACAATATTATAGGAGATAGAAAATTATTTGATCAATACAGAGCTGGGCAACTAAAGGATATTATGRGATTCTGACATCAAGAACATATCCAGGGGAAAATTAATCGATAGTGAATGGAAACAATTTTAAGAAGGTTCTTTTGAATCAAAATGAAATGCTTGCTTATTTTAGATAATCTCTGTCTGATCAGGATTTTTAGCTGAATTTGGGGATTATTGAATATTTACTTTTTTTGTTTAACATTTTATATAAGCTAACATTTGAATGAAAATACTGTTTTCAATTAAGTCAGTTGGTTTTAATTTTTATAAGTGTCCATTTGAAGAATATAGTCTTTCAGAAACAAAATTCTTCATTTTAGAAATGACTAAGTTTCCACATTTTTATTCTTTCCTTTTAAATTCACTATCTTAACTTATTAATGAGATTCAACTCAATTAAATTTATCCCTCTGAAGTTCTAYTTTTAGTTTCTGTTGAAAATAACACGTTGTAGGATAAAGAATACATTAAAAGTATGAAATAATTTAAAACATAAGGAAGCCTATGAAAGAATACAGAAAGAAATCAAGACAATATATGACGGTTAGCAGCATGGTGAGGTGCCCACATTATGCCAGTTTGATAGTGATGCCTTAAAAAGAAAGCAGTTACTGACAGATATAGATATTATAGCTGGAGTTAKGGATATTCTGCTGTCTTGGTATATTCTAACTAAGAGCAGATATTGCACATTATTTTCCTGTAGACATGCAGACCTCCAATGTGAGTCAGAGATTTTCATATATATTCAAGTTATTAGAGGTCATCACTTACTACAGCAGTACCATATTCTATGTTACAGCTGAGGACATGTCTGCTATCTAGACGGTGTAATCTGAGTCAGAAAAGGTTACTTTCTACTCTCCATATTCAGTGTTAGACATTTTCTAGAGCATTTCAGTGTGATACTTTAGTAACAAAAGGGGCAACTGAAAAGTTCCAAAGCAGCATTAACGTGGGCATCCACTTACTTTTAGCTGTGGCTGATGGTGTGACTGTGCTCACAGTGGTAACAGCTGCAAAACATGACATAGATTTTAAAGGAGGAAAGAGTGCCATGAAATTGTATTTAATATAGGAGAAGGTAAAATCAAAATGAATGTATTGCAGAAGACCATCACATATACAAAATCCCATGTGATTTTTTCACAAATACTTACGTAACGACTGCAAATGAGTGGCTGGGGATGAAAGAGAGTAAGTACCTCYTAGTCTAGTTTTGTTGTTTGTGTAACTGCTGTCTGATTCTGAGCTAACTCTGACGTTTAGCCTTGTGCTGAGGAGCTGGGTAGACCTGATGGCTTCTAGCAGTCCCTGCCAACTGAGGTTATCCTGACATAGTGCCTGGGTTTTTAACTATGATGCTTACRAGTGATATATTGCTAAGTCAGTCAAAGGAAAAGAAAAGCTAAGAGTTACTGGCCTTTTAATAAGGGRCCTGGGTGAGCTGTGCCACTGTGGTCTCTTGCAATAGCTGGGAAGAAAGAAAATAGAATCATCATGGTACTGAGACATGTATTTCTGTAATGTATTTCTGGAGAAACTTTTATTATAAAGCTTAACCATTTATATTAGCCTTATTTTAAGAAAGGAGAAGCGATGGTTTGCTCAAGGATGGGCAACTCTAGAAGAACTAGATGTATTATCTAGAAATCCTGATCAGAGATATTTGTGTTACCACAGAGCTTAATAAACCAAATCCATTACCACCTGCAGTCAGAAATGCTTGGGGTTTTTTGTTTGTTTGTTTGTTTGTTTGTTTTTCCATCTAAAATGTAACCACAGTCTCCTACCTCCTGCTTTGGAAGCTCCCAGTATCATCTCACTGGGCTCAAGAGAAATCACTGTTGAAAACAGAAAATAATAGTTCAGAAAAACAGGTTGCCAGCATAGATTCTTATGAGARGTCATATTGCCAAGAAGAGCTTTTGCAGCAAAGGAGAAAAACACAGGTATTTGAAGTAGTGAAATTTGCTTTTCTCTGCAGTGTATTGAATGTTGTGTTGCCTATAAAATAATCTCATTGCTATGTTCAAATAATATTTTACACTAACAAAGAGGAAGCATAAATATGGCTGAATACAATAACAAATCCATTTGATAGACAATTACGCTAAAGAGAATTAGGTCTAAAATCTCACTATTGCACATGAGTGCCACATTACTGAAGAACACCTTGTCTTTGGCTGCATTGAAAGATAAGTACAAATTCACAGCTAGAAATCCTTCACTAACCTCTATTTTATTTCTTTATTTGATAAAGTCATTTTTATTATGATTATAAAACTAGATATCAAATAACCCTAAAACTTCTCCCTTCATCCTTGTGTTTTGTTAGGATATTATGATGTGAAAARAAAAAAGATGATGTTTGCATTTGAGTGGGTTATTGAACAGTGCCTAGTTTGGGTTTACTACAGTTTACACTGTAGTTAGTGATGAAACTCCTATGGGTTTAAATGGGGAGATAACTTGTTTCCAAAGATTTCCTTCGAATTCTGATTGTATATGTTATYTGTGAGACAATTTCATCTTTCCATAATTCCTAATACATCTTTTTATCCCTTGACCATAATTTGAGCTTTGTGATTGCATGTGAGTAACTGTTCTGGAGAAGGTAAAAGATTGCTACAGATGTGCAAATACAGGTGAACTCACTGCCTTAGGAGGTCTTGGTTTTGCATTTCCAAAACCCCTAACAGCAGCTAGAAAAACACCAACGAAGCTGGAGTTGTCGTCAGATGAAAAGAGCAAACAGCAACACACATCTGCTAAAAAACTTATCTGAAAAATGCAGGGAAGGTAGGTCAGCATGCAGCAAAAGAGGTTTTCAGATAGGTGTCATTGTGCCTGTCCAAAGTAGCTGYCAAATCATAGGACCTAAATAAAGTCTAAAACATTATTCCTCAAAATAAATAAATAAATACGATTTTTCGTTATTCCAGATTCTCGCTTAGGGCAGCGATTCAGACTGAGCCTCCCTCCCTGTCTCTTCCTCCTCGGGCCTGATGGAGGCTGCTGTTCAAGACCAAAAGGGGCAGTGGAGGCCGAGGGTCACCAAGCCGTGCCAGGCAGGATCGCTTTGCTCCTTGATTCACTCATTCCTTCTCTGACCARTCCCATAAAATTACTTGTGAGTTTCTTGAAGGTGAGCAGTGGCTTTGGTCACCCCAGTTCAGCATTTACTGTTTGTGTAGGTATGACCCGTGGTGCTCAGGCCATGGCCTGTCCAAGGCTGGATTCCTGTTCTAGTGAAATAGTTTCATCYCCAACCCACAACAAATCAAGTAAGTCAAATCATTACTAAATTACATGACACGTATGCACACTGGAAAAGTGCACCTTGTGGTCCAGGCTTGAACTGGCTCACCAAAACACTCTATCTACTTTTCTATCAATCCTTTTAGAAAGGCTGAAGGAAAACCATCAGCTTATTTCCTCTATTTTATGATTTCAGCTGCTGGGAGCTGGCAACAATTCTTGCACACCTTCCACGGATGCAGTTCCATGCAATTCGTCAGTCTCACGGTGAAAGATTTCTGCCAAAATAAAAGCATTCTTATTCCAGAAAGTCATGGCTCACAATGTTCACCAAATAGGAGGTTGCTATAACATTCTTAGAATTATCAGAAGAAAACTTATTTCTTAACGCTTTTACTATTCTGCTTGCTTTAATGTTAAAATTCTTGTATGGTATAAATATAGTAAATGTTACAACAGTTACCAGTAATAAGATTAACAATATTGTAATACTGCATTAGTTGCATTTATTGATTGCAAATACTGAACACAGTGCTGTATAGTAATAAAAAAAAATTAGTTTTTTTACAAAGGCCCTTGAGTCTAAACAAGATAAACTGATCAACAATGATTATTTTTTAAATAATTATTCTTTAAATTTGAGATGGTATATAAATATACAGCTTAAATTAAAGATAAAGGATAAGATTAATACCACTTAGATGTTTCAACCTAAGGCTGAGAACATTACTGACAAAGCACCTTAAATGGAAATATAAATACAAAATGACCTATTTCTAAAAGATTTTGAAAATATTTTTAATGTGTTTCCTCTTTTATTATTTTGGAAAGAGATGCTGGGTCCTTTTCTCAATTTCTTCTCTGAAAAAATGAATGCTTTATCTGAAAATTTCAAGAGCATGCACGTAAAACCTTGAGCCACAAAAATTCAGCTCTGGCTTACTAAGCTTTTTTTATCTCCCTTTCATATTTTAATATCCTGCTAAAAATTGCCTTGCCTCTTTTAAAGGAATTCATAGCTTCCAAAATGCTCATGATCCTTTTTCAGAGCATAAATCAATCTTGATTAAATACATTCCAGTCAAATAGTTGGAGATAAGGACATACCCTCCTTGTGAAGTGATGTCAGCTCTGTCATGCTAGTTGTTTCTGAAAAAGATAAAGCTCTCTCAAAGACTAAGAKATGAGAAGGGCAGATTAAATGTTTAAATCTGAATATTACAGCAAATAAAATGTTACTGAATTTGTTCTCAATTATTCCTATTAAATGCTAAAGCAAATATTGACATTTGTTATAAATTTTCTCTGTCACACTGAATCTGCCAAAATCATTTTCCTATGAATTGTCACATTTTTTTTTCCAAAGGTTGAAATGGACAGAACAACTATGCAGAAATATAACAGCAACATAATAAAAATGTGCCCTTCGAAGGATTTTATTCAAGTWAGAAATATAAACAGGAGCCTAAAATTAGCAGGGGTATTAAATGAGCTAAAATTGAACCTATCTTTACCAGCAGTGTTAAAAGTAGCATGATTTTCTTGTTAACACCTAGCAATTTCCTCTCTTTTTTTTTGTACAGAGTTGCTGCTAACATATTCTRTATTAGAGACATCTGATCCCAGGGAGAGAATGCCGGATTATAAAAAAAAACCAATTTTCTGGAATTCATGAGAAATTTACTGTGGCATTTGCTTGTCTCTTGACTTGTTTGTGAGGGGATGCACAGTTCAGAGCTCTCTGCATGAATAGCTGGCCTTGACACTGAGATCTTAGAAGAATTAGCATTTCTTTTTCATGTCTGTGTCAGCTTGGGGATTTGGAAATCTTCCCTCTGTCATGCTGATTGCATTAAGTTTTTAATCCAATCCTGTTCTTACAGGATGTGATCACACTAAATTTGTAATTTCAGCTACAGAGAACAGATCAATGTATGAAAATCCAGATAAATACCCCCTTGCACCTCCAAGAAGAGCCTGGCTACGTCTTTTCTGCAAGATGAAGACAGCAATAGGACCTGCCTGGAGCCTTCTCCTCTTACATCATGTTCTTCACTCCCCTGACCTTCTTGGTAACCCCCTCTGGACTTGCTCCAGTAAGTCAATTAATCTACGTTCTCCTTCTCTTTCAGTATTCATTTGAGTGCCAGTAAATGGAAAGGACACGTGAAATGGAGACAGGACAGAGTGCCAGATTTCGGACAGGAAGCCATCCTGCTGGTGCTTCATTCTCTTGGAACCCAGTTTGTTGCCAGAGGAAAAACTGACAGGAGAGAGCAATAGGTCAGATCCTTGTTGTTACCTGTAACCAGAGATGGGCAGAAGGAGACATCCAGACCATTCAGGGAAGAGTTAATATGTGCGTTCAGAAAACACTCAATGGCATCTTTGTCGCAATTGCAGAGGAGCTGTTCACAGGGATCTCCAGATTCTGGAAACAGAACAAAAATCCAAACAAGGTGCTATTGAAATATCTTCTTCTGCTCTCTGTTTCTCCTCCCTGTAAGGTTTTTGTCTATATTCAGTAACGCAGGTAGGGAGGTTAAACACACTCAAGTTTTATARTCCCACATAAACACCATTATCATCCCACATTAAAACACCGTTCAGCGTAAGCTGACACAGGCTAGCAATGCACTGCTGGAGGAATGGCCTGTACCTMTTTTATTCTCCAGAGCAATGAACACTGCAGGGCAGTACGTCGCTGCCTCTGATCTTTCTAAGTGAATCTTAAGCCTATCGGTACTAAGTCTGGCATTTCACTAACTTCATAAAAATATTTGCCCTCATTCAAGAAGCCACAGTGTACAAGTGGAGACTTTCATATACGATATTTTGTTCCTTGGTTAAATCTATAAACCAGGAAAATACTGTTTTGCCATACCAAAACCTTTTACCTTTCAGAGCTTCAGAATACATTTTCTTTTCACAGCTATATTTATACCCATGTTCACATTTTCAAAATTTTCAAGTGYGAAAAATTTTAACTGTGGAAAGTGTTAGAAAAATACTACTCATGTTTAATTGCACTTGGATCTTTATTAAGATGATAGGCCTAAAAAGGAAAATAACTTTCATTTGAAACAAGAAATCAAAATTTTCTCAGATGATTGTGASTTATGTGCCTACTGGTTGGGGAATCTTGTCACTACTCCTCTATCTTGGGATGGGGTTCAATCATTTTCTAGCATTGATTGTTGCTGGCTCTTTCTTTTGTGAATGTCTCYGGCTGCAGTTCCAGCATTAGTGATATTGGGCATGGAGGATCATGCAAGGCCATAGCACAGCCATTCAGGCCTTTRGCATCTTAGAAACCATACTAGCATGAATTAAAATTACCTCCTTGCTTTTGAGGCTGAATAGAAAATTATGAGTTGTAATTTTAATGACATAAAAMCAAAMCAAAAMAAAAATACAGTTCAGGGTAAAGTTAATTGTTGRAAAATGTTCATCCTCAAATTAGGGGCCTTAAGATTCCACTCTTGYATCTCAGGTATGCACACAAACCCTCTGAAAAGAAGAACTGGGTATCTCGAGGTATATGAAAGTCATTCTCTGTAGTTTCAAAAGGGATTACCTGTCATCATCTGCATTCCAGACCTGCGGAGAAGCCCCAAGCAAACCTCAATGATCCTGCAAATTGAACACTGCTAATTGAACACATTTGGGGACACCTCAGCAAAAGGCTGCTTGTAAGACAGAAACACTGGCAAATTTCTAGCTCTTGGACTTCTATTTTCATSTTCAATTGGGCTTTGGTGCCTCCATGTATTCCAGTTCCAGGTGCATCCACAGCTCAGCACAACAATTACCTGCTCAGGCATGCAGAYATGGCAGTGATTTCAGCCTAATTTATACATATCTTTTGCTAGACACATCAAAACGAATTTCTCATTCATCAAAAGGCTCCAGTATCAGGTGGTTGCTGTAGATTAATCTTACCACAGATCAGCTTTTCAGCAGGGCAGTTAACATCTGTAGAAATCTTTGATGGGTCCCAGCTACACTCCATCTCCGTTGCTTCCTCGTAGCATTTGCGGTGCTGGAARCAGCAACTTAAAGAACAAAATGACAGAAARTTCAGGCACGTTAGTTTCCGTTCAGTGGAAGGTCGTATTGCTGTGTTCTGGCTGCCATTCCTAGACAAGAATGCAGAAGATGCCAAAGGAGACTAATGGGTCCACGCTGTGGGTGCCTTGTTATCCTCTTATTCTTGTACCATTTAAATGCACCGTTAAGCCCAGGGAAGGGTCTGAAACCCATTTCTCGTCCCAGAAGTAAAGCAGCTTTGTCCAACCACCAACCTGCAAGGGCCATTACAAACCTCGTGCCGTCATCAGAACCCCAAATGCCTGAAAAGTGATATTTGCTGTGAACATCAGTGAAAACTCAGATAAAAGAACAAGCTCTTTATCAGCCCTCTTTTCATTTTTTTTTCCCCCAAAGGCAAGACAAGTACTTCTATATTATGGCAACATCTGTGTGCACTGACATCAGCTATAAATGAAATGCTAGTAGAACAGTCATAAACACCCAACATAAAACCCAATATAAAAATGGTGCATAAATTAGGCAAGAGCTTGCTGCTTGTTTTGAACTGAAATGCCCTCATTTCAGTGAAAGGGACTCAGAAGTCGGGCCAGGTCTAAAATCACCTTGTCTGGTCTTTGTCAAATACAAAGGTAATGTTATCCCCCCTGCCCCAAATAGCATCCRCTACAAGGAATGATTAACTTGTAATATACAACACAAGGTGTTGACTAATTTAGCTCATGTGGTAATACTGTTAAATACTCAGTGAATATGTTATTCTGTACAAGTACTGCGCATGCATGTACTTGTGGAGTACAAAGTACTTTCATGCTGATCAGAGGATGTAACCCTCCCCATTGCACGTTCCCATCAGAAGGCTGAAGGGTTGGGTTTTTTTTGCTTAATATACAGATTTGAATAAAAATCCAAACAGATTTGGATAAAAATACTATCCAGCAGAGAGGTCCTGATGGTTCTTCAGTGCCCCAAATCCTGCTCAGACTTACTTTAGCAATCAAGCATTGGAGATTAGATTGTAAACTCCACTTGGAGCAGGCTTGCAACCAAATAGCTCTGCTGAAATGTCACGGCTGCCACTGCACTCTGTGCCTGCTATTCAGTGAGGCTTAAGCATCTGGAAGCTTCTCTAGCTGAATAATTGCTCCAGAGCTACCTGTCTGTTATATATATCTTTAGACATTGCAGTTGTATCACACAGGGCTACATTTAATCAGACAATTCACATGCCCTTTGTAAGCAGGGCATTCCAAGGTGCAAATTGTCTTCTGGACATATTTATCATTCCCCATTGACTATGGAGTTAGACTAAGCTCCTGATTTAGGTATGTCACCTAGTGACTCTGTTACATGGAATGAAGTTGTTTTTGAGGTACAAATAATCCCTAATGCCTGAACTGCCTACATGGGCTGCGCAACTCATTGTTTTTTTGGAACTTCCGCAGACACGGCAATGCYAAAGCCTGAAGTTTATAAAAACGTCAAGAGAAAAAACAAAGTGAAAAAACCTGCACTTGTGTGAACTGCCTCTCAAAGACACGTATCAGCTCCCTGTCTGTCTGGAGAGCGTTTAACCACGGGCGTATYGTTGTCAGTGGCAAAACAATAACAAACAGTCTGCACTCATTGCGAGCGGGGCTGCCTTGCTGCTAAGGAAACCTAACCGAGGGACTGCTGATCTCTGCAAAGACAAAGTGACTCTGTGGATTCTTTTTCCTCAGGACAGGGCTGCTGATGGATGGCTCCGCTGCTGCTGTGTTTGTGCCGCTGTGCATTAAATTCAAGCGGAACGAAGAGAAAGCCCCAGCTCAGCTCTTCAGGTATCAACCCATTGAASTGATTCAGGCTCTCGTTGCAGCATGTCATCATGTTTATTCAGGAAAAAAAAATCGTAAGAATCCTCATGGCTCTATTCCAGTAGCAGAGCTAAATCTGCATTTTCCCAGACATCCCATGCTAGAAACTAGATGGATTCATTTTCACCCAACTGTAGCCATAAGGCATTTCTAAGCCCTTGTTGCCCTCACTCGGGGAATCATTACTGAGCATTGCTGGAAAAATACTCTGTCTCAGCTTAGCCAAGAACGGATCTTGGTCTGCTCAATTTTTTTCCCACCTCCAAATGCCATAAGTGAGCAGCCATTTGATTTACTTGATCCATTATCATATTTTTTTTCTGGCTATCCCATGCAGGACCTGAAGTAGCAGCTCTCTTCCAATCCCTGAAGATAATGACAATCTTATTAGAGTTTGGATAGTTTTATTGACAGTGTTAAGCAGTTGGAAGAGCCATTGAACTATGCTGTCCTTCATTTTGCTGGTCAGTGCCTAGATTTGGGGTCTTATGTCCCTGGCATCTATGTATGTATTTAGAGCAAGATTTATCTAACTGACCTACTAGCTGCTACTTGGAGGGGTCCATAGCTGCAGCTTAATGATCTGGACACTAAAATTCTCCTAGATGCTTTTGTTTCAAATAGAATCCACGAGGTGGTCACCTTGCTGCTGGTGGCACGATATTACATTGMTCCCAATATCAACAGTCTGGTAAACCTGAAAGCCTCCTTAGATAAATATCCTTCTGCTTCTGTTATTAACAAGGCCTCCAAGTTATGGCACTGGGGTATGGCATAACCATGAGAGAGAGCAAAAATAAATGATGAGTTATTGTTCTTGAAGATCTGTTCAGAGTTTTGAGACTTCTAGGTAATAGATGTCAAAGAAATGGATGTGGTGCTTATTTTTTCTACTGCTTAATGGTTATTCTTTATAACTAGGTTAAACCAGCTGTGCCAGCAGGAYTGCACTGGTGGATTTATATGCAGTTTTGTGAGACTCTGCTTTTATTTCTAGGAAGGGAGTATTTCTCCATGTCTAACTGTGAGGAAATAAAAGAAAAAACCTTAAGCTACGAAGGGAAGAAAAGAAGGAAACAGATGGTCCTGTGCTGCAGATTATGACCATTGCTTGAATTGTAGGGTCAAAAAGATCTAGCGTATCCTGAAATGTAAATATCTCCTTCATGACATGGGTATGGGAACCTTGACTTTATCTGATTCCATGAYATGCTGTTCCTGGGTGGGTTTTTTCCAGGAAAAAAAGTTGGCACTCAACAGCAGAYAGGGACAATGCTGGACTAAGTGGAGCTGGAGTTACTTTGTAGGTCACATCAGACACTTCAGATTGTGAGTGAGTGATGTCTAGATTAAACAGAACTAGGTGGTGTACAAATTATCCTCTAARTCTTCCTCTTTTTTAACCGTCTTTGAATTGTTAGGGTGTGTTATGCTTCTGATCCTCAGAGATGAAGCCAGCCAGGCCAAGGGAAGAGTTTTATGGAATGAGACTTACCTGTCTGCTTTGTCCAGGGGAAGCCCTTCCATCTCAAACCGGCAAGAACAACCATAGTCTTCAAAATCTCTGGGACAAAGCCCAGTAATGCACTTCATTTTGTTCACAAAATTGAGCAGGGCCGGGAAGTTGGTGAAGATGGACTGCAACCAAGTGAACTGAGAACCCAGGCAGTCTGAAAGGAGAAGTCATAAMGGCACGGTTAGGAGAGGTGAGAGCTGTGTGGGGGACATGGAGGCACCTTGAATGCCTCCGTGTTAGCATGAGAACAGGGCCTGGAACAAGACCAAGCAGACGTGCTGAGCAGTGCTTGGACTCGCAGTAGTATTTAATATTAGAATAGTCTCTGAGGTAACATCCAGCCTCAAAAGTCCCCCTTCCTCTTCGACATATGTGAAAGTAGGCTCCATAACATTCCTGTTCAGTGCTCAAATACAGCCAGAAGACTTGCTTACCGAAAAATAGTGCAACGCTTCCCACGTTCTGAAAGGCTCCGTTGAAGAATGTGGCATTATCTAATTAAAAAAGATTAAAAAAAAGAAAAGAAATGCTAATCTGACAAGAGACTAGAACCATCCCCCCCAACTGCTCCCATCTTGCCTCTGTTATTAAAGAATCGGAGGTATATAGTGGCTACAAACATTGCTGCAATGCAGCACTCAGCTTCTCTTACCTAGAACAAAAAACCTTGGTCTAGGTAAAAGGAGGGAGTTCTTTGGCTTGGTRGACTTTTACTCGTCATTCAGGGGACACAGTTCTCCTGTGCTGGTGCCCCTCAGTCATATTGTGGCTGACTGAAACCACTGAAGTCAGGTGCAAATAAGAGATGAATCAAGGATCAGAAGTTCCTTCTTTAAAATTAACTTATTTTCCAATACAGAGTATAGGTTATTGCCCAAGTCTGCACAGAGACATGTCCTGTTTCGTGGTTCAATAGTGCAAGGCCATCCTTTCATGGCCTGCAATACTGTAGAAAGCAAAGCTTAAATCATTCTTACTTAAGAGTCTTTCAGGTGTGTTAAGAAGCTCTGGTAGAAAAGCTGGTGGCTCCAATTCATGGCCACCTACCTCTGCAAAAAGATATGAAAAGAGAAAGGTTTTAAATTTAAAAAAAAAAAAAAGTCATATACTTCAGTGCTACACATAGACTGCATATTTTGAATACTTTCCTACACTAGCAAGCTGATTTGAAAAGAAACAGCCACTTTGCTCCTGCACACCCAGGAAAGCCCAGAAGAGTGCTGATAAATGACATTGAACTTGAAAACAGATCGTCTGCTAAACGGGGGTATTACCAGGGAGGATGTGCTCACATTTCTCTGTTTCWCTGAACACTTGTGCTTACCAAGATTACTTATTACTGTGTGAAAGTGCTTTGTTTGAACAACTTCTTACATTGTCCCACATACTTCTGTTCTGTAAATCACAGATTTTCACTTATTTGAAGTCAAAATGCTGGCATAAAAGCTCTGCAACTGTGTGCTCTCACAGTATTGTCCAACCTAATTTTGATAGGGAGATACCTTTTGTATTAAATATACATTGTGTTTCTTACTTTGCATTTTTCTTTGGTGTTTCACCAAAGTGTGTAAGGATTACCTGTCCAGGTATATGTGTTTAAACTTTTTTTCAAGTTTGCTCTTCTCTTAAATAGTAAATTGCATTTACAATCTACAAYAGGCAAAATTATAGTGTTCTGTATGACATGCAGTCCTAGAAAAGACATTTTGATCAAGGGCCGAGACTTCTCTGATTGGTTTCTTGAAGAGTCTTTATTGCCTATGCTCTCTTTTTACCACTATTTCTTTCTAAAGTTAAGATCTTTTTTACTCTTTTTGAAGCTGCTACAGCAGATTTACCATACTTCTATTTTTCCTACTTGCCATGKCTTGAACTAGAATAAAATCTAATAGTTGGTCTCTCACTTCCAAGTTTTTCCCTATTCTTATCTTCTGCGCAATTTTTGGTTATAGTGTTTGGCTTTGGATTTATTTACACTTGACATTTTATTACAAAGAATATAAAAATTGTCGAGAATATTTAGTGGATCAAGGATTGCAAGCTCAAAGGAAAAAAAAATAAGTGTTAAGCTCATGGAGTACTTTATCTGACAAAATAACTGGCTTTAGGAATGCTGTCCATTTTTCCTATGAGAGAGAGACATGAAAATACTCAAAGTCTAAGACAGAGTTGGCAGTTATCCTGTTAATCTGTTGCATGTTCTTGCAATAATTAGATGGATGAGACAGAGAAGCAGAGTAGTCTTTTTATTCCTGTTTCTTCTTTTGATATAAAGCTTAATTGAATGATTAACGAAGGACTAGGGAAAAGACCTTTTTGGGTATATATATGGAACTCCTAGGGATCTAGGAGTTTATTAAAACCTCTATCGAGTGAACAGAATATTGCTGGTAAAGGTCAATATATCTCCAGCAATTAATTTCTCAATTCTATCAGCAAGTTGTGGATGTGGAYGAGGGGAGCTCTGGTCCCAAGGAGAAGCTTTTGTGTGGACAATAATCTGTCAGAAGTATCCTTCATTGCAGCAGGTCCCTATAGAAAAGGCTGCTTTTCACAAAGCAGAAAAGAACTCCCTATAAAAGAGCCTTTTCACAGAATAAAAACAACTCTGTTGAAAGTCTGACAGCCACAAGGAATTCATATTGAAGCAAAATACCTAGCAAAACAAATAGCATTAATGCTGTATTTTCCTCGCACACATTAGATTGTGCTTTAGAAAAGCAGTCCCTTTTTTTCTAGTTTAAAGCCTGTGTTTCCCCTGCGATAACAAAYGTCCTTTCCCCAAGCCATGTCCTGTCAATTGTACCTAGAGCCAGGTTTTTAAAATATCACAGGCCAACTTAGCTCAAACTCTGTGTCTATTCAGCCATTGATCATTCAGTGCTCTGAGGAAAATTTGGGGGGRAAAAAAAATGAAAATCTCATTGACTTGAAAGGAAAGTACACAGGGAAGTCACTTCAAAACCTCTTGTCTGCACTCTTGAGACTAAAGATGAAAGAAAATACAAATGATAAAGCCACACTATAAGGCTGCTGAGGAGACATGGTTGTTCCAGCAGCCTTCATTTGCGCTTAATTCTCCTCAACAGGCTTAATTTGCAGTCACACAATTAACACACAAATAGCTGAAACTCCCTTGGAGCAAAATCTRTTCTGCAGGGTCAGCTGTTTGGGAAGCCATTGGCACTTCTAATCAACTTAAGGCTAAGAACAATATTTCTAATTGTCAGTATGTCARGATCAATGAACCAGTGTTTGTTAACAAGATTGCTTAATTTTGTTTTAATTGTGGGAGAAGGACAATGAGAAAATATTTTCTAGATAAATCATCCTCTCTCTTCTTCCCTTCTGCAGTTAAGTYTTTTGGGGTTAATGTTCCTATTTTATACCCTCTCTAGCCAATGGAGTGTTGCACTACAAAAAACCAAATCCTTCAAATCTCAGTACACCCCTGCAAGATCAGCCTCTCTTGACTTTCCCTAAAATTTGCTAAATGACCTAGTCCTACAGAGACTTGTATGATACATCAACTCGTAGGCTTCCCAGTTATATATTTCTTTCATCMTTATGCAGCCTGTACAGATCCCATCAAAAAGTCAGGGTGCTTTCAGTCGTTTTTACAGTCATGGCTAACTAAAATGTAGTAATATAAGGTTGGATGCAGCAATGTTCTTTGTCATTTTAAACTTTGAAGAGCAGAAAACTTGATTGTCCTGGGGAAAAWCAGAGGGTGGCAAACTAGACTTATTTCATTTGTCCAAGGTAAATTAGATTAACTCCCTGAAAAGCTGCTACTTGATGCACAGAATTATGCTTCAGTCTCAAAGTGGAGATAGACAGAATGGATTCCACATTAATAAAAGCCAAGAATCCTCTCCAAACCCCTAAAGCCAATAGGACAATGCTTCAAATCTTTGGGCTTAGAGGAGTTTTCTTAGAAAGTGGAGCAGGAATCTGAAAATTATGGCATAGCCTGGTGAAGCTTTGGTGGACTATCCCTTTCAAATGCTATGTCACAAAAATTTTTGAGAACACCTGTAATAATCATTATCAATATAGAGTCCCCTTTACATCTGGGAACTAAATACACTGTCTTGCCCTTTTCTTATTTTTTTTTTTTTTACCAGAATGTGAAGAATGTAGATATTTCTGCATTTTCTTTCACTGCAACTTGAAAATACTGTTGTTATTACTGATCACTGCTTTATATAGCAGGGGTCTTGATGTGGAGCAACATAAATATATTTTCCCATGCGTTTTGTGTTAGACCAACCAGTTTTCCCTTCATTTCTAATCCATGTCAATCCTTAGAAGAGGCAACTGCTGAAGTCACAGTAAATCAATGCAGGATTTTGCATATACAGAGTTACCAAGCTTCTATTTCACTTCATTAACAATCCCTCAGAACAACCCGAAATGGTGTTAGACCTTCAAAASCACCTTCTCTTCAGCTGCGCCCTGCTTCTCATAATGACTTTCCTGTGCAGCACAAGGATTTCAGAAATCACCCTGTTTGCTTATCCCTATCACTGGCTCAGCTGGARGATTATTTCCCCAGTTGACAAAAAAGAAGAAGAARAAAAAAGCTAGATTCATAGGAAGAAAAGCACATATTATTCAAAGTAAGACTTCAAGAGGAGCTTTATATTATACATCATTTCTACTTCAGCATCCACTGGATGCTTTGGAGAATTTAGATAACATGTGCTTGTTTAATGCCTGGAATCTCCGCAAGTGTCACTTTTGAGGATTTTTTTTTTCTTTTTACTTTAAAATATTTATATTRTGATTGGATGCCAGCAGGAATCTCCAATTTTGTGTATATTTTAAGCCCACTTGGTGTTTCTTGCTTAACTACAAGTCCTGAGAGAAATATGCTTTGTAACTGCCTGTGGTGACACTCAGTGAAGAGCTTCTGGGTGTTGRACAAGTATGTTTGCAGGGGTGGAAAGCTTGTTTCTAAAGGTTTGTTTCCAAATGCATGYACTTAAATAGTATTTAGGCATAAATGCCAAATAATCATAAAAATGCATGGACACTTACCACTGTACAACACCATTGTCATAGACACCAGCAGAATTACAATCATTTTTGGTTTAATCCAAAGGGAAGAAAAAGTCGTGCAGCAAACTGGTGTGCCTGGTGAGTTAAGTAAAATATTGCACAAAATGTTATGTCTCGAATCTGAGAATAGGAAGACATTAATTTAGAAAACAGTTATTTGTCCCCGGCCATATTCCTGCTTATTTCAGTGCCATTTTTACCCCTCGTGCACATATTACACCTAAGATAAAACTTATGTACACACTTTTTTTCCAATATCCTCTATAATCTTGATTAACAATATTTAGTTAGGTATTGCTTTAGGTAAGTCAATAGGCTATTTCAAATTGTTTCATTGTCTTTGAAGTTCCTTTAGTTTGCAGTTGTTATAGCTTATATGATCTAACAAAACACTCTAATTTTTTTTACACTCTTTTAAAAAGTAGATATTGTGAAATCCTACATAAATGAGCTAATGTCCTAGAATTACTTCTATTGAAACTCGTTAATCCACAAACCACTATATTAGTTTTTTTCACACCATTTAAAAATATCTCCCACTTGATGGTGAAACATCCACTCCAATTTATGTAGAAATTTTCTAATATATAGTTTCCCAGTCATACATACTATAGTGCTCAGGGATCTTCAAATTCTGGGTACTTATCCTTTTGGAAATGTGTATTTGATATTCTTCTGAAGGTCAAAACTTTTTACTAATATTCATTAAAGAATAAATAGTAGATTGCTTTCAAACTACAGTCACTCTTTACCTTGAATTTCAAATATTTTTTAAATCAAGCATTACATTTTTATAGACAAACAAATGAGCATTTACTTTTCAGTTTTAAAATATATATCGACTGTTGATTATCTGCTTCCCTAAGAATTAGATCAATTATTGCATTTATTTTTATTAAGAAAATATTATAATATTTTATCAGGAATTGAAGCTTTAAATATTTTACTTCAGTCTGCTAGCCCAAATCTCTTATCTGAAYATTAATCTATAGATCCACAATCTTAAGCAATTTTATTCTAAATTTTTCCTTCCTGATTTCTTTATTATAATTTATTTTTTTGTAGAAAAGCTTACCTTGAGGAATATTATTCAAAGCTGTTGGATGAAAAACAAATGGATTTCAGCAAAGGCAGTACTAAGTGATTTATACCCACTTGGGTATATACCTCACCCATGTGATCACTTCCTTTATCAAACTCACTTCAACATTTATTAATTAATCCTTCCATGAGATTCCTAAGGGTCATTATGYCTACCGTGTATCTTAGTAATATAGCTCCAGCCATGTAAAGGATCTATACTGAGAAGTCTTTTCTGCAGGTGCTTTGACTGTATAGTAACTTTCCCTAATACTTGCAGCTGTAATTAAGTAACAATCATTTCACTGTTATTAATCTCTCACAAAATCTCGGGGGCATGTGAATATGGCTTTAATAGCTTAGCGAGAGCTGGTATTCAATGATGACAGATGAGTGAAAGCCTATACTGCTTTAAACACTGGCATTCCCCAGGGCTGAGAATCCTGCTCTTGTCTGTCCTCAGTGGCTCTCATCCAAAGCTCAAAGAAATCAAGGGCAGGTTGCTTCCATGAGCTTTAGGATAGGCCCTTCCTTGTTTGGAAGGAATTCCAGTTCCAGACCCAGCTGCCCTTCAGAGRCACCATCAGCAAAGCTGCCTTGCTAGTTGCCTCATAGAAGTGATCTTGGTGAAGGCCAGTTCATTCGTCTTGAACTTCAGCAGGTGCCTGAAGCTGATGACAAAACTCAGGCGCCGGTTGGTGTGGACGGTGCTAGTGTGTCACTGCAGACGTCACGTCACGTCACGTCATCGGTGGGCTGCACATCTTCTGCACACTCCAAAACGCCCCAAAGTCCTGTCAAAGGCTCAGTCTACAAAAACAGGCCCAGACAACCACAGGAGGAAGCAATGTCAGTGCAGGCTCCTGAAAATGTTGATGTGCCTCATCCAGACCCACTCAGGGTAGAGCAGCTGTGGATTRCAGGGTAACATGGCCACATACTCTGCTGACTGAACTACCACAGCTTCTTCATGAAGCTAAAGCACTTCAGGCCAGCTGGGTTTAGCACAGGAAAGAGTGACAAAGGGAGCCTGTAAAAACACTGCCRTGAACGGGAGGATSGGCTCCACAAAGCCCCTGTGGCCTGCACTGTCCAAACTGCCTCACAGGAGATGAGAGCTGTTTGGGGGTCTAATTGTGCCAGTTCTGTGACCAACATTATAAAAAAAAAAATTAAAACAGAGCAAAACAACAACAACAACAACAAAATTGTGATGTAGTGATACAAAAGTTGATTTCATATAACTTTCTTTACTATTTTTGTGCTCCTAGATGGAGTCTCCAGCTAGCTCAGCAGTTGCCACCAGTCTTTTTTATTTTTTTCTGCCTTAATTTAAGTATTCTGCCCAACAAATCAGCATGGGACATGGATTTGACTAGGCACAATGATAACCATGAGTTCCCTGAGATGCTCATTTATTCATATGCCACCATTCCTCATGAACTTCTGCCAGAGGTGCTCAGAGCCCTTGCAGGACTGAAGACCTTACAATATGGAAAATATATCTGCTTGTGAAGGCATTCAGTATTCTCATTTTATTCAGGGAGCCTTTTATATTCCTTCTCTCATCCGGCAGTTTTTCTCCATGGCAATACGTCTTAAACAGATGAAATAAGAAGATTGTCATTCAGGTCACGTACCATCAATCAGGATTAGATTGTCTCCCAAGACACCCACAGCTGTGTGACAACTTCCAGTTATCAGTCCAGGAATACACCCAGATGGTACAGTTCTGTATCCTGTCCAAGACAGCCAAATGGAGATGGCCATGGTCTACCCTAGTGGCAGACACTGCTCTGGAGCACCCAATACATGTGGTGTGGTGAATGCTCTGCCCCAGGACTAGTATTCCCACAGGGACAATACAGAAGTTGGGTATTTCTTAAAACCACATAAGTTTCCTTTAGTATACACACCAGTACTGTACATAGAGCTGATCGATGCATTCCATTTAAAAATTTAAAAAAGCATATAGTTTGTATTTTTTGTTAATGTTTTATTCTACTTCAAGTGAAAAAGAGAGAAAGAATTCAAAAAGACTTTATTTTTTCCCTTCTCTCCTCCCTTTATGTGCTTCCTCTTATGTCTGTCTTCTTCACTTCCTAGAAAGCCAGATTTTAAAAAGGAATGTATTAAACATAATATGGATTTAAAAAAAAAGGCAAGAAAAAAGAAAAAGGAAAAAAAAAAGCCCAGTTTTCAGGCTTTAAATTATTTCTATGAGATTTAAAGGCAGCTGTTCCCCCAGCTCTTCACAACAAAACTGACCCTGCCATGGGAGAGAAGAGGTGTCACTGCGTGAGATCTCCTCCAAGCACTGCAGCTGCATGGCCATGCTCTCCAAAACCTGATGCTCTCCAGTTTACACTGTCACCATGTCAGGATTCTTACTGCTTCTACTGGCCTGACCTGCAATAACAACTGTAACTGACACTAACTTATCTTACACTCTAACATGCTTAACATTGCTTTCATGGCATCAAGCACGGTAGTATTTTGGAAGAGGATTGCTATGTCTCATCTCCCTCTGGGGACAACATTTCTTACACTGTCACCTTTCCTTTTGACTTTRTATTACCTTTAACACATATTTATTCAATAAAAGATCTAGATTCAACATGTACCAGTGGTAGCACAAACACTCTTCTTTTATGGGCACTCAGTGGTTTGATGATGTAGTCAGGGTTGATGGTGTATGTGTGTTTTGCTACGAGGCAGCAAAATAGAGGACTGTGCAATTTGTCAGACTACTTCTTCCTTTGTTAGAATTGGCTTTTAGTTMATCAGAGGCACCTGTAAAAATGAACCTGAATTGTGGCTCATACACAAATCATCACAGAGGGAGTATACAACAAATGTAGATGYTCCTTTGGGTGAGCTCTTACGAGGTGAGTGGATAAACGCTTGACTTGGAATCATGAACAATCAGCATGGATTTAAGACCAAAAAACCAAAACAATAATAATAATAATAATAAAAAAGTGTTCAATATTTTATACCACTTTTAAATTATTTTATGTTTGTTTATTTTGATTRCTTTATTATAAATATAAATATTTACATGAGACATGTAAATCATGAGGCATGAGACAACCTCATCAATATCCTTTATTAAACACAATTTAAAAAATTGTTTCAATGCTCTTATTACAGTTACATGTATAAAATTCATCTGTTTTTACACATCATTTTTACAATGCCTTGGAGGAAAAAGCATTTCTAGGAAACATCTGGTTAATAGCTTGTCTTGCTACAAATATTTTCAAATAGCATWTTGCGATTTGATTTTTTCTTATACTTAGAAATGAAGCTACCAAAACTGYCACCAATCTTCTCGTTTGCAGTAAAATTCCTCAGTGCTCTAGATAGATTTACAGATGTTTGCAAGGCATTTTTGCTTTAATGCTGGAAGAACAAAAGAAAACTGTGCTCAGTCCAAATTTTACAAGAAGAATATTAAAAATGTAAAGAAAGTGAAGTAAGTCTACTGTTTAATCTCTTAAAAATCACCCTCACGTAAAATATCTGTCTAATGAAACACAGCAGATATTCTGTGAATGTTTAAAACTTTGTATTACACCTTCATAGTGGAGTATGTACACATATAAAGAAAAATAAATATACTTACTCTGGGAGTAAACTTTCCTTTTCACTTTTTCACAAACATAACTGGCATTTTTCAAGAACCAGGAGTAGTATTCAACACAGTACCTAAAGATGTAGTTCAGGTTAGAGGATTAATATTATGTCATCTTTCATAAACTTATCTATATCTATTGTATGCTACCAATGTTGTACACTGAAGACAGAAATTAAGAGCTGGATTCTGACTTCACTTTAGATATTTGGAAAAAAATAGGCAATGCTTGGAAAAAAATAGATGAGTTTTATTTATCCATGGTCTGAATAGAGGGAGTCAAATTAGGTATCTTTCAGTGTGTTGTGTACTCATTTGGGATTCAGTCAGTATCCTTAAGGTCTCAGAAATAAGCCATGATGGTTGAAAATTGTCATTTGAAATGGCACCGTGGAATATTGTAAGATAGAGAAGAGTGAAACTAGCGCCAGACTTTACCTCATGGCWTCCTTTCTTGAATATCTTCTTCGACTAACGCAGAGGCACAGCTGAAAAAATCTACACAGCTCCATGACACAGGGATTTATCTTTTGAGCTATGACAGTAACRGGCGGTGAGGTCCCCAGGGACTCCTTGAGAACTGCCTGCGGACACCCTGGAAAAAAATACGACTCTGAATTAGTTCAAATACTTGTCCCATAAAATTTATTTCAGTGATTTTCTGGGCTATCAGAAACAGGCAGATTAATAAGCGAATGTAAATATCCTCAAGGCCTGGTGAGGAAGATAGTTGAAAAGAAAATAGCACCAGCCTGGGAGTTATATGAGATAAAGCACACGTATTCTGTTTAATTTATTACTATTTATCATTACTGGTTAGTTATTTAAATTCTTGTTGCTTTTATTTAGCATAAATGAAAAAAACTCCCTTAAAGATCTAATTTATTTATTGTTACTTGTTTAGGTGGASACTCGAATATGGCTGGAATGTCCATCTTCCACAGTGTCACACTGTGAGATGAAGAGCAGCTCTGTACTCTTATTGTATTTGATATTGTTCATATGGATGTGTGCCACTTTAATGCAACAGACATTTCCAGCTCCACATTCTTCYCTACACCTACCCTACATCTGAATGCTGGATTACATATGACAGGGCTAATAAACAGACTCTTGCCACTCTATTCATTTCTTTTTCTAGCCTCACTAACAAAAGAAACCAAATTTATGCAAAGGTTCAGGCGCTCACTTTGTCCATCTCACCACCTGAATGTCAGTTTTCCTTGTTTTCATTCCAGTGGCTTTTGAATAGTCATCTAATTTTGGACAAATTTTAAGAGAATCGTAGACAGAAGTGCATTCCTAGAAGTTTCATGAAAAGTGACCAGTAACTGGAGAAGAAAAGCTGATTTTTTTGCCTGCCCTGAAAGGAAGGCAGAGATAATTTGTCCATTTTCCTGTGAGTTTGATAGCAGMCAGCCGGTCAATCAGTACTTTTTTCCTTCAAGTGATCACAATTAAATTTCTCTAGATTAAGAAAAATGTAGGAAAATTATGTCCCTGAGGGATGAAATCCWTCTCCCCACTTCTTGGGCAACTGAAAGGAAATATCTAGGTTATGGTATTCATTGAATCTCCCTTCTGTAGTCAGCATCCAGAGACCAACATCTGCCCTCCAAATGCTTCATCGTGCCCCAAAATGCAGCTKTGCCAGGCTAGAGTAACACTAGAGTAATAGATAGAGGAATACTACAGATACTACCAGATAGAGTAATACCACAAAATGGATAATGGCAAGTTATAGCAAAATCCTGAATTCCCTTTTTCTTCCTTTTCTGTCACAGAAAAAAAGAAAAGAAGGTGAGGTGAAAAGGGGGGAAATTGAGAAAGAATAAAGCAAAAACAGAGCAGTTTTTGTTGTTGCTTTTTCTTTTCATCACACCAACAGAAGCCCTGGCATTTGTCGCTGTCTTGTCCTCTGCAGAGCCTGTCACACACGGGGCTGCTTCTTGTGCCTGTGCATTCAGCTAATAACTGTGTTACACTAGGGAGGTGTCAGCAGAGAATCAAAACACTTGCTCCAAAAGAAAGAAGGAGGGAGGAAAGGAAGGAAGGAAGGAAGGAAGGAAGGAAGGAAGGAAGGAAGGAAGGAAGGAAGGAAGGAAGGAAGGAAGGAAGGAAGGAAGGAAGGAAGGAAG
>PTEX01000098.1:2553657-2600030 GCA_003342815.1 Eudromia elegans
AAGGAGCAAAATTTAAGATGTATTCAAAGGATATTTGGGCATGGCTGGATGTGTGTTGCCTTTGCTATTGCAGAGCAATGCTCCACAGGGAGGTCTCCCCTATGCAGCATTGTGGGAAGGGAGGAAGGAAGGAGCAAAATTTAAGATGTATTCAAAGGATATTTGGGCATGGCTGGATGTGTGTTGCCTTTGCTATTGCAGAGCAATGCTCCACAGGGAGGTCTCCCCTATGCAGCATTGTGGAAAGCATCAGAAGTGGTAGRTAACACACTGAAAAATGAGGGGCACATTCAGAGCCTGAAAGACCAGGACCATGCGTTGAGAGGCCACGTTTTCCCCAACCTGCCAGCCCCTCTYGGAGGCAGACACGGGTCTGGAAGAGCAAAAGCAGCAGCCAAGTGCCAGTCTACCGGCTCCTCCATCCCCGTAACCCGCAACCGGATCCATCCCAGGACTCAACAAGCTGCCTCGGCCGCAGGATCTAATCCCCTTGGACAGCATAATTGCATTTCCAGGTTCAGATGTCTCACAYGCTTTACAGTTTTGGGCCATCTCGTGTAACGTGATAGGAGAGGTTGCGGAGGTTAAATTTGGACTAATGAAGTTSTGTTGAAATGAGGTTGAGTTACCTCCTGCTGACAAGAAGTTTAATATAAAATGGCATTCGTGGCCAGGAGGAAAATAAAGCCACTGCCAACCTGAAAGAGATCTCTGCAAAACTATTCTCTGCCGGGCACTTGCCCAATACAGCACAGATCACAGAGAAGCAATGGACAGACACACACAGCTACCAGATGCACGGACACTGATGGAAAATGGACACTGCCTGTTTCAAAGATAGATACTGCAAAAAATTACTGCAGTGGGAGTCCCATTTCTCTTAATCTTAGCAACTTAATGTGAATATCACTAATTTTTTTCCACTTAATTGCATTTGACACGCTTTGATTTTTTTTTCCATTTGATGTCAATTAAAAATGACTGCTTTTTTTTTCTTTAATAAGCACTCTTCATATTAGCAACCAGACATCAGAGCGTATCAGCACTGAGGCTTTAATCTGAGCCGTCCATGAGAAGGGCTATTAGACTTGCTGTGAAAATTAGAGCTTAGAGCATGCCACCCCTCAGAGCATCTCCAAGTCTCCACCAAAGTGGGTGTTCGTTCTGATGCTTAACAGGTATTTACTAAAYTTTGTGTTTTGCCAGCAGAAATTCAGCCTCATCTAAATGTAAATTTAATGACTTCAATTTCAGTTTTGATTCATTTATGTGKAAAAGACAAGTAAAATAAAGAAAGTTAAAATAAATTGCTTTGGTTTTTGTTTCTGACTATAATTTCATTTTAAATGAATGCTATATTTAAATAATACTGAACTTATGCAGTACTTAAATTCTCTTTCAATTAATGTTGWATATAATTTTGCCTGGATTAGTATGTATAGTCACATAGTATCGTGGAATTCAATTTGGACTAATGAAGTTCTGTTGAAATAAGATTGAGTTACCTCCTGCTGACAAGAAGTCAGGGTATTTTTTATTACTGGTATTTAATAAATTTCTACTGTGAAATTTCTTTTTCATATTCACTTCATGAGTTCCTACACATCTGGATTGGAACAGAAAAAAAATAGTTTGGAAGCAGTAATTTATTTCAGAATAGACTGTTCTTTTTCATCTATTTGAGTAAGTCAAAGCAGGCAAGAGAACTCAGGAACTCAATTCCCTGTGCAGAGCTTCATTCTTGTCTATCTGGATTTACCACACTACTGCTACAGGCAGACAAGTAATTAGTTTCTGCTGCAGTGAAAAAGAAACGTTTTCCATTAGTAACTGAATATCGTGTTTTTCTGACAYGGAGATTAAATTTTGCTGTCGGTGGAAAAGAACACTCAGGACACCGTGAATAATTCAGACTTGCAGCAGCGCTCCCTGCATGGCATAATATGCACGSTTACATATTTTATCAGTTGCCATTAAAGAAAAGCAAGTTTTGTGACTTAAGAAAGGACTTTTTGGATGGCACAAGGTGCTACCGAGCCCAGGCCCCCAGACCGGATCAGCAAATGAGCTTTCCCATCAGTGAGGTCCTGATAAAGGCTGATGTTTTTAACTCCAATAACACTGTTGCCCTTTGGGAAGGGATACCYCACTGAGCCTTATGTTCTCAAACATTTTCGTTTTTTTTTTCTTGTAGGATGGTTTTATAAACTTCTGAAAGGAGATAAACAACCCAACATCTGCTGATAGACTCAGCTGAACAGAAAGGGAATGGTAAGTAAGAAAAACCTGATCAGAATCAGCAACAGCTACAAAGATTCAACAGCACAGAAACGCTGTAGTTTGCTGCAGTGGGCAGAAGCAGGAGTAACAACAGAGCCGAGGGAAAAAGCAAACTCTACCAACCAGCAAGCAGTGTTACTGCTCACCGACTGTGCAAGTATTCCCTGTGGACCAGCTGTAACGAGACGTCTGTCTCTGAGACATGCATGCATATCCACCCTCTAAAACATCTCTAGGACTCAAAGCTCTTTAGCAACAAATGGGTTGAAAATCAGCACTGAGCAGGTAGAAGWTAGTATTAAATAGTATAGAAAAGGTGACATTAGTCAGTCTGGGCCAAAGCTTGGGCTTTTAGCATCAAGGTAATCCCAAAATGGAGACCTGAGGCTTGCCTGCATGATGCTGGGAAGGACACAGAGGGGCCACAAGGCCGCAGTCTTGAACTTCACAGACCAAGCTGCTGGTGGTGCTCAGCTTTTCACATTACTTCTCCTGTTTTGACAGCCTCATTATCGAGAGCAGTTTTCKCTTAGATTTATTAGGAATCCATACCAAAGATTCATTATATCCTTTGACAGTATCAGAATAACGCAGCTTTTTTTTTCCATGTTTCCAAACAATCCATCAAAAACCATATAATGAGTATTTCTCTTTGCCATCCTTGCTTACCATCCTTCAGAATTTACAGGCCCTTGTTTCTTCATATTATTATATTTTTGTTCTGTTTCTTATATACTCAAAAGCATCATTTGAAAAGCATTATTTGACTGGCATGCCAGTTTTTTGAACACCTAGAGAGCAACTCTGTTATTGTCTGCAATAACAAGACCAAATGATACTAAAAGACCTCTGCAATTCAGCCAGATATATTGCAATTTAGCCAGATATATTGCCGCTGTATTACCCAGCAGGTAGACTTTTTACATCACACAATTGCTGCACAACACAGGCACTCAAGGGACAGATCTCCCCAAATTACCTCTGATAGACCTAGCCGCAAGCTAGAATTATTCTCCCACTTCTCTTTTTCCATTAACACTCACATTTCTCACTGCAGCAGAGTCAGTTCCAGTGGTGGRACTGAGGAGAGCCACTTCTGATTGTATCCCATGGACTTGTAGCCAAAAATAAATACAAGTCTGAGCAACTAAATAACAGCAGGAAAWACTGGAACTTAGCTACCTATTTTCCTGGATAATAAGGTAAAAGGTAAAAGGTAAAGACAATTTCTTTTCTAGCCCTGTTTTCACAGGACATATATTGCCCTAACTTATTGCCCTACAGAGGTTTTCAGATTGACCTTGACGATAGTCACTGTATTTCTCTTCCTGAGAAGTTATACTGTGCTGAGCACAAATCTATGTTCAGCTGATAAACTAAACTCCAGACTGGAGTTCAGGCACCTCTGCTTTGCCTGAGTACCAATATGCTTGATCTGGATTCTCTCCACAAATAGGGTAGGGTAACAATATGAAATCCTAATAATACTGAAGTGCTTTTCCATATAAATAGCAAAAATGATGCACATACACCACACTTTTCCAAAGTTCATATTCATGCACCTTATCTCCTTGTGATCTTCTACAAACTCCATGCCTCCACAGATCCAAATGATTTTTTTCCCTTCTGCATCCTCCCTTGACTGCCATAGTTTTAACAGGAAACATAATTTAATTAGGTACCATCACCTACATGTAGTTCTCTTCAGCTTAGGGTCMGGTCCTTGCTTGCAACACTGTGTGGGTTGATTTCCAGATCGATCACCCAKAGTAAGGACATCAGACAGGGAGCGGAGCAGCCACTCTGTCCTTCATGTAATTCACTCCATGAGTGGTGCCCTACAATCTGTTTCAAGATGACCTGTAATTCTGAAGCACTATTGCACTTAAAAAGCTTGTAGTGACAAATGACATAGTCACCAAGCCACTATACAAAGGTAAATTCATTCATTTACTAGGAAAGAAAGGAGAGAACTTTGTCTAAAAACCTAAATCCAACATGTGGATGGGTGGATATGTTTCCTTCAGACTTTTTGTTCACCTTCAGCTTCATTCATATTTTTAGCAGGTTCAAAGGAGATATGATGTTTCTGTATTTGTGGCATGCGTGGAATGGCTAAAACAAGTCTTTTTTTTTTTTTTTTTTTTAAAGTNTTTTTTTTTTTTTTTTTCTA
Source organism: Eudromia elegans (assembly GCA_003342815.1). Taxonomy (NCBI): domain Eukaryota; kingdom Metazoa; phylum Chordata; class Aves; order Tinamiformes; family Tinamidae; genus Eudromia; species Eudromia elegans. The sequence continues at coordinate 2,558,111 of PTEX01000098.1, forward strand.
AAGTGTTTGATTTTTTTTTCTTGCAGCATTTAAAACACCTTTTCCTAATTTCTTGTAGAACTACAATTATTCTCCAGTCACAGTACTGAAGAACTTCCAGACCTGAACTTGATAAATTGGTAGTATCTTTGCAGTGGGTCAAGACAACATAGGAATTTTGCAGGTAGATGGGAAGGATGGACACAAATGGAATTTATTTTATGTTTTTGCTGCAATGGATGTAATGCTGTGTGATTTATGATTCCAGCTTTGGCTAGTTAGCACGGWGTGCTGAGGCTGCAGGATGGCTGGGGATTCGCAGCTGAGATTTATTTCCGTTATATTTCTGAACTRTGTGAGCAGGTATCTTGGATTGAGACACTCAAGTGCTCGGTGTTTGAAGCAGAGGCTGCAAACTTGCTGAGTTCAGATGCCCTATCTGGCATCTAATCAGAACCGGATTCTCAAAGTATGTAACCTCTTGCTAAATATGTGCAAATATTACGAAGTTTATTTCCAAYGTAAGAATAACAAGTGGACTGAAAATCCAGCTGATCCTTCTTTRGTTTAAGAGGAAGTTTGCATTTTTTGAAATTCAGGACAGTTCTGGAGATTTCATGTGGTGGGGATTGACATAATCGTTTTATTTGTAGCAGTAGGAAGATTTGAAGTATAATGTAATAAAGTATAATGCATTTTGGATTGACATGTGCAATATATATGCTAAATCTATTTTGATAGTATAATTTAGCTGTTAAAYGTGTGATTGTGTATGACACAAATAAGAGCAGGATTCCCTTTAATATTTCATGGTTTTCTTACAGACATATGGTGTGTTACATAAGATAGATTAAACATGTATGTTGTTTATTCATGGGAGAATATGTGTTTTAGTATACTTAAACGTTAAGAATACTTAGTATTCTTAAATAATGCTATTTTTGCATCGTGAGGTGCAGATACTTACTGGTAGCAGAGTGAAGCATCASTACCACACCAGGCCTGTAGGGTGGTGTAGACAATGCTGAGGAAGATASATCTGGAAGAAGGAAAAGAGTATAACTTGTCCTGACATCTTCATTACAGGAACGAATGAACAAATGAAATGGTTCATTACAAAATAGCAGAAGAAAAAAAATGTTGAAGTTACAGAGCACTAGTAAATGTGTATATAGACACTGATGCATAAATATATTCACAGTCTCCTGTGTCTACATGTGTGCATATTATCTACAATGAGAGATGTATTTACTATTTTCTGTTTTAGAAACGTGCCAGCTGGCATGCTTTGTTATCACTCCTGATTTGTCTTACCTGGGTCTGCTTGCATCAATTTGCTTGTTTCTTGAGGAGGCACGGGCTGTGTCCAAGTTGCAGACATTTCAGCTATGGGAACAGAAAGACACTCACTTCAAGTAATTGAGGATATTTGTTATTTATCTGTCCAGAGCAATGTCCCAACCCCTAAGAGAGTAGAGAGATTACCAGCCAAAGCCCCTTTCCCACTACTTCCAATGACATGTTGGACAAAATATGGGCAGAAACTTGGGTGGCTGAGTTGCCTGTGTGGAAGAAGAGCTAGGACATAGAGGCAGCTTCCCATGAAGAAAAGAAAAATCACAGAAAAGTCATTGTAACTTCCTTTAACAYTTCTGCAATAATGAAACCTCATCAGTTGTATGGGGATGTTGAGACACCTCTGAGGTTCATYCGGCTGAAGGGGATGCATTTATGAAGATCTTGTTCCAGATTGGGACTGATCCACTCACATATTGGGGCAGATTAGGAGGAACATCCTGTCCTGGGACAGGGACTCCCTGTCACCTGATACAGCACATGTCAACTCTCTGCCCAGTGGGATCTCCTTATTGAGCAATGCTTGGTTACTGTAGCTCTTCTCTTGAACATTCAGTTACTAGGGTTGGGTGGCAGATCATCATAAAAGGATCCTGAGGACCATGAGGGCTCTGAAGGCATCACAGATCAGAAACCACAAGGTTAACAAGGCTAACCATCAGGTTAACTTGTGGAAGAGGAGCAAGCACTTGTCTGGACATAAAATAAAAGAGTSTGTCGAGAAATCTGCTCTTCTGCCTGCTGGGCCTTTGCAAGGTTTTCCTGCAAAGGGGAAATCTGGTTTGGATGTGCAAATTTGGGCACTTCCGTGGGTTCCTGAATGGAGCAAAAAACCCCTGATACTTCCAGAGTCTGTGAAGGACTGAAGGTGATAAACCATGTTTGCATCTCCACAACATGGCTTGGGACAGGCCCCTGAAGCTGGTGGGAGTAGTGAGAAGTGGAGAACTCTTCTCTGATTGCCCAACAGCTTTGGGACCCACTAATGTGTGGTCGGTGGTACAGGAACGATGCGGGAAGGGCTTGTCTGTGCAGTACTCACCAGCTGGTGTCGTGGCAGTGGCATCCTTCACAGCTCCAACYGTGCCACGTGCTTTCCATACATCCCAGTTTTCCAGCGATTGAAACCCTGATCCCTTCACACCAGCKGTCTTGGGCCACGATGGGACTCTCGTAGGAGGGATTCCCTCCCCTTTAAGAGCAATTGGAATCTTTGTAGCTGGGGAGAGACAGAGACACTGGCACTTGTCCCACGGCCAAGTGGCAACACATGGTCACTCATGCTTTAGGGCACAGGAATTTCTAAAATGCACCCAGAGAATCCCCTCTGTGTCCTGGCTTTTCACAAATAATAATTTTTCTATCCTCTAGTTATCCAAGGCATTAGTGGTCTCTTCTTCTGCACTTTTGGGCAAATTTTTATCTTAATCTCTACTTGTGGTTCAACATTATAGTCCATGTGCAGTAAATCTAAGTGGTCACTTGTCAAGTTGCCAATAAAGGAGAATATGTGTTTAGATGTGAGAATACTTGCTCACTTTTAGATCTCCATGTATGTTCTGCAGATGTATCCATGGTTTTGTTCAGATCTTCCTGTAATTTCATGGAACTTGAAACAATCAGATCTAAATCTTTAAGGAATGAGAAGATAAAGTTAATACTCTTAGTATCTGTAGAATATTCAGTGTGGTAAAACAGAAAAGAGTTGGGTTTGGTAGCTGGTCTAACAATATCACTTCTTTAGCTACTTCAGTTTTAAGCTAAGTGGGCTTTTAAGAGGGGAGGTTTGACTACAGCTCCAGCCTATGAAGGAGGATTGGAGCTTTACTAGGGCAATGGCWGTTCTGCCCTCTTATTTTTATGGTTTTCTTAGCAGAAAGGTCAAAGTACTAAAACTGGATCACATTCTGTTGTATACTAGGTCACCAATACTTTCTGTCCTTTCCTCCAACATAAGCCCCTGCATTTAATAACTTGAAGTTKGTGAACTTCAATTATTTTTCTGTGGTGAGTATAGAATATTACATGAAACATTACATTTGTTGTACGTGCTATCTAGACATGGTTTTCATTGCTGTTGCTATTTGCTTTTGTTCCTTAGGAGACACTTACCCGTGTYAGCAGATGTGTTGCTGGAAAATGTGTAATTAATAACAGGAAACTTGTCTAGCATCTCCCAAAAGTTAGACAGATTTCTCCCTGTAAATACACACGCTTAAAAATATTACAAAGGTAGTTTTTTTGGGTTTTTTTTTTTCCCCTCATGTAAGCCCTCAATGAGAGCTATAGGGGAAAATTTTAGGTGGACTTGTACATTTACCTGTTTGGCCTGTCATCATGCAGATATAGATGCAATCTGAATTGTTGCTCTGATTCACTGTAAGGCAAACACATGTAAAACAGACGTTTGCTATCAGTTTTCATTATACAATATTATCTTAAGTAGAAGAAGACACAAACCCAAAACGGTATGTGACTTCTACAAGTAGCCAAAGATTTTCCTTCAGACATGATTTTAAAAAAATTTAATGCTTTGACAAAACAGTGTTTAATAACTAACCAATGATACTTACAGAAATTTCAAATCTCTTGAACACAGAAATATTTCTACGTATTTCTTCTGAACAGAGAAGATTTCATTGTGTAAAACCCACACTGTACTTTCTGAGAACCATTCTCATCTGTGGGGATGCCTGACCAGAGAATTCATAACCCTGAGGGAAGGTGGCACCATTTCCTGAGAAGCTGGCTAGAAAATAGAGCCTGTGCAGAAGTACTGGAGCAGATGACATTCATACAAGATAGCCTGAAGTCCAAATGACAATATTTCAAAGGGAAATATTTCTATTTTATTAAAACTCTACAAATATTTTATCAAAGAAAGAAAAAAAAATCAGAATTTATAAGCCACTATTATTTTGGTGGTTTCATAATTTCAAAATATATCAGTATTCAAGAATAATTCATCAAACAAAATGAAGATGCTCATGCAAACATGTATCCCTGACAAGAAAAGTTCATTGTGTATAATATAAATATATATGTTAAACTATATATGTATGCATAATATACATGCTATATAGATACTAATACACTGTGTGTATGTATTTATGTGTAAATTAGACAAACAAGAATGATAAATGGTAAGAAGAAATACAAACCTGAGAGAATAGAAGTAGACTTAAAAATTTCTGTGAGATAACTGGTGGAATTTCCAAGAATATCAACAAGTAAAGCTGTAAAGTCTAGAAAGCAACAGAGAAAGTTTATGACCCAAAACACATATTCCACCATCTCTGCTAAGTCAAAAAATTGCATTTCAATGAAATTGCATTTTGGATATATGTTTGTGCATGATAAAGTGTAAAATACTTTGAAGTTAAGAATGTTTTTGCTGAACAGTAGACTTAGGAAGCTGCTTGAACACTGAGGAAATACGAATGAATGAGAGATGATATCCAAAAAACCACTGATATGCAATTTCAACCACTCTAATCACCAAGATATTTTGTATTTGTATCTCTATCATGCTCCTACTAGGTAGTAGGCTATGTAGTAGTAGGCTAGTAGTACTATGTAGTAGGCTAGGTAGTGGGCTGATAAGATGAATGTTTCCAGGAGAAGCCATGAAAACCTTTGTTGCTTTATGAGATGGTCATCAYGTGTGACTTAGAGAATWTGGGCTCTATTCTCTAGTTGCTGAGCTATTTTAGATATCATGTAAGAATCAGTCATTAGTCTGGAGCRCTCGGATTTATCCTGGTATTGCAAATACTGCGAGATCAGGATGTGAGTGGGTATTTGGTGAAGGATTTACCTGCACTGCATTAGGCAGCTCTATATAGTTATTAATCTTTAGATTTAATCTTTCATTCCTGCTGGGGTCACTGAAGGTATTGGAGAYGCTAGGGTAGAGAAAACCCTGTCTTTTTATACTACCAATAAGAATAAACTCTGCAGAAGTGAGACTATAGCTTTCAACTCAAAGGAAATAATTCAACTTAAGCACATCCAGTTGACAACCTTTCTTGGGTACCCACCTGTCAAGTCATTTGTCGTGTTGTTCAAGCAGTAGCAGTGACGCACAGGGAACTTACCAGGGTCAACACCTTTCAGGTTAGAAACTATAGAAAGAAATGGAAGAAATGGATATCTTGATGCACACCCTGTGTGGGAGAAAACGTTTCCATGCAGAGTAGGGTGATGGGGCACTCACTGTTATAAATGGTCACCGACACTTTGTGGAAGGCAAAAGAGCTGTAAGATGTAACGCTCAGCAAAGAGAAGAAATTTTTGGAACCTGCAGAAACACATGCTCAGTGATTTTAATGATTAGAAAAACCTATATGAACAGAACATCAGAATGTTTTGACTCTGCTTGTATTATTTCTTAAAAAACAAACAAACAAACAAAAAAACCCCCAACCTCTCCTGATGGGCTGATATACAGCTGCTTGGGACTGAATTCTTTTTCATTTCCTCTGAGGGAAAGATCACTATTATTACTTTTTTTTTTTTTTTTAATTCCACCAAGCAAACCTGTACTCATTATAAAGCACTTCTTAGAGACCTCCCATAAGTAATTATAGTGTCCTTATATAAACACACACTGTTTTCAACAGCCTTGCAGGCAGAGAGCTTCCTGCAGCATAAGTGTGCAAGAATGACTTGCACGGAGAGTTAWTTTTTAAGACTGACAACACGTGTTTACAGCTTTTCCTGCAAACACCTTTAGTCCTTTAGGGAGGTCAGCTCCCCCAGGGCTGCTTGGCTTTCCCATCATCAGCAGCCTTACCCTTGAGCGCCGTGCCCAGCATGTTGTTCACCAGCTCRGTCAAGTTAACAGCAGCCAGATCCACGGACTTCGCAGGCAGCTCTGGAAAAGAATGGATGTCTCTGAGCAACTGCCTGCGTGATGGGGATGCTAGGAAAGAGCTATAAATCCTCTGCTTGTACACGGCTTCAGGTGAGAGGTGGATCCATTCGACAAAAAGCCTCTGGAATGGGAAAGCGAAGTGAGCAGGTCGTGCATCGGGTCGCAGCAAAGAAAAAAAAGTGGTGAGAAAATAAAACAGCCTGTGAATGCAGAGAGAAATCTGAAAAATAACACGAAATGGGCAGCAAAAAGGTAGCAAACATGGAAGCAGGGCTCTCAGTGGTCTGTCCCTTTGAACATGGCCAAAAGCAGGCTRCCAAAGAGCCTAATAAAGTCCTAACATTTGGTGCCCCCTCGTGCTGGACCATGTGTATTTACTTTTTAAAAAAAGAATTTTCAAGCTCTCTTTGGAKAAAGATCATAAGTAGATACAGTATCTTTCAATTTTCCTCCTTTCCCCCAGTCTTAAATTGTGCATAGTACTGGGATTAAAATGGAGGTAATCCGTTAAAATGGATTGCACCACTTTAATAGACATACTGCTACCAGAAGGAAGAATTAATCATAACTGAATCACACTTTTATTTACAAGATGCTTTCACAGCTTTCTGTCTATTACAGTTTCTTATTCGCTTTTCCGAAATCAAAATTTCCAAAGTTGCTTCCCTCCCACAAAGTAGTAAAAAAGTAAAGCAGAGCACTGCAGTGCTGGTGTGTGCAGAGGAAGGTCTGTGTGTGCATGACACAGAAACCCAGCACATTGCCACAAGGAAAAAGAGGCACAGGAAACCCAAATGAGCGCAAAATTGAATTTGGGGGAAAATGCAGTTTTCCAGTGATGTCATTATTTATTTTAATCATTGATAAACCAAGCGGGCTTTAAACTCCATTCTGACAAGCAAWAAAGAAAATCATAGTCACCCTCATGAAGGTGCACAAAGCCAAGAGCCCTGCAGCACACACAGCCCTACTCTCAGTGCTGCAGAAATCACCCAGGGTTGGGAAGAATTTCTGGAGGGGGACTCGACTTGTCACRAGCATGGAAGACAGGGAATACAAGCAAAGGAAAACAGAAGGGAAACCCCCAGAGAACTGGGGGGAGTGCCAGGAAAGACAGAAAACAGCATTTTGGGTTTCCCGGGAGGATGGAGGTTATATTGGACAAGGATCTGGGCAATCTCGACAAGGTGCCTGTGTCTAAGTGAGGAACCACATCAGGAAGTGTCTGAGGCCACAGGCCCCGCTGGAGAAGACCCACTTCTGTGGCTGGCACAGCACCTCCTGYGAGCTCCCACCCCTGCACAGACCTGGTACAGGGCTTCCTGACCTGCCGTKGTTACCTGCAGTCGCCAGCACTGCTGTGTGCTTTTCTCTCTTGTTTTCTCTTCGAATGCCTGAAGCTGTGAAGAAAAAGAAGATTGAGAAAGTTTCCTCTGTTGAGCTAGCAAGTAATCCCTTCTGAGCTACTTTGCTGGTCTCATTCATTAAATCGTTTTATTCATTATATTCATTGTCTCAGAAGTGCATGAACATCATAGCACAAAAGAGACCACAAAGTGTTTGAAACAGCAGCTGATCAAGTACCTAAGAATAAGGATATCCCAAAGGACCTGGCAGCTAAGGGAAGAAAACAGATTAACCATCAGGGCTGGTTCCCATGACTTAGGAATCMAAAAGGGAACGATGGTGGCAAACTATTAGAGATGTCTGAGCTGGGCTTGCAAACACTGCTGACCATAAGGCACATACTATAAAGAGGTTAAATCTAACGTTAAACCAACCACATTCATATTGCTTGTTCAGGGCATGTATTGGGTAGAGTGTTGCTTCCAAGAACTGTGTTCTTGGGATGGGACTGGAGAGGGATTCAGGAAATTGGGCACACTTCCTGGGATTCCCTCTTGTGAAGGCAAGATGTGGAGGGRCAATTTGGACCTTGCAGGATGAGCTGAAGTACAAGAGGCTCCCTATCCTGTCAGTGGAGCTGATGGACTGCAAAGAGTAATCCAAAGGCCAGAAGGCTCCTCATTTAGAGCCAGGTATAGGAAATGCTGTAGTCTCATGCTTCTCTGATGCTGGGGCTTCTCAGTCTGTCCATCCTGTCCTGAGAGCGGGTGGTGAGGAGGACTCACAGCCATGGTGAAAAAGCCACATCCTAATGGGCACTGTGGCTACAGGAGCAATTGCAAAAGAAATGTTTCTGTTATTCCCAGAAGAAATCTGGATCAGAATAATCAGCCTTACCTTCACTCCAAACCAGGGAGAGACACAAGAATCCCATGCACATCTTCACTGGCRCATGCCAGCAGCACCACCGCATTATGGGCTCTGACCTCCAGTGAATTCACTGCTTTAGGAGAAAGAAATGCAGTCATGGGAGAAATGCTAACACTCTGTGATGCCAAGACAAGACAGCTGATGTGAACACTGAAGAATAAAACTTGCTTATGTTCAATTTCAAGGCAACACAAGCTCCTTTTTTTGCAGAACTTTTGCCAATCCGGCCATTCTAGTAATTGTTCTCACTAAGTCATGCGCCTATTCCCTTGCCTGGTGGCTTGGGAGAGGTTAACAATATTCTGCATTTCAGAGCAGGAGTTGCTTTTCAGGCTCTAGAATTTAGTTAGAACTGGACAGGAAAAAAAAATGTCCTTGCTATCTGAAATGTTTCCTCCCTTTTACTCTGGAGTATCAGAAGATGCCAAATAGTTATGTAGTTGTCAGTTGAGAGGAAAATGTGAAAACTAGCAAAAGAGGTCCACGCATTTTCTACATGTAAATTATCTCCTCCCAGAATATAAAATCATGTAAATGCACACACAAAAAGTATTATCTTGAAGATAATGCTGCTTTATTAACAAATTATTATTTTCATATTTAAAATCTTTTATATCTTTAATTCCCTGGAGAATTAAGATATTCTGGACATAGCTAATTTGTATTGAAGAGCTTCAAAGAGTTTACTCCTTGAGGTGAAAAAATGATACCAAGCATTCTTATGTGGAAAACGTCTGTCTTTGCTCTGCCAATTCAAACCTAACTCTTAGAAGGTTTTTAAGAAGTTCATCCTACCTACTCAGTATGTCTGGCTAATTTTTGTTCTCCAGAGTTATTGTCCTAGTAGTCAAATGTCAGCGAAGGAATACCTACATTTTTTTATCTTGGCCAAAGCCTATATTAATCCATAGTTTCTACAAAGTTCGCCTGGAGGCATGAGGATGAGCCTGGGGGAAACTCTTGACCATATCTCACTCTATAGACGTCACACTCCACTATATTCATCCGGGCTGCACTAATATCTATGGGCAGAGTTCCACGTCCAGCTGGTATCAAAATTTCTGTGTTTGGCACTCCTTGTGACAATATTTCATGTCTTAGCAATAACAGAGTCACAGGACAACAGGACATTCTGAATATTCGCTTCTCACACTATACTGTACCACGAGGCCTAGTGGGACTTCTAATCGCTTTTTCCATCAACTTGCGAAGTCTCTAATTAGGAGGTGACTCTATGATGTTGGCTTAGGCCTTAGATGCTAATATGATGAGAGTAGGTACAAAATTAATGCAGACTGATGTGTTCATATATCTTTTCTTGTTTGGTTGAAATATATGATATGGAGAGGGGCTACTTAGAGACCTTCCTCAGCCATGCTAAATTTGACGAATTGGCTTGGTTTTGCAGGAGTGGCTGTTGGCACGGAGAGGGGTTTGCAGTTCAGCTATTGTGAACAATATTAAGGATGAGTTTGTAACTGAGCAGGACAGTTTGGGAGCAGGAAGCTACAGGGGTTTGATGCATATAGTCAATGAAAGTGGGAAGCAAGGTCTTGTCAAAGGAAACTGTTTGGTTGTGGGACAAACTGGGGTCAACACTGGTCTGACTTTTTTTTCTTTATAGAATTTCATTAATTTTGTGAATTCTATTCTCCTACAATGAGAAGTGACTGTCGYCTTAGGTCTGCTAAATCTATTTCAGAATCAGTTATGCGTTGCAATGATCTGTCAATATTTCTGGGTGTCAGATCTCCTGAACATGGACCTGTTCACCTGCACACAGTGTRTATGACCAGGCTGCACTAGTGGTGCTGTCTCTATTATGTCAGCCCAAAGGCCATCAGCATAAAGCACAGAGAGCTAATGACCTTCCCACAATGATGTTATGGTGCAGAAGGTGGCCTTGGCTGGAGGTTCCCTGTTGCCCAAACTGACAAAAGAGTCCAAGCCTCTGCCCTTCATGGGGATTTAAGCTGTGTTGGGAAAGAAAGACACAGATCTAGAGAGGAGAGGAAATAGCTGACAAATCAGCAGGAGAAGTGGAAGTCTTGCAAAAAGTGACAGCAGAGAGGTGTTCAAAGAGAAGAGAATAAACTGGTCGATGTGAGAAGTAAAAGTGGCTTGGAGGTGACTGCTGGGAGATGGGAAGATGCATGGGGAGTACAGGTTTCACTGGTTTCCTTTTGGAGGGGGAGAATGTGTCTGTGAAGCAGCCACCAACAACGACTAGCACCACTGTCCTCAGTATATTTGAGACAGTACTGTGACAGCCTCTCTTTCTCTGCATCCTAGTGGGTGTCAGGAGAGACCTCACSTTAAAAAACATTTATTTAAAACAGAGAAGTGGAGGAGAGGGAAGGGAAGAGGTCATTGGGGATCCCCTGCTCACTTTCAGTCTGCCCTTACAAACTGGTGCTCAGTCCTTGTGAGAAAGTGATGACACATGATTTCCAAGCCATGCTTTGATAAGCCCAAGCTCCAGATCTCCAGCCTATCATGCTGGCACCAACACAGAAATCCTTGACATTTGCAACAGGATTTCACACTCCAATAGGCAGCTGTTCAACAAATGTTCTCTCCTAAAATAAATGATACACTGTAGATAACTTCCTAACAAGGATGCTGTAGATAATTTCCTAACAAGGATTTATCTTCATTGCTAACTTAAGTAAGATGACACAGAGCTGCTCAGGATGTTGGGATCATAAAAATAGTCTGACAAAGGATTAGGTAGAGCACATTGTAGTCAAGGGCAGAAAGAATGCATGTTCTAGAGATGAAAGAGAGGTGGTTGAGAGGAAGACTGAGAAACAGGAAAATTGTCTTTAAACACATCAGGAGAGAGAGAAAAAGGAATAAAACGGAACTGACAAAAWAACAATACAATTGAGAGGGGTGAAATACAAAGGTATGTTTGGAAGAATCCCACGGATAGGGAGAGGCATCTTCCAGCCCTCCTGCACTGCCTGCTGAATTGCCAACACACAGTTTTCATCCTCGTTCTGCATTGCTTTGAACATTTGCTTTTTAGCAGGCTTTGCTCCGAATACCTGATTGATAGCATGGCCATYAGCATAATCACGACATCCGCTGTTGTCTGAGGTGTGATTAAACACTACGGAATCAACTAAGCGAAGCACCTAACGATTCGGGCAGTATATAAACATAACATGGGAGGACAAATCACAATAAGCCAAATGCAATTGTATTTCCAGGAAAGAAATATTAGGTGATTTTGTATAGAATTAATGTAAGTTTCTATATACATAGGAGGGCATGTTTTGCCTGAAAACATTTGCACCGTTACATCCTCTGGACAGTAAGAGATGCTTAAAAAGAAACTACACAGAAACTTTGATATTAATAGCACTRCTTTCTCACAGATTGCTCCTACCCTTCAAAGTTTAACAGCTGGCTTAAATTTGATGTATTGGCTTTTAGCTGCTTCTAAAGTCTTTTTCTAGCTTTAACTTTTGGATGTTTCTGCAGTGCAGCTGAATTTTGAAGCTATCTTTGAAGATTATCCCTAGAGCCTGATATATCTTATCTCTTAGAAMTGTGTGAGCAATGTGAGTACTAATTCCTATCATAAAACTCAAGTTTGCTTCACACTGGCTATCCAGATATCTAATTTCTACCTTTCAGGCACAGATCTTCGTTACCTTGTAATTTTATACTTTTTTGTTTGCTAACACAAGTGACACTGTGCAAATACGAAACCCTCACTGTACTCAAACTTGAATGCATTAACATTTTCTGTTTCAAAACATAAAGAGATTTATAGGCACTAAAGGAACAGGCGCTACACAACTCTGAACAGGCAGATAGATTTTTTTTTTGAATTTCAGCAAATATTTGTTTTCCAAACATTTTTCTAAYACAGGTTACAGGTCAGACTTTTATTTACAAATACTACTCATACATCTACTGGATAGAGTAATCCCTCTCATATATTTATTTCAAGCTGCATGTTATTACTAGTATTCATTTTACTTATAATTGTTGGACCAGAGATCCTCTRAAGTATTGAATTGGAGGTTATAATCCAGTTCAGCTTACCTTTATATATTCATTAAGATTTTTTGTTAAATATCTTTTTATTATTCTAGATTAACAGTAATCTTCAACTAACATGTTTATTAGCTCTGCTTCACTTCCATTCATTTTAATGTGTCAGATAACTGTGAAGATTTTCAKTTCTGCACTACAAAGAGAGTGCAATCAGATATCGAGTCTTTTCCCTCCTCTCCGTATCTTCATGGTAAATGGAGCAGAACACAAGTTAAGTGACTAAAGAAATTTAAAAAAAAAAGTCCTTGAGCAGYGATTTTCTTATCTCCCTTCAGTTCCAAAATCTAAGGATCATCACTCAGTTTTATGCACATCATAAAACACCAGSTATAAAGAAATAGTCCAAGTAAATATGGAAAGATGTAAGTGTTAATACTAYTCCCTTGGTTACTACCATCCCTTTAACTTTGTATTTGTTTTCATGAGAATTTAAGCAATCATGTAATAAAAATGTTGTGTTTACCATATTCCCACTAAGCATTAATTGCAGTCAAATRGGTTCCCTCAAGCACCTTGAATCTGCAAGAGTTGCAATAGCAAGTAATCTGTTAGTATCAATTTACCTGATTTCTTCTGATGGAGATGATTATCTTCAGAGATGATATAAAAGTTGAGGCTATCACAGGGTCCTCATGATCACTTAGTGAAAGACTTTGAGAGGATAGGCTTGGTAAGCTTGCTTTAAAATGCTGGGAAAGTTGTTGTCCTGATCCCAAAAGGAGCTAACTAAATGTAACACAATCATTAGCAAACAAAGTGTCTCTTGAATCCCTAATAGAGTGACTCTGTGGCCGTTGAGGTTAGGATAGSAAGCCACTTTTGGCAGTAATAACTTGATCTGACAAATAGAAATCTCTTTTTTTTCCCTCCCCCTTTTAAAGGAACAGCTTATTTTAATACCACCTTGGGTAGGAGAGGTTAAGCCTTTTTTAAAATAATTTGGTCGGTCTTAGATTTACAACTTAAACATTGCTGACAGAATAGATAAGAAACTTGAAGTATATCTTAGCTGTAGAACACTAGATGGAACAAAATAGCAGATATTATAGAAATTATATATTATAGAAAATTTCCCGKAACGGTGGTTAGATGATGACAAAGCTAGAGAGAGTTGATGGTAACAACGACATAGGGCAATTTCAGTGATGCTGAGTGAGGTTTAGCACACTTAGCATTATAATCACTGTTGATAAGCATTATAATAAGCATTATAATAGCAGATAAACACTGTTTGAAGTAGCAGGCTAAATTCTGCTCCACTATATGCTAATGAAAGGCAAGTGGTTCTTCTGAAATCAGTGTATTTAGACACAAGAAAATTTAAAGCAGATAATTATCTATTTGGTACTTTAGCATAGGTTGCCACAAAGCTCAAAGTGAGTTAACATGGTTGTTATATTCAAAAATTGTAGTGGGCAGGCCAATATATCTCTTATTAAATTGAGCTTGCCCAGGGCTCTTCTGTGATGCTCAGGCTCACTGTCATGCTGTGAAGCCCTCTCACCATCCGTCCCAGGGTGGCTGCAGGCGAACCACTTGTTCGAGTGGTCCAAGGCTTCTCCTGCACCAAGTTTGGGAAAGGGTGTGGAGAACACTTTTTAGCCTGAATCAGGGGCACTCTGGGATTGCCCTACCAATTTCACATGATGGACATTTGGATTTCAGCATCTAGGAATGACCCCAAGCACCATTAATTTACTTAGATCAGGTATGTTTGCCTTTCACCTCAATAATGTTCTCTTTTAAGCTCATTGTCCCAATCTTGCACCTCCATCAATTATGGTAGATAGAGCTGTGATGTAACCCAAAGAAGGAAGAAAATTACTGCAACTGCTAAAGAACTTTGGCCCGCCAGCATGTCAAATAGGTAAAAATCATTTTGCTGGTTTTGGAATGGTATCTTGGATACTGGGGGTCCTGTGTGTGCACACACACTCATTTTTATCCTTGTTTTCTTTCATTTTCAATGGAGAAGCATTATCTGTGGAGATGTCACTGCATCTAAAATTATCCAGTACTTTGTGGAAGTCACCACAATAACAAAAGGCAGATATTTTTATGGATTGTAAGTAAATACTGCAGCTTGAGAAACATRGAAACACGTTTTCTTTGACAAAACTGGCCTTACTTTCATTGATTTAATTRCCACTCACTTCAATGTGTCATCAGTCCGAGTGGGATGAAAGTCTTCTCAGTAACAGCTGACAAAACCACGTATAGTCAGGAAAATGTGCGTGCTGGGATCCCTTCCAACCATTTGAAGTCGGCCTATGAAGMTAATGTGACTTTCAGCAGGTTTTACCTCATGCTGTGTTTCATCCTCGGAGTGTAATCTTACCTTTGCCCTGCTGCAGAGTGATGCTCGGGTGATCAGGGAAGGGACTTTGTTCAGTCCCAACGTTGAATCTTCAGGACAATGTGGTGTTCTCACTCCGAGCACCACCGGGAAAGCAGCTTTCTCAGGAGTATAGTCTTTAAGGGCCTTCTTTTTCCCATGTCTTTGTTTGGACAGCAATCACATCGTCGCTATCATTCTCACATTCATATCCAGAAAAATACCCAAATTTTAGGATGTCCTCAGCGATGTATTGACGTTGTTCATATATATTAGCAAGTAAATGCATTCATTTGCTGAAGGTCTGTCACTAATGCACACAGACAGGCCAAACTCCTGTGATTTAGCAGTGGGAGAGTAGAGGGTGTGATCTGAGGTCTGGCAAAAAAGGGAGAAGGAAAAATCTTTGGTGCTTAATTCCTGACTCCTCCCTTCTCTGTGGTCCAACATGATGCTTTGTGTTACTCAAGACATCATTTTATTCAAGCTAAGYTTTAAGACTCTGAAAAGAGTATTGAGAAACAAAGTCCTATTAAGCACACCTTGGAAAGCAGGGGAAAGATATACTKAGAACCTCCACTTCTGGTGCTGGTACTTGTGCCATTGTGCCATACTGGAGTTATCAATATTCACTCTTTTTAAGGTATCAATATTTACTCTTTTTAAACCATTGAGAAGTCTTGGCCTCATTCTGCTCAGGCAGAGAACAGTTTCATGCACCAGTGTCAGAACTGTGTAGATGTAGGCAGAACCTGCAGTGGTGAAAACTCTTTGGATTCAAGCAGAGCTCTGCCTGAGCATGGTTATTATCTCTTGTTTTCAGTCCAGAATTTGTTTCTTAAAAGAGGAAAATGAAGAATTTAGTAAAACTCAGTGATTTGGCCTGCTTGGTCATTTGGGTGAAAGTCGAGGAAAACTTTAATGCAATATACGTCAGGTGAACAAATGATGAATAGTTTACCTATTGTGACTGTGAAATACCCATTTAAATGYCATTTCTGTGGCTGTCTGCTTTTCCTTGTGACAGATGTACTTTGCTGCTCAGTTCAAACTGGGGCCTTCATTACTATGTTTACTAAATAATGTTAATGCATGCTAAKGTTGTATATAAAGGGATGTGTGTGTATTCAAAATTCCTTTGAACTTCTCTTGACAAAAAAATAGTAAAGAGAATAAAGAAAATGCTAGTGCTGTACATAGTCTGCAGCATTTTGTGGAAAATAGAATCCAAGAAGTTCAAAATTCCGTGCTCTGGTAGATTAATTTTATAAAATATATATTATTGATTTTTTAAAATTTGCTGGAACTTGGTTATGCTGCTTAAATTATTTGGATGCTGCACTATTTTAGGATTTTTTTTTTGAATCATTCCTGATCTGCAGTGATACTGAAATTGAATCAGAACCTGGCCTCTAATTGCTGCTGCATTTCACCTTTTGGGCAGAACTGGTTTCTTGGTGGGAATCATGAAGCAGAAGTCATAGGTAGAATTTTCTGTAGAGCCATTCTGTAGAGTGACTCTGCAGAGTGCAGTTTTCTCACTGTATCGAATTATATTTTTGAAAATTGGTTGACCTTCTCTTTCTGTTTCTTGCAGGACATTCACCATTCAGCCTCCTCTCTCAAACGGCTGGATGTGACTCACCTCATCTCATTCAGCTTTCTGAAAGAGATGAGCTAGTCTGAGCTGGTCATCTTTAACTCTGTAGTTCAGGAAGATGCTAGTTAAGRCAGGCAGTATCCAAACAGCACCACTCTGAATGACTTGCAATAGGATGTGTTGAGCCTGTTGATCTTAAGTGAGCCTACTGATTTCTCTCCATTCATTATAGAAAAAGCAGAACTAGAATAAAAAATGGTATCTCACACATTGAATTATATATTGAACATATATATAACACATATATATTATATATATGTGATTRCTGCTATTGAGAGAATTCAAACTGTGTGATTTCATCACTATATTGAGGCATGTGAAGCTACACAGGGAATTGTTTGCAAGAGCGATGTTTGGGACATCAATGACACCTTCCCTTCCATTTTAAATGGAAAAGACATTTTAAAATTAAATTTAAATTAATTTAAAAGACTTTTTACATGTTATTCCAGCCAACAGTGCTCCTCTGCAGTAGCACAGTAAGCAACTTTCCTTTGGTTTTATAAACRAGGAGGAAGGAAACACAGGTGAAGGTGTGAGGCCAAGACCATAGAGAAATCTGGTAGTAGAACGAAGGGAAGAATTCATGAAAGTGAATGTCCCACCTAATATTTTCCCCAACCATTAAATTCCCTGCAAAGCATATTCAGACCCGTTCTGTGCTTACTTTTTTTTTCAGGCAAAAGCCAGTTATATCCTCTGTATATTTCACTTCCAACTTCTTCATATTTTATCAGTTTAATGTCTCCTTTTTTTAAAACTATTTTCCCCTAGTTTCATTCTCCTCCTTATGACTGAAAAAATAAAAGTTACACGGCCACCAAACCAAGAGAGTCACAAATAATAAGATATACCATGCATAATATTATGTGACTAGCTTTGGAGGGAAGAAATCCAGGGTAAAATATACTATTTTCTTTACTGGCAGGACATTTTTCCCTGTGTTCCTCAAATGTGTCTGAATATACCAGGATTTAAATAAAAAGAATATTCTCCACATCATAATTGAAATTTCTATTTATTAATAAGTGGTGCAGTTTTTAAAGACAGAACATAAAAAAATCAGTTAAGAAGAATTGTTTGCATAATATATTGAAATAAACATATTAAAGTTGTTCAAATATTGGACAGTGCCAGAATATAAATTACACATACAGTTTAAAAATTACGATAAATAATATTATAAAGAGCACTAAAGGCCACTTGTATAAAAGTTGTGTTCCCTTGTCAGCCAGAATCTGAAAAGCATCTTTGTAGCATGGAGAAAACTTCAGTGAGCAAGGCACAAATACTAGTAATAATAAGATGCCATAACTAGAAAACAAAATGCAGTTGTCTATGTAACCTTCAGGCTTGGCGTATTCTTGAGGATGGAAATAGGATCCCACTTGCACTGTTTTGCTTTGCTCAGCTTCAGCAAGAAGCTACTAAAAACGTATTTGGGAAAGCCTAAATAATCAGAAGCAATAGGGACATCCAAAGCCTTCATTTCTTGAGGTGCCCAACTAAAGACACTTGAAAACGACCCCTTTTTCTTCCTTGCCCCTGAAAGTGGTGCGAATACYCACGATCAGTTGGGTTTCTGATAAAAATGGAACCACTTCAAATTAATGTGGTGCTATGGAAAATATCAGTCTGTGGCTCTTGGGCTTCTCAAGCTCAGCAGAGAGGGCCGTGGTGTGTAGGGAATCAAGATCCAGCTCTTCCTCACGGGCTTGGCACTAAGTGGGGCAAATTCAGTTCTTGCATAAGCAGATGTGATACCGCTGCAACAGCTGAGCTMTCAGTGAGGCTGAATTTGCTCCTTAATCTGCATTTTCTGATTGATTTAGGCTCTGATGCTGCAAATTGATGGGATCACRTTACTCTCCTGAAGGCCACAAGTCAGTGGCCCCCTCTACACGCAGGTTCAGGTGGGAATTAGTTTGTGGTGTTGCTGGGCCACAACTTGAAGCACAAAGAATTGAAACTATTTCCACTCAGAACCTTAACAATGCAGCAAAGTTACAGATTAGAGCAGAGCAAATAATACACCCAAAGTCCCTTTAGGGACAGATTCCATCAACCTCTCCACACGTTCAAGTTCAGGAAAAAGCCAAGGCAAGGACAATAGTCATTATTTGACTTAATTTTTCTTAAAGGAGCAGCTCCAGTAGTGGATCATAAATAACATTCTGTATAACTGTATACTCCTGATTGACATTCACTTCTGCAAAAATGTGAAATTTCAATTCTCTAAATTTTTGATTGTTCAGGTCTAAATAGCATTTTTGAAGGGGCCAGACTCAAYCGAAGTAAGTGAGAATGGTAGATTCCTGACATATAAGGAAAATGAAGCAGGCTTTTCTGATACTCACATGTTTGATTTCAGAGTAGATGTAGTGGTGTTAAAATCTCATATAGGGCATTTTCATTCAATTTTCATATGAGGGTTAGACTTTGAGTTGCTACAGTCACGCATTACTACATTATAGAAATCACATGCGTAATACAAAGTCCTGCTGCAGGTGCAATGCAGATATTTCCAAGAAYCACTGACGACCAGAATTTTTTTTTTCAACATGCCAAATTATAACRAATTACATTTCTGTCAGCTATTTTTGTTCTCTTTCCATTTGGACCTGAAGCTGCACCAAACTCAGACTGTCCTTYGGCTATTTTGTCAATTAAGTAATTACTGTCATTGTACTTCATGTCATCATACTCTCTTTCTCAGAACAGAACAGTTGTATATACTCAGCCCAGTCTTCAAAGGGTGTAATCGGTGTGCCCTTCTGACTCAAAGTACTGAAGCAACTYGTTCTTTCTGAAAATCTGGCCCAGAAGAGTGAATCATTATTTTAAGTAAWGAAGCAGCTGAAATCTTATACTACGAAGGTCCTAAATTTTTAGATGGCTTTTTAAAATGAGAATAAACAAAGAGGATCAAAGTAACACCTGTGTCTGGAAAGGAATAGAAGCTCCCTGGATGAAATGATTGTCATGAGATGTCAACGATGATGAAGAATCAACAGACACAAAGTTTACTTGAGTGAGCAAAACCCTACCAGCCTCCCCACTAGCAGCTGGGTTTCATGGCTGCACCTTGGATACATGGSCTGGGAATGGGAGCCCTCCCACTGACTGTGGGCATCTCCAACATGTCTACTTCTAATCGAGTCACACTCTGCTCCCTTTCTCATCAGTAGCAAGCTGGTCATTATTGATAATGATGTTTAAGGTGTGAATAATCTCATCATAAAGCAGAGGCATGCTGTGGTTCAGCTGATTTGTAYCCACTGCTCACTGACTGAACAGATTAATTTTCTGTCAGCTATAATGAGTGCAAAGCCACCTGGCTTAACATCACATGGACCCTTCCTGGACACCTAGAGAGAGATCAGATGAATCCTACATATGGTGTCAGGCTGGTTTCACTAGATGTAGAGATAACACATTCTCGCTGCAATGGTGAGGTCTTAGCTCCATTTCTCCCCCGCGTCCAGTGTGCTGGATTGCTTCCCTACATTCACCCAAAACAAAAGGCAATTCCAGTGAAAGATGTTTGGCTGACACGTTGAGAGAATATTTATCCCTCTGTTGCTCAGGGACAGATTTTGTGAGCATGTAATTTATTTATTTGTACACTGATGTTAAATATGGCACATATACATAGGTTTGGATCAGGCCATTTCCAAGTAAGCCAGACCCTGGCAGCATCCTGTGTTGTGTAACTACCAGTGAACAGAATCGTAATACTTTCCACATCTGAGGAGCTCAAAGTGCTTGGCAAATGTTAGTGAATTGAGCCTCATGACCTCCTTGTGAGGTAGGGAATTATAATTCCCAATTTACAGATTGGGAAACTGAGGCACAGCTAAATTACAGAGCTCACTTAACACCACATGACTCAATAAAAGAGCTGGGAGTAGGAACTTAGATTTCCCTACATTGAACAACCCTACTTAGAACAGAAGCATCGTTGGTCCCTAGAAGAAACAAATGGGCCTAGTGAAAGATTTTCTACAGAATACTATTGTAATCACACCTACCAATTTCATAGCCATTAGTGAAGCTTTTCAAAATAGTTTGGGGGATTTAGATTTATATTTTGCAGTGAGGTAATACCCATGGCTAATTCCTGTAGGTAGCTTTGATCATTTTAAAATTCTGCATGTGAGTTCATATGAGAAATAGTTAGTTTACAGAATCATTCCAGAATGGTCATTTATTTTGACTCAGCTTTTTCCCTCCTCGGGTAATTTGGATAGAGGTTGATTTACTTACACTGGAATGTACATTCAGATTTTTTTCCATAGAGGAATATTGCTCCTGAAACTATTTTGACTTTGCTGCTCTGTTTACAAAAAGTAGCAAGGACCATGATATCTTGCCTGTTATCAATCCACCATTATCGTATTGAAGAGTATCAGATAGATATGTATCATAGAAGAATTCAGCTGTACCATTTATATAGGGTAAAGTCATGCAAACCATGCTCAAAACTAAGCTCCTTAGTTTTGGTAGCATGAAAAAAACTGCATTAGTAAATTGTATGAAATGGTGCAGAATGACTACCACTAATATCACATGCATCTTATGCAGCCATTGGTGTTTCGAACTAGTAAGCTTTGGGTGTACAGTAAGTGAGATATACAAAGTATGCTTACATTACATGGAGAAGTCAGCCAGTGACTGCCCCCACACACACTTTTAAACTGGCTTATTTGACGGGGTCCATATTGAATCCGAAATCCCGTCCCCTGTTGAAGACAAAGGCATGGAGCCACTTGGTGTAAAAGGATCAGTGTCCGTGTCTGTCTCACCCTCTGCTAGGTAACGTTTCTCTCTCATCCATGCGGATCCCCCATTTGGGCCAAAGGGGAAGTCGTCTCTGTCTTGGGAGATACTGAAGCCACTTGGGGAGCGCTCAAGTTCCTCGTGGTTGACAGAGAGAAGGGATAACGGAGTATCGCTGTCTCTTGTAAAGCTCCTCCTCTGCCTCGGAGACACCTTATCTGAGTAAGGGCTCTGCAGGTCTCCTTGGGAGTGGTAGCTAACCTGGGAGTCCATTAATGTAAATATAGGCAAAACTGTTGGCCTTTCTGCATATGAAGTTGAGGAAGGCGTGGCTTGCATTTTGCCAGAGTTTTGCCCACCGATTGATAAAGGCTGTGAACGAGTCGTATGACCGTGTGCTGAGAAACCGTAGGGACTGACTTTGTTGACTGGAACCTGCTGGAAATTATGAGGGTTTTCGTGAGTACACTGCTCGGTGTATTTATATATTATTGTTTTTAATTCGGAGTATTTGTTTTCTTCTCTCTTTTCCTTTGCAGAAGAAACAGTATCTTTCAATGGACTTATCTCAGCGACTTGTATTTGCAGCTGTTCCATATGATGCATATGCATATCAACAAGAAAATCCAATTTCTTCCCCATGTCATTAACCTGAAAAATACCAATGTTATGACTTGTCACAAGTCAGTTATTCAATGAAAAAGTCAACAYTTTAACAGGGGCACTGCCAGGAATGATGTGCTACCATGGCTATTGGTCATAAAGGCACCTGCAGCGTCATCATGACTTTCCCCTGGAAGCTGCACCACAGTGGATGACAATTTACACAGTCCAGGGATACTCCAAAGGGAGTCTACAACATTATGGACCAACTTATCACAATATACTGCAGAAAGCTATTACCAAAGGACAACGGATGGAATTATCTTTGCACACTGACCTACGRTCTTAACAGTCCCTACATGTCAGGACTAATTTCCTTGCTCTTTGTGGTAGCTGTTGTGCCTGAATGCTTGCATCCGTCAAAGAAACTGATGTCAATTAATGTCATTTGTTTCCATCTTATTTAATTATGTATTTAGAAGTGAGATGGACTTGATTAGTTGGATAACCGTTTGGGTTGCATAAACAGGGYTCAGATCTACCTGAGCAGTGAATATTTTGGAGTGTTAGACCCTGCAAAAGGCAGTGACGTGCTCACTGTGAAACACCAGATGGGATGAGCATGAGTTTAAAGAAGCTGAAAAAGGTCACAAGTGAACATCGTATTTAGGGTCTTCACACCACATACAATACTACTTCAGTAGATTTCAATAAGCACATTTCCCAGTTAAGTAGCACTCTCTTGGGAAATTATTGACATGATTTTTTATGGTCATTAATATAATGTCTCTGTGGCTCTTGATCACTTAAGAGTTCCAATTCGACTCAGTCAAACAAAAAATCATACTCCATTTATGTCAGTGTTAGCTGTTACACCGGTTTGGTGATGGCTGATGGAGCCTTATGGAGCCTTATGGAGCCTGGTTCAGCATAAAGTTAGATGCATGGACAGACGATATTTGACTCAGTTTAAAACTGATGGTAGAAAGTCAGTTTTTATTCTTCCAATCAAATYCAAGTGATTTTACACCAGAACAAAACCTGACGTGGTTATAGCATTTTGCATTTGGTGTAGGAATTCATAAAATCAGATTTCTGTACACTGACATAAATGCCTCAATTTCTTTATCAGGAAATGACATACCTGTCGTTCAACTTTAACAAACTTGCCCATCATACTTTGGTCTTCAGTATCTGCTGTAGATGCTTTGGCTACATACGGATCATTTCTATAAAGAGTTAAAAACTCTATTAGCGTTCCCATTTTCCCTGCATCATGACGAGTAATATATATATAAAAAACCATAAGTAACACGTTGAAGCAATACTAGTATAGCACACAAGAGCCTCTTCTTAGACAAGATCAGACTTAATTATTTATGACATGATAAACAGCAAAACACAGTACATATTTCTAAAAAAAAAATACAAAAATTGTTAATTTTTAATTTAAAATTATTTTGTGTTCAAGACTAGAAAGAGCAAACAAAAAGATCAAAATGAAAGTGAAGTTGACCTTGGACTTGGTGGAATAATACCAGCCTTGTGAAAAAATCTGAAATAGTCCAAAACATTTTGAGATAGTCCAAACAGACTAGATTACAGATAGACACGTATTTTGAAATCCAGTTCCTTTAAATTAGTGTCTTCCAAATTAGTGTCTTAATACTATGTGCAGAGGCTAGAAAACCTGTGTCTTATCATATCTTCCTAACATGACATAGAACAAATATATTGCAAACCTTTTGTTTTGACAGGTCCAATTCATTCTCCTTCTGACAGAATGAAAAATCATAGCTGTGGATATATCTTACTAAAGCAGAAACTGTAACTGAAATACTTCACATTTTGTACACTGGGTTATCACTAACAGGGGTTTATGCAAATTTTGCAATCTGCTTCTTTTCCCCAGTGATCATTCTCTCTTCCATATATATAAAACTGTTCTCATATTTACATGCGTTGAGATTTTTCACTGAGTAGGATGAAGCAAATAGAGCCCGCTTAATATATTTTCTGAAGAGCTAGAGCTGTTCTGAGCAACAGTAACAGCTTTGGCAACAGATTGTCGATTGCTTTGTACCTGTGATTCTTTAGAAGGTATTTATCGGCAGACTGATAGTTGTAAGTAAGAGAAAAAAATGCCATTTATTTCTGAAGTCTTGTTACTGACAATGCAGCAATAACAAGCTGCCACTTTCCCATCCAGAAACCTGTCATTGTAAGGTATTTTCAGTAATTCTCACCARTCATTGATTTAAAAACAATATTATTAAAATTCAGTGCTTGCCATTTTGAGGAAGCTAAAATGAAACTTTTTATTTTTTTATTTTCCAGTTCAGGAGATAACTGTTCATGATTTAGATAAACTGAGCTCTTAATTTTCAGTAGCTGAATGTTCAGAAATTCAGCAACTCAGCAATCAAACATACATACTTCCTATATAATCAGATTTGCAAAGCACAGAGAAGCTGAGCTAGGTGATTAAGACATCAAATACATTTAAATTTCCATTGTAGATTGTTCTTAGAGAAGGTAGTGTTATTCTGGTTCAACATTTACATGGATGTAACTTGTGGAAACACATCCTTTCAGCTGATATGGTCACTATACCACTGTACTGGCTCGCTGAATGAAAAACTTGTTTGGGGGTAAGAAAGAACATTTTATTTTTGTTTTGGTCTGTGCAAAATATTAAGCAGAATAATTTCACCTGGGAGACTGTTGTGAAGGGTAAGAAAAAGCTCCTCCCTTTTGGGATTTCTTATGCTTGGGAGTAGATGGAGGTCCAGGTGTAAAAATCATATCTACTCTGAAAAAAAAAAAAAAAGAAACGTGTAGAATGTGATGGAGGTGTTTAAGACCATCTCTAAATGCTAATACAGAATAGAGACTGTTGCTCATCTCTGCAGCAATCAATAGCAAAAATTCAAAATGCAAGCATAGGTTTTGTTAATGCACTGAGGGTCATGACGAGGTTTTTCTGGTCTAGGTCCACCACAGGTACATTGGTTGATATGGTCATCTTAACAACCCCCTATTTTCTAACCTTGACACTTGAAACACAACATTTCATTTCCTGCAAAGGGACTTAACTTAGTGGGATGATTGTTAATCCTAATGTGGTAGATCTCCAACAGCAATTACTCCCAAYAGCCAGGAGGATCCCATCAGATTTTGAACTGGATAATGAAGATCAGCATTTAGCCCAAGGTTGTAATTCCAGATACTGTGTATCTCTACATATTACATCTTAAGATAACAGCTACACTTTTCTATTGCCCAAACCAGASATATATTTTCCCCATTTCCCAGAGGACTCTTACCTTGTCTGAAGGTATTTTATTCTGGACAGCATATCAAGATGTCCTGCTGAGTATTGCTCTATCACATCCTTTACATCGTAAGGCCTCAAAGTCTCCTTGAATTTTTTTTTATAGAGACGAAACTGTAGTATTCTGCATAATAAACAGAGTAATTGCTAACCCTCTGCATCAGCCCCASAGCAATTATTTGTGACTTTAGAGAACAATTGAAAAATATTCTGTTTTTTTGGAAATTGARTATGTTACCTCCATACAAGGCAATAAATTATAAGCAGTGAATCTGTAACATCATAGCATTTCTCTAAAAACTTTTTTTTTTTTCCTAATTGATAGGCTATTTTTTTTCTCTAAGAATATACAAACATTACATCACTTTCTCAGCTCTATCATCATAATTGGACATCACTCAGAGCTACAAATTCAAATGTGGGACTTGATTTTGACAACACAATGCAATRCAAATTATTGGCATTTTTGAAGTAAAACTATGATTCAGCCTACTCTAAAACTAATTTATAGCATACAAAACGCCAAGGTATTTCAGCTTGGTTTTCATTTTGCACCTAGAGCAAGTTTTGAACAGTAAATGTTAATTACTTAGAAAGTGGATATTAATAAATCAATTGTTCAAGTTGTGGGGGCAAAGAAAAGTGTCCTTGAAAAAGAAGCAAAATAGCATTATTAATTCACCCTAATAACTGCTAATAAAGTTCTCATAATAAAGTTCAATTCATGGGAAAACATTTGAAAACTGCTTTGTTTCCTGTTTCCATTCTCTTCCTTTAATATTTTAGCTCACATTGTTATATGTTAATGTACAAAATAAATGTAAAGAATGAAAAATAAATGTATGTAGAGACTTTTTTTTTTTTATTTGTGTCTTAGGTTTGAGATTCAAGGATGTGCTCCATTTTCTGTTTGAGTTGTGCAATTGTTGTGGACTGCTAAAGTTCTGACTCTTTTTTTCATTCTTAGTATAATTTTTGTTTGGTTGGTTTTAATTATATATATAGAAGCATTCATTTGACAAAGGCAAGTCCCATATATTTTTAACAGGTTTTCTGCTATTTAACTCTGTTGGCCACAAAGCTTTTGGTATTCAAGATTTATAAGTGTAACCTATACCAATTCTTGACCAACTAGATAACAATAGGCCTTTAATAATAAAAAAAAAAAAAAAAAGAAAAAATAAGGGAAAAAAAGAGGTTCAAATAACTCCTCGAATAAGACCCTGAAAACTCATTAAGAGGTTTCACCTGAAAGAATTGCTTCTTTTTAGTGTCTGGGTTGACAAGGAAAAAAAAAGCTTGGCTCATGATTGAATTTACAGGGAAATTACATGAATCAATTTGATTTGCACAGGATGTGGGAGGGAGAGAACGTTTTGCAAAAGTAATAAGAGTCTGCCTTGATGTGGGGGGCTGGAAAACAGCACAGATGTAAACTTTGTATCAGAAACCAAGCGGGTATTGGGAAAAGAGGAAGCCAAGATTGACGGAGAGAGCCGGGAGGAAGAAAGTATTGGTGGGTAACAGGAGCAGAGCTTCTGGAGCATTGCYTTCAGCATGCGTGAGAAAACTCACAATAACTGGTTCTCCTGACCACAACTGGACAGGAATGAGGAGAAAACCATTCTAAATTTTATTTTATTTATAAATATCACTCAGGCAACTTAGTTTTGGACCACTGATGAGATGAAGAGAAATAACAAGACATTTATGTATTGCATTATTATATATTATCAAATCAGTCCCTACTTGGGGTCCTACTACGGGTCCATAAACTGCAAGCTCTGATGAGAGCAAAATGGACTTACAGATAACTTCATGTTTTGGAGTGAAAACTATGTACACAGCATTTTCCTTTCTCAGCTATTGCCCAGTTAGTGCAAGGTAAGTTAATGCTGGAGGATATAAGACTGCCTCTTCCACATTTGAAACCACAAAGGAACTTGTTGGTATGATAGAGTAGTCATGAACAAATAGAGCTTAAAAGACATTTTCAAATCACAAATTTCAAATTTTCTAATTCAGACCTGGAAAAGGTATATTCTCTGGTAATGCAAAAATTTACCTGTTATGCTAGCAATTAACAATGTTATAGACAGAAATAACCCACTCCTAAATAGGCAGGAGGGCAGTTTGCTGCAGAACTCTTGCAGGGGCTGTGGACATATGCAACTGTAGCCAGAGATAATGGAGCAGAGATAATGGATAAGGACACATTTAAGTCAGCCAGGGTACAGAATCAACCTCCCTGAAGCTTTTCTAAAACAAAGTAGTAAACTCTCTATAAAGTCTGGCGCATTCAAGATTTATGATCTTTTACCTGGAGACAGTAACTCCCTGTCAAAAACATAACAATTGCCAGCTTTAATATCATTTGCAATGAAATGTGAACATTTCTACTGGGGGTAGTGTTTTGGGGAAGAGCGAAGGGAATTCTGAGTGGATGAATAACAGTATCAGCAAACAAATTTCATGTGCTTGACATATTTAGTGCATCACCAAGCTTTATTAGGATTTTTTTTAGCCCTAGGGAATATCTCTTGTGATACCAAGTTAGAGGTGGCACATGTCRCAGGCTGAAGACTGCCAAAATCAAGATCTCAGCATATATTAAAATGCAAAAGCTAAAAACTATATTTCATGCTCATATAGTTGTAAATAAAGAGGGCTTGAGTCTGCTGAAAGTTTACTTCCAAGTGAAAATTCCTACCTTATACAAATGCTGCGGTCAATAAGCTGGGCMAGATACTTTTATTTACAGCATATTCTAAAGATAAACTGTATAGGATATTATTTCATAATGAATATGTTTTTGTAGATATTCATTTTCAAAGACAAAGTGAGCAGATAACAGTGCCCAAGACATTTACCTGACAGCTCGGATGGCCGTCTTGAAGGTGGGGATCATATCTTCCATGAGGAACTCATTGCTGTCACCTCTGTCTTCTGCCATGGGTTCCCCCGTTCCCGCATCTGCAAAGCAGGCCAAAAAGAGGTGTGAACACAGGAGGAGGAGAGGGAGCTGCATTTTACTAAAGCATTAGGTAAACAAAATGTATTTTAGAAAGGGAGCACCTGTAGCAGTTTCTTCTTGCTCTAGTCAATTCATGCATTCAAAATTCTGCAAGGACAGGTATAAAACACATTATCTGAGGGAATTCCTCTCAAATTACTGGCAATTTACCAAAATTTTCTTATGTAAGGCTAGAACAAGCCAACTTGTTTTCCCATAATKCTTTGAGCTCACCTAGCTCCATGGGTGAAGACACCCAAGCCCTGTGTGGACACCCTGACCCTGTCCATGGCCGCACACCCAACACTCCTGAGGCTGTTYTCTGGCACAGAGGCCAGTTGGCACAATCAAGGAAAAATTGCTATTTAGGTACCGTTAGACAAGAACAGGGAAATGGGTGTCTAGAGACCCTGATAATAAAAATGCCCTATGATGTTGCATGGACTCTCATGGGGAAGCTGTCTCAGCGAGACTAGGAGAGAGCTCAGCCAGGGAAGCAAGTAAGTTCAAATAAGCTGAYTCCATCATAGGCTCTATATCAAATTGATTGCTGGTTTTTGGAGGGCCACTGGCTTATTCCAAGCATTGTTTTGCCTGGAATCCAGTATTCGTTTTCTCCAACCTTCCCAAATGTGCCACACAAATGCAAGAAAAAGCCTTTCTTGGCCCAGAAAGTTGAAAACCGTCAACAGAAGATGTAGAAGAAGAAAGTAAAAGGGTAGAAAGGGAGATGGATAGAAAAGAAATCAACACAGAGCTACCTTCTGAGCTTTGCCAAAAAGCGTACGCTTTCATTCGGAATGCAGTGCGAAAACGCTCCTTATTATTCAAGCCAACATTCTTAGGCTCTTTTGAAGGACTTTCTTCAATGGCATCTACATTCAGAGGGGTAAATAGCTTTCCTTTAGTATTGGTACCACGAACCCGATCCAAGAGACCCAGCTTTTGGCTACAAAATAAGCAAAAGTAATCATTTTCCTCCTTTGTACAATTTTAACTTGTTTTCATGATGCTTTAAGTACACAAGAGGCTAAATAAATGGTTTGTACATAAGGACACTGCTGGGGCTACCATAATATATCAATGTCTTTGTAAATAGTAAGCTTCACAGATGATTAATTACTTTTTATGAACATTTTTTTTTATCAATGTTGAAAATGTTACCAGAGGGTCTTGCTATCCTCTCTACATAACACATCAGTGCTTCTGATCCTGTAGAATGTCAGAAGCATTACATTTATCAGTGAGACATGAAACAGCACTATTTAGGCAATTCTATTTTCTAGTGATAAGGATGCTTGGCCCTTTCAATTCTGTGCACTATTTTTAACTATTGGGTTCATGGCAGGCTATTCAATGAAAAACTATGGGCATACTCGGGAGCAAAAGAAACACAGATGTGCTGTGGACCAAATAAATTACAAGCAAAACACTGGAAAGACATCACTAAGCAATTACTTGATACATGATAGAACAGGTTTCCCAGTTCTCGTCACCATTCAATTTCATACTTCTCACATTATACTAGGAACTGAGGTGAACCATGCAAATTGTGATATAGTGGAGTATTTGTTCCTCTGGTGATTCCTTGCACTGTCTTCTTACAGATTTACTGACCAAAGACACTTCTCCTTCAGTGACAAAACATACCTAGAATCATATCTCCCTGTCTCATCTACCTACCTGTATTTTAGCAGCATCAGCAACCCTTCCTACAGCTTGATGATCATAACCATCTTAAAGGCAATTATGCCTATTACTGAAARCAATAGCACAAAAGCTATTTGCTAATGATTGAATCAATTTAAACATGCTCTGAAGGCTTTGTAGGAGAAAGATGGCATAAGCATTTGATTTACTTGCTCTTTTTATTACTTTAGTACTTGTTTACCTCACATCTGTTAAAAAACGTGGAGCTAAAGGATGGGAAAGAAGTCTGCCTTTTAAACCACTCCTGGTTATCATAGTGTGGGATAGCTTTAGATATAGATGAATTGAGCAYAAGCAATCTACAGAAGCTTCTGAGGTGGAGAGAGACAAGCAGATTGTGACCATGGAGAAGACATCAATGCAGCTGGCAGATTTTTGGGCAGCACAGGAGACCTACTGCAAAATTCATTCCTGCTGCAAAAAGGAGCAAAATTCAGTGGYGAACAGAAGAAGGTTTCACCTGTATCTGAAGAATTATTTGCACAGTTTGTTCAGTTGAAGACACTGAAACTGCTGTTGGGGAGAAGCAAAGTTGGAGCTCTTCGTAGTGAAGAACCAACTCACAGAACTACCTGATCTTTATTAATAGAGCTGTCTTGGTCACGTGGATTATTTTTGTGTTTTAATGACATCTGTCTTTAGAAGTGCTCCTATTACTGCCAAACATCTTTGAAAGAAACAGGTATTTCCATCTCAGAGGTAGAAGTTTCTAAGACATTCCTCTTACAATGGTAAATGTGAGATGGATTTAAAGATTCATATGATAATTTTGCAACTTTCAAAGCAGRAGGAATTCTAATAAGAATACTACAATTTTACAGCATGCAAAATTCCTACCTGGCTTAGRAACTGCAGATCACAACTGTTGCAAGTCCATATCATTGCAAATATATATCATTGCCAGGACTGACGTTGGTGATGTGAGGATTGAACAAGTATGTCTTTTMATGAAGAATGATGCATGAAGGGTCCCAACACATGATTTTCTTTCTAACAAAATATGGAGATCTTGTGACCTATTTTCAACATAATTATCACACCCCTAAACTCTAAGAGATCTTTTTTGAAAGCAGTGGTGCTTTGTGAAGAAAAGAATTTGTTTTAACTTTATCATATTTCTGTGAAATTATATGTAGGAAAAATACAGGAAAAAGAAGAAGAGAGCTAACCTGTAAGCTTGCAAAAGGCATGAAATAATGGTGAAGACAACTAAAGTCAACTGAATGACTTACGTATTACTTTCTGTGTTTAAAGCAGGGAAAATAAATTCTAATGTCTCACTAGTTACCAGAGCAAACTTTGAAGAAGGAAGTAAATTTGTTATGGATTACCATGAAGAATATGATATCATGATTGGATTTTAATTCAAAGGAATGCACAAAAAAATCTAGTTGAGCGACAACAGAGTCAGCCAAGCAATGTGAACTTCTGGGACCCCAAATGTCAGACAGAGCTTGTGAGGTTTTCAGTGTGAAAAAACGACACAGAGCAATGAAGCATTCTTGCCAAGGAGGTAATCTCTGTAGACCAAAAAGACTGTCAAATAAGTTACACGCTAGGATAAATTGAAATAATTTTAGGATGAGAAAGTTGTAATAAAATAAAAGGTGTTTTCCCCCAGGTCTAAAGTTTTGTATATGCAACAGGCTTGTTGTGTAGATCAGCTTTTTTTTGGTGGGAGAATTAACAGGTCACCAGTGATAGATTAATCTCAGATGRTTTTTTTCATAAGTATATCCAACACCTCCTAAGTAAAGAAGATGTATATTAAGATTTCAAGGCTGAACATCTTGTTTCAAGAGCTTTCAGAAAGACCTTAGAGAATGAAAAGGAAGGATGAATAATAAGGAGGAAATCCAGCAAAAAAAATTGTATTTCCTCAAAAGTGGGACATGCGCACTCATAATCCATTGGTTTGTTAAATCTCACAAGATTTGGTTTAGTCACAGTGCTAGATCTGTCTAAAATTTGCCCTCTAGGAAGTGCTTTCCTTACCAAAGAATAAGAAGGCAGTGCAAAGAACTATAAAGGTCAGACCAACAGGAAAAATAATCTGTGGTCAACACAGAGAATCCAAAACATTCAGCTCATCATTTATTTCAGTGAAGGGCCAGGAATCTTTGCCATGTGAATATCTCAGAAAACAAATCATGGGATTTCATATGGTCCAAGATTTCATATGCTCTTTGCAAATCAAAACAGATCAAAATATTCCTCAACATTCATCACAAAAGACCACTTATCTGCTGCAGTGTTTCCTATTGTACATATAGTCACAGTGACTATATAGTCACATATATAGTCACTTAAAAAAATTTACATTACTTTTTCTTTGGAGGTGATTAATATTAACTCAAAACAACACAAAATGTCTTTCTAGGGTAATTTTTTGCTTTGGTAGTTGTTATTTCAATAACAATAATATTTGAATAATTGAAAACATTTCTTGCCCCAGCATATAAGGTTTAGAGGCTAGAATTTGTCTTGTCTTTCTTAAGCTGTCTGAAAAGTTAAATGTCATGTCCAAGACTGTCCTTTAGATTCTTTTTCTAAGTCAATGGGGAGCTGGCAACCTG
This sequence comes from Eudromia elegans, assembly GCA_003342815.1. Taxonomy (NCBI): domain Eukaryota; kingdom Metazoa; phylum Chordata; class Aves; order Tinamiformes; family Tinamidae; genus Eudromia; species Eudromia elegans. The sequence goes on from PTEX01000098.1 coordinate 2,590,680, forward strand.
CAGAGTGCATTTCAGACCTGTTTTTGTTTGGGATTGCTTCCCATCTGGGAGAACTTATCTCTCATTACTGACTAAAGAGAGATATCTAAATTAAAAAAAAAAAAAAAAAAAAGGCCTCGAACTATGCTAAAGTTACCTGAGCTGAACCATATCTCATTAATTCAATGCTGATAATTAATCCCTAAAGTAACAGCCAGAATCATAACAGTATGTTTATACACGAAATATAGAAAATTTTGTTTGAAACCAGGCAGCCAGAGCAGCAAAATGATTAGGAAATCACTCATCAGCTTCACTTGAAAAATACAACAATACACTGTATGCAAAACCAAAATGAAAACTCTTTTACAGACAAATGGCTAGCTTTCATCAGAGAAACAAAAGACTTTAGTCTCTTTTTGAAGGGATTAAGTCTGGGTCTGCTGGGGTTTTTGTTTTCTTCCCCCTTTTTCTTTTTTTTTCATGTTTTTTTAAGAGTAAGGAAACATTTGTTTTCACGACACAGTCTCCTTCATTAAAACAGCATGCGCATGGCTCAGTCTCAGTATGAAGCATGCGCAGACCACAACATCCTTCATGAAAAGGGGCTAGGACAGTGGTTCCCACCCATGGGTTCATGTGCTGCCACTTCTCTTTCAGGATCCTCTCGTGGATATTAGTTACCCTTGCTCTCCTTGGGATGGTGATGCCTTTTAACTTGGCTTTTCTTTTACATTCAGACAAGCACAATTCCCAATTTCCAGTGCAATTCTAGAAATTGAAGGGAATTCCTGACTCCCCAAAATGCTGGTAAGAGTGCAGAGTTGTTTCTCTGGCCAGCCTGGCTATATGATCAGTTTGTCTTGCACTCCACTGCACCCTCTCCCTTATGGAAGGACAAAATTTTCCCCCAAGCCTGTAGAGCCTTTCATTTGGGATCCCTAGAGAAGATAACTCCATAACTCAGTAGGTTGAAGAGAGAGCCCTTTATGGCTATAAAGGGAGGGAGGTGGATGCAGTGCAGACATTGTGACATGAAGCCTTGACACTGAATTATTTGGGAGCATCTGAGAGAAGAGTTTGGTTGCTGGTATAGAGTTGAGGACATCTCTGAGATCTGCAGCAGACATTTTGCTCTTGCTCAGTATGAAGAGTGGGAACCACTGAACTAGAAAAACTGGTCCAGAGACAGTCATGCAAGAATATAATGCAGTTACATCCCATCATGCAAGCCAGRTACTCTCCTCTCTGTGCTTTGCCTACTGCTGGGGTTTCATACACAATTAGTACATGTATGAGAAGAAAAATAAAGAATTAACACTAACAGAGAATCAAACACAGCMCCCTGCCATTTAGCACTTTCACCCTTATAACCAGTAATAATATTCAAAAAGTCCTTCAATGTTTTTTCAATGTTTTTATAATTTAGCTAATAATTAGATTTATTTCCTTTTGGTCTCAAGCAACTGAAAGCAAAAGGCAGTCATGTTTACTTCAATATTTTACTACATTAGGAGCTACATTTATTTAGGTTAACTTAGCTTCAAGGAATCAAACTTTTTGAATGAGACTGTCAGAAATATTCTACTTTGAGTTGTTTGTCATGGAAATTAACATAAAACTGATGTTATGAGAGCAATGAGTCCTGCTGAATATTTGATCATCCAGTTGATCTCAAAGAGTCCATGTGTTTTCTTGATATAAGTCAAGGAGCATKTGGCCCTTCCAGAGTGCTTCCACCCTACAGCCAGCCCACCTTCTCTTGTAAGTAAATGAAATAACATCTAACTCTATAGTGAGGAGCTCAGAAAACGTTTAACCTCAGAACAATTGATTGCAACTTTTCATCAAATAATGCCTTCATTTCAAAGCTACTTTGCATCCCAAATCTTGAGGTCTAAACTTACAACTTTCTAATGCCTGAGCTAAAGCAGTCTTCTTYAGTCAATAAAATTCCTTATTCTCTCATGGCGCATGTTCTTATTAGGATAGAAATGTGGGCATAATTCTATGTCCAAACTCACCTAGTATTCCTATTATTTGACCAGACACATGAGCACCTTATGCTGAACATTGGTGCCCTTCAGAAAGAGAAGGCTCCCTTGTCCACACTACATGCTTTTGCCAACCCCTCTTCTTCTTCTTCTTTATTTTTTTTTTTTTGTTAATGTATCTCTATGTATCAACCTTTGGGAAGCAAGGCAATTGCAAATTCAATAACTCTCAACAATTTTGTTGCCCTTCAAAAGGTGAAGAGCTTTGGCTAGAGAAGCTGAGCTGCCCATAGATGATTTCACGCCAGGGGAATGAGGTAAGAAAGAGAACAATGAGCTAAAGTTGAATTATATGAATGATATGAAGATGTTTGTATGGAACAAAATAAAATAAAATGTTTGATCATGTAGTCAGAGTAGTAATATTTGCAATCATGTGTCTTTCAGATTGCTCAAATGCTACTGAYTATGTCTACATTCCTTTTCAAGAGATAAAGTTCCTCTCCCAGGTCATAATTCAGAAAGATATTTAACATATTTAAGCATTTTCCTAACATTAAGATGATCAGAAGTATCTGCTTGTTTTCCCCTTCTGACACATAATGAAATTATAAAAGAGTTGCTTCACTGAACTCAAACACAAAATTGACAGGGTTGGGATTGCATAAGAAATGGTATTTAGATCTTAGAGAATATTTTTTACTATAGATTTTTAAATGCTTTGCAGAGTAGATCAGTATCAACCCCATTCTCCCGAAACAGAGAAAAGCACTTGTTTCTAAGAAGATCACTCACAGAGCCAGACTAGACCCAGTGTTTTCTGAACAGCAGACCAAGGAACTATCTGCAAGATCATGCAACYTCCTTGCTATGCTTACAAAGCTTCTCACTCTCATCTCATCTTGGTTTTTTTTGGATAGTTAGAAGAAGTATTGTAGCAAAAAAAATTAATAAAAATTAAAAAAGTACAGGCAGAGGATGGCATGCAAGAAATATGAAAAGAGAAAGGCTCATTTGTTACTTGAATGTGTATACCTAAGTTTTCTTGTGAGGCTTGATCCAAAGAATGACTCCCTACTAAACATGACATTACTGTAAAGTGAAGAAAAGTTATTAAGATGAGGCATTGATGATTAACTATGAAAATCTCTATGAAAAAAAATGGGAACAGCCTTTCATTGTAGTTTAAATAGTGTGTAAATCAGAGTGGCTTTTTCTCCCTTCCTGCTTTGGTCAGATGCATAAAGAAGAAAAGCTCACAGTACCATTTTTCAGCTCTGTAAAACATGATTTTATATTCATTATGCTCTTATTACTGTTATCATACATAAATGTATCTAATTATATAWATTTTTTCAAAAACACATAASAGAAGGACTAGTACAGGTTCTCCTTTTAAAGGCGCCCCAAAACATCTTTTTAAAGGCAGAGAGATAATATTTATCTTGTGGGGATAAGGACACTTCTCTGCACTCACATAATAATAGATCTAGGACTGAACACACTGTCCTGATATCTGTCTCTGCAATTGGACAGTGCTCTATGCAAAGATTAAAAAATTGATTAAGTATGAGGCCCTAGGAGAAAGTTCAAAATCCCCAGCTAAACTGCCTGTACATGGGGATGGCTAAAAATTCATGCACTAGTCAAAAGGTAATGCTAACAACAGTCACCTAAAACAGTTACCTAAAACAGTACAGGCCATGTAGGGGAGACACCATCAGGTGCACCACGTTTCTTCACTGTCTACATGACCCAGCCCACCGTCTGATGCAAGATTAGTCTGATATGGCCTTCATCATATATCATGTTTGACAGTTTTTGTTTAAACAAAAGGGAACTTCAGTAAAATTATAGGTTGCTGTAAAGCTTTTATCAACTTTCTACCACTGCTTTTTCCCATACAGTGTTGTTTTTGGATATAGCTTCTTAGTCTTTTCTGATCCTTTTTCTATCTTCCCTGTGTCTTCCCAAATAGTTTAAACACCAGGAGCTGAATCCAGCTGTTATTTCATCCCATTTCTAGGTYCCAATTCCAAGGTTTGAAGAATCTACCAAAGTTCAGTTCTAAAACTATGGATACGCTATATAAGTTTCTCACTACACTATTAAACCTTGATATCTGCCACTTAGACTGTTATCCATCCTCCATACAGCCAGACTTAATTTAATTTCAAGCTGATCATATTTCCCAGATGCTCTATCCGAGCTTTGGACCAATTCTTCATTCTCCTTATCARTCACCCATTAGGTACTTCATGGATTTGAAAGCCTGGAGACCGAGGGTACTTACGTGCTGTTCTTTCCATTAGGACAGCATTCCCTGATTGCTCATTTATTTCAATACATCCCTAAAGGAGAACTGCAGTGGAGTATGAGTAATGCTTTCCATATTAAACTATGACAGGAAGAAGACTGATTTCTCTTTTCTTTCTTTTTTATCATCATTCTTCTTATTATTATTTACATTATTTTGGAATTATTTGGTCTGTTTATAAGAGTTTTACTAAAGATGGGAGGCAGGACAGTCAAAATAACCAGATTTTAAGGCTCAGTCCTGTGTCTAATCAAGTCAGTAGATGCTCCTGCAAGAACCATCATTTGCCTGTTTATCTTGAGGGTTTCCAATCCTTTTACTGAATATTTATTATTTATTTCCATAAACTCCTTTCTGTTGACAGGAAGACTCCAATACAGGATTACACATGATTTTGCTGAAGGTTATTACTTATGTGACAAAATAAAAGCAAAACACAGGCTGGTAGAATGAAAGGATTTGGCATTATATTTTCAAATATTCTGGGCTCTGAGTCATATTTTTCAGTTTTTAACATGATAATGATTTTAACATTTTGCACATCCGTGTAAGTTGGTTGAAAGTCGGCTGAAAGTCACAGTAATTCAGAAGGTAGCTAACAAACTGTTCAGTCATTCCAGGTGTGGGACAACCTCTAGGAGGGCTRTGACTTGGCAAATGGCAATAACCATTCGATTGCCTGATTTTATTACATTGCTGTACCTGCAGCAGAACACAGTGACTCAAGCTACATACCCAAAGTATTTAAGTACCTAAGTTCACTCTTACACGTCAAAGGCTAAAATTCAACTGCCACCAACCCGGAGATGCCTAACATCTCCAGACCTCTACATGAATGCAGCTTATGACTGCTCGAGCCTAGGCCATGAATATGTAATGCTTAAGATTCATGAAGATCCACAAATCTGGTGGCTCCTATTCAGGTAGTCTCTGGAAAGGAACAAGTTGATGATGATGACAGAAGTAGGAGTTGCCTTTTTCCCCAAAACTACACTATAGCACTTGCACATATAGTGAGGAAATTCAGCTACACTTTTTTCTTTTAAAGGTTTGAATCCACACCATTCATAGGTCATTTTTACCAACAAATGTGAGTCTTTTTTTTTTAAACTACCTTGTTGAAGCTCACGTCATATGTTGCATAGACTAGTTGAAAATAAATGAACAAAYCCAACTTTTCTTCTGGCTAAGGGTCGGAACCCAGGCCTGTTCCCCGAATAGCAGTTTTCCCAAGTTATACTACAGTTTTTGCCTTTTTTTTTGAGTCATAAATGTGGATACAAATTGAAATAGCTTCAGCAGGAGTCTTTTTGGGCGTATCTATACTTTAATCTCTGTTGTGGATGATCCATCGACAGCAGTTTAGCTCTTCAGTGCTTCATATTCTGGGCCTCAAAGATTGAATTATTTTATGCACTTTGGAATCTGTAACCTAGTTCAAGATGGGTAGGAATATACTCTAAATATATTTTAGATCTTTCAGGTTAGCTGACAATGCCTACTCTACTGTATTCTTCAGTGACTGATTAGTATTATTATTATCAGGGAGTCCTTCATTCTCTGCTTGTAAAAATGCTCCATGGTTACTGGGAGCTTCCCCATCTATTTCAGCWGTGTGAGATCACTACTTTGATCCTTAGGCAGCTTTTTTAGTACTGCCACAGAGCTTGACTACCCCATTCATCCATCTTAGCCACATGGACACAGACTTGATCCCTCAAAACACAACACTGCTCAGGGTAGGACTATTGAATAGAACATTAGAACATTAAATCCACCCCAAAGCAACCCAGCTGCCAAGTTCTGGCTCTACAGCATAGGCTAGGAGAAAGYTGTGTAGAGCATTATTAATCATAAATAACAAAAAGGATGTTTACATACAATCAGCAAGCAACACCTTGCATTTGCACAGTTAGAATTTTAGTTCTGTTGTTACACAGAGAAAAAAGCAAGCAATTAGGAAATGGATTGGTTAATCMTTCTTAATGACTATCTTTGGTGTTAGTAGTATGTTTTGGTTAACAATTCATGAATGCACAATGAACCATTTAACCCGCATTCTTCAATAACTGTGTTAAGAGAAGGCTGTAATGACAGTGACATACCTGGCAGCACCATCCAATTGCTCTTTCCTTTTAGAGAAGATGCATTGCAAGAAAGCAAGGAGAGAAGAATTACATAATAAATTCAATAGATTCTTTTAACTGAAATTGCTAACCCACTGCCTACGGTTCATATCTTTTCTGTTCTGTGACCAAAACTGACAGCAGAATAAAGGTTATAACCTTGTATTTTCAAATTGCCATAAAGAAAAGAAGGTGGTACAGGTTCCTGTAACCAAGCAACGATATGTAGAGTCGAAAACAGTCTTCAGTGAGAAGTTAACTTCCTTGCCCTGTCTCCCAGGACATTATTTGCAAAGCACCTACTAAACTTCAGTCTCATTTAAACCAGAGGTGACCCCAGACACAATAAAAAAACTGAAATCATAGCAATGTATCCAGATTATAAGAAAGCCCAAGAATTACTCTGAGCATGAGATTACAAAAAACTCCAGAAATKATTCTGAATGACTCTGTTATGGAAAATGTAGAATAGATAGAGAGTAAGGAAGGATGAAGAAAAGGAAAAAAATGTACTGAGCCTTAACTAAACACTTCTTGCAYAGAAGATTTGTTTTGTGACCTAAATTAAATTAGTCCTATGGAAATGTCTTGTAACTTAAAAAATGAGGATTTTGATCCACAAAACAAATAATGAGTAGTTTTGATCCATGATTTGCCCTTTGTGAAGRCAGGAGGCTGAAACGTGTATGGCTTTTCAAGGTCTTAATAAGGAACAGCTGGAGATGCATTATCTCACACAGTGATCACAGTCCACATGTGTAGAGCTCTCCTTCAGCTGAATAGCCATTTAAAGGGAGTGTTTTTAGAATCAGGCATAACAGCAAACCAATAAGAACTTTAAAACATGTCCTTGGTTAAGTAAAGTGCATTATTAGCATCTATAGCTARATTCTATAGCTAAAAGCCTTGGCTTTCACAGGGTCTTTTTTCCAATATAAAATTCTCAAGCTGAAAGTGTTTTCTAAATGAGGTCTGTTTGACAGGCAAAATATGTGGGATCAAACAGACTTATTTCCATAAACAAGCATCCATTAAGTCAYAGTGCCTTTACATTTTGAATGCTTTGTACTGAACGCAGGAGGATACAAATTAAACAAGAGGAAAAAAAAAATGACCCTGACTCCCCAGAAAAAGTTGTCTTGAGGAACTTCCACTACTGTCTTCAGTGGGAGAAAGCTTTAAATATGGTTTGACTGTTCTCCACTGAATTGTTCCTCTGAACAATCGGTATTGCCATAAGATTAGCATTAATACAGTTATGATTCCCTAGGTTCTCATGCATGGCCAAAGCATGTGAAAAAGCAATTCTCATGTCAGTCAAGCTGTAGAAGGTGAAGTAAGAATTCACCTTCTTTCAGGACAGCACACGTATCTTAAAATACAAAATAACATCACGAAAGGCATGAAAAACACAGGTGCTTGTGAAGTCCAGGGCTCAAAAATTCTTAGGGCCCAGATTTGAGATGGATTAGAGACTTCCAGGRGAATAAACTCCACTCTTATAAAGGGAAGCTCATTAAAGGGAAACTGGTAACCTTCTCCTTTGTTCAAAGCAAAAAATGAGAACCCTGCACTCCAATACATCCCACTGGGGGAAGGGAGAAGAAACAGAYACAAAACCCAAAAGAATGTTTTTCACTTTCATCCAGGAGGAAGGGAGAAAAAGGAAGRAAAACGCATTCCATAAACAAATGAAAGAGATGGGATGAGATACTAGAAAATATTTATCACGGGCTTTCAGGCAGACCCTTAACAAACCGTATCATATGAATTMACCATATAAAACATTTTCATCTGAGATGAATATAGTCATTTTGGCCAACTGCCTTTCCTCTCATTGCTCCTGTGAGACCCTAAACAACATCTCTTCAGTATTCTGTTTCTTGTAGTTCTTTTTCTTCAAACTAGGCASTCCACAAAACTGGTCTGCATTTCTAGAGAAGTCCTTTTTWWAAAAAAAAAAAAAAAATTCTACACATTTGTCAGCAATGTTTTTCAGTAACTGCCCATAGCCTACAAAACCCTCATTCATAGATATAAGATCCGTATTTCCTGTCTTGATTTATACTTCATTGAAAATTATAAAGGAGAGGTGGACGATGCACTTACCTGAAAAATGGAAATGATACAATTGATTCATAAAACCTCCAGGTAGCAACTAGATCAATCCTRTTGGGGTTAGTAGCATAGTATCTCCAGGCAGCCTGAATCACAAGGAAGAGGGAATAACTAGCATTAGATAAAGCTGGGCTGAAAGCAGACAGATTGTTTCAAAGAACCCAACCATGCCCACCTAGAAATGAGTTACTACTGATCACTGTGTCACTAGATGATGAAATTGTTGACACTGAAATATAATCTAGGAGGGCTGCTAAGGGAGACTGGATATGAGGCAGAACTATCAACACTAGCAGCAGGGTACATTTAACTAACCTGGTTTTATTTTCTTGTCTGGTACACCTGAAAGAACTTCAAGAACTRCTTGACTTGTCTGATATGTTTGAAAGTGCTTGATCTAGTTTACTGCGTAATGCGCCATCAGGGAAATTTTGCTGAACAATTTTATAGTTCCACATTTAGCTCCTCTCAAAATTCTCTGGGCACATAACACTGTGGCTAAATTAACTACTTGTTAAGCAGAGATGCTCTAATTTAAAAGGTGAATTCAATTCACCACTCACTCCTGCAGCCCTTCTGTTTGCCAGGGAGTGCTTGTAATGAGTAGTGTAATGTGCAGTTCGACCTGTTTCACCAGGAGTGAAACCCAAGGGGTCCCARGCATCAGTGCTTCCATCTCAAAGCATRGAAAGTTTCTCCATTCCCTGGGAAWATCCTTCCTTTGACTTCACTTCCCCCAGGGCGTGCCCAACTCCATACCTACACAGAGTAACTCCTGTAAAGTTTAACAACCCCTCAGACTAGTCATTTTATGCTT